>CP045904.1:15960221-15994677 GCA_013387185.1 Caligus rogercresseyi
TTCAAATTTTGGATAAAATATGATAAAAAAGCAGTAAAAGGACTGATAAGAGGAAATATACCTTCCTATAGATTAGAAGAAGTCACCATGGGGGAGGGGGGTTTGAAGACTAAAAAAGGCGGTAAAATTTTTTTCCAACATTTGATCGATAAAAAAGGACATTATAATTAACTAAGCCTTTTATCAAAGCACTCGGAGTCTCTTATATATTTTATTACCAATAGTTGTATCTGTTCTTATCACAGTAGGGACTCAAAAACTATCTCCTAACAGATTAATAACGCGCCTTCAATTGTATAGCAAAACTAGTTTATATATATATATATATATATATTGGGGTTTATTTAAGCTTTATATTTATTTCATAGTATCGATAAAAAAATCAGTGGTCTCCATCGAGGTATATCGAATACTAGGTTCATATATTTCATCTTTTCATGGATAATGAAACGTCATGTATCTTAATCTTTTTGATTGTGACGTATTCAAAATATATTATAACAATATATTTTATATGACAATAGAGGGAAGAGTAACATACCAAAATGTTATTCTTCTTGATTGCCGCTGTGACGTCATCAAGGATGCTTCAAGTGAAATGTCACTCTCTTAGAATATGGAGGTACTTTGTTTTTGTTTTTAACATCCCTTGGTCTCCATTATGTTTTATATGTAACACATCGACTTTATATATATCATATTTATTCCACAGATAACCCCCACAATCCCTTTGTCAACTCCGGAGCTATCGTAGTCAACTCCCTGCTCCAACGCTTGTCGAGCCAGATTGTCCCTAGCGGAGAAATTCGACTTTATCTCAACGTATTTAAGGGTAATCAAAGTTTTAAGAAAGTATTGAACAATCACCGAGCTCTATAATAATAATGGACACTCAATTGAGAATATCCGTTCAACCAATCAGAAGACATTAGTAATGGTGTAGTTAAAATGGTTGCCAATACGAGGGAATGGAAGAAGGGAAAACATAAAATAAGTACCAATGACGTCATTGATTCTTTAGCAAGAAAAAATGTTTATTTTATTATTATTATATTGTCACTGTTTTGCTTCTTTATTATAAAAAATGTCACATAATTCTCCATATTTCATGATGAAAATATGTAGTCTCACTCTCTTACGTTCTTTCTACGTTCGCTACCTTTCCTCCAACAGTGGAGAGCGAACTAATACCCCGAATTTCAGAGCTACTACCTTGCGTGACTTTATGTCCTTTATGACGTCATGGGTCATTTATTGTAGGGCTATATTTTTTGTTTATTTGTACGAATAAAATGTTTCGCCATTTTAGGTGCATTTTAAATGATCAAACATTCTAGAAAGTCGAAAGAAATTGATTCTCTCTGAGAGTATTTCTGGCCTTCAATAAGAAACATAAGGAAAACAATCAATTTAGTGATACATGAATGAAAAATAAATTAACGTACATTGACTGACTTTCTTTAGGCCTCAAATAAATATATTAAGGAATGCAATGCCTTTCCTTTCATTAAAGGCAACGAGAACTGTGTTTTACATAGTACATATATACGCATTAATACCTTCAAAGACTTCTTTATATACTACTCCGTTTAATATTGAAGAGTTCAAGGACGAATGAGGTCATGTATAAAATGGCGGTTTTTATATTAAAATATCGTCTTCCATAGAAATATAAATCCAAAGAGTTATTATAGGAAGCAGAAACAGTTCATGAAAACGTAAAGATCACAAGAATGAAGATCCTTCTGAAAAATATTAATTGTCAAGGACTATAAAATATAGCTTTATTTTACTTTTTACAACAAAATAACACAAATATTAACTATTTATTTAAACTTTAAGTACTTATAAATTTCAAGTATCTTTTGTTTTGGTTCGCTTGACAAACTTCAATACACATTTATCTTAAAGTATTTAGTAACTCTTATATATATGTATATATTATATATATATATATAATATATATTGATAGTATTTAGTCAAACTGTAGTGAGAGAAAATGCGTTTGATCATATAAAATAACATATATAAATTAAGTTTTCGGGAAAAGGCCTTTAACTCTTCATTTTATTATTACAAAATATTTTGTTAAGTCAAATAACTTGTTACTTTTAGACTTTTGTTGTCTAATCTCACATTTAAGGATTCCAAATCAAAGAACCTTTAAAACATTTATCAAAAATTTCTATCTATTCCTGAAGAAGCCCTTTGATACAGTATATTTTTTGTATCTAGCATTTTGATATATGCTTATATGATCAGTTTGGCTACTGATGTTGATGTGATAAAAGAGAGTTGACAACTCATATATGTAAATGAATAAACAATATGATTTTTAGCGTTCATTGGAAAGGAAATATTTAAGTATCGGCCGGTGTCTAAAAAAAAAGGGACACCGGGCCGGTACGCTCAAAAAACAGCCGGTATCCGGCCGGGTATCCAGTCGTTTCCTGGTTATATTAATTATTTTCATAAAAATTTATGAAGGCTAAAAATATAGCCTTTTATTTCAATATCACTTATTTAATGATAAAGCTAATTAGTCTAAGGTAGACCTCTACCGGTGATACTAGATGAAGTTATGGTGTGGTTTGGGGGGGGGGGGAGGCTTATATAGGAATAAACAAATTATTCAATTAATAAAGAATAAGGACAAGATATTATTTAAATATATATCTTATAGGTATATAAATACTAAATGTATCAATTTTTTACATAAAAATTTTAGAGAATGGCCGGCGGCGAATATATTGGCTTCAACAATTCAGTATTCCTTGCGGAACGAGAGATTTCGGACCGGAACTATGCCTTGGCCTACTACATGAAAGAACATAAATGCTTCCCCAAGGGCTTCAATCTAAAGGACTGCCTAGATTTTTGGTTTCAGGTAAGATTTATTGAGTATTTTTCATTATTCATTTTCTTTCTTACTCTTTTTTTTAGTGTTGCTCCATGGAGGTCAACTGTGAGACGTTGGCCGTGATTGGTGCAACGCTGGCCAATGGCGGGCGTGTCCCATTACGCGGGAAAATGTACTTGAGAACAGTGCTGTGAGAGACGTTTGCTCTCTTCTTCACTCATGTGGCTTCTACGAATTCTCTGGAAATTTGCTTTCACTGTGAGTATTTATAGAGCGAGCAAAGAAACGAGGGTCAATATTCTTTCTCTCATGATTAGCATAATTTTTTGCATTCATAGTGTAATATAGTAGCATTCAAATCCACATCATATAGACGTCTATATCGTCCATCATTACTTTTGTGTAATAACTTGATCATCCCCTCTCCTCAGCAACTATATCAAAAAATGTGTTGAAATTCGTTTTTATTCAGAAAAACCCGGGCCTAAATAAAACTATTATTTAATATCAAAGTGAAAAAATACTTGACCCTTATTCAGCTAGCAAAATAGCAAAATCTACTTAGGAGCTTTAAGCTTAAATTTGTAAGTTATTTTTAACAAGTGTGAGTTGTTGTTTTATTGAAAGTTGATCATTTTGATCATTTCAAAAAGACTCCAAGTAAGAGTCAACTAAAAAGTTCATTTTATTGTAGAAATTTCTATATATTTTTCAAATTCAAGCAAAATAAACATTGTATTCATATCCTTTAGCAGTCATTGATTTAATTTGTGGATTAAAAATTGAAACTTTTATTATTTTCATGGGAACCGTTGTTATATATATATATATATATATACTTGTTGATTTATCGTTCATTTGTGGTCGTTCGCGAACGATGAACGACATAGTTTTTGAAGAACGACAAGGAAAATTCCTTATCTTTCATTTTCATGGGGAAAAAATTCTTTTAAAAAAACGTCATCACTTTTTTCACAATGACGAACGACAAACGAACGATGACGATTCAATTTAAAAATAACGACGAACGATAATTTTTCGTGAACGACGAACAAAAAAAATTCGCAAACGTCAACAAGTCTGAAATATATATATATATATATATATATATATATTATATAATAATACGTTCATTATCTAAATTAAATTGCCAATGGAAAGATGGAACTTTTGTTTCAAATAATATATATTTCTATTATCTTCAGAGCCTGTCCAATAAAATATGAATAGCTAAGTAGGTAATATTTGACCTTTAAAATTAATAAAGTAACGCTTTAAAAATAATAATGCAAAAATTACATTCATTAAAATTACAGAAATGAATACTGTCAGAATATCATATATTAACTCTGAGAAGCTCTTAGAAAGTTTAATCTAAAAATAAACACTTATTAATCTAGGCATTTATAGGATATGCTACATATTTCATCATATGTCTATAAGCAAAAACAATGAAATAATAAGGTGAACATTTCAATGACTTCTAATTATCATCAGGCTAATAAAAAATGGCATGGTCAACCAAGGAATTTATATATGTATAAAAAAGGCTGCCAAACCAGCCTTCATAATATCTCACCGTTCAAATTTATATATAAAATTTGCGTATATAAATATAATATCTAAATCCAAATGTGTTACAAAGCCTTCGTGAATCATTTGTAAATAGTAAAAAGCAACTAATAATCACATTTTTACAACTTGATGAAGGCTATATTCTATTTTTGGGGAAGCTTATGGTTGATATATAATGTTCTGGCTTTTTTGGATTTCTTCTCATTTTGAAAGTAAATAACTTTGAAAAATTGTTTTTAAAGACGCCAGTGATTCACCAAGTTTATTGTCATATTTATTTATCCTGTTGATGACTTTAGCAGATGATGTATTACAAGTGTCAACCATAGAAATATACCTAAAGACATAGAGAGGTTATTGGATTCTTCAGAGATATACATCATATTGCCCAATATAAACAAGTTTTTCTATATCTATGATCAACTTATGATGACGCAGAACAAATTACTTTGTTTATATTGGACACAGGCGACAGCTGAACGACGATGTTTCTCTGCTATTGAAGGGAAACAGCTCTCTATATATGTCTTTATACCTCTATGATGTCAACCGAAAAAAAAAGTCCACCTGTCTAAGAATCACATACATATGTATACTTGTAAGGGCTTTATGGTTTAAGTAACGGGGCACAGCATTTCAAAAGCTCAAATCCCCATTACACCAGAACAAAAACAACAAAGAATTTTTGCCTTGAATTTTCTACTTGATGTGATGTTTTTAGTGATTTTTCTTTTGTGTCCAGGATAATAACATTTGTTAAATTTACCTATTCTCATAGGGACAATGTGTTGTATTTGAAATATGATATGAACAAAATAGATTTAAAACGACATATTATGCAATAAAAGCATTTACTTATTCTAGATTTACAATAGTGAGACAATAGACACATTAGAAACGAGTAGTTTTTCGAGATTTACGCATATAAAGTATATTACTTTCACGAATCAGCCCCTAAATATAGTCTCCCATCATATTTTCATAAATAAGACCCTTGGTAGAGGCGTCCGAAGTCCAATATACTCTGTTGGAAGCGTTTGCCTTGCTCCTCGGTGTACGCTCCCATGTTTTCCTTTAATTTATGAAGATGGGCGTCAAGGATATGCACTTTGAGGGGCATCCTGCAACCCATTTTGCTGTAGTTTGTCACCAAGGTCTCAACAAGCTCCACATAGTTTCGGCCTTTTGATTCCCCAAGAAACTACTGCAATAAAGCTGTCCCTTGCTGATCTCTCTGTCCTTGTACTCCATGACCTTTTTTATTTGTGAACCAGTAAAGACACCGGCTTCAACTTTCGCTGTAGAAACTTGAGGAAGAAATCTTGTAGGTATTTGAAAGTTGGAGACTTCGTATCTAGAACTCTGACAAATTGTTTCATAAGGCCCAGTTCTAAGTGGAGTGGAGGAAATATTACTTTTCAGGAATGCAAAAATGGCTCCAATTTGACGTTGTTCTTCCCCAAACTAAACTCGGTTCACTGCGGCCAGTCTCGCTTGAGGCAGTGTGACATGGTACCCCCTGCTGTCCCAAAGGCAAAGATAACAAGGATATTTGGTAAAATCGCCATGGAGACCCATTAGGAAGCCAACATTTTGTAGTCTCCTATACCTCCCAATAGTACTCTTCACGTTTAAAGGCATCTAACAAATTCATAACATTCTTCTATTCCTCTTTTAGCTTGACAGAGTGGGTTAGGAAAGAGATGGGTGCATTTTCCTGTAATGAAGCAGCACTGCTTTGAGACTCCTGCACAAGCTGTCGTTAAAGAGCCGCCACTCATTGGGGTTATGGCTAATTCAAATTGTAATAAATAGACCAGTCACATTGTGGCACAAATAAAGCTCATCTTGAAAAATGCTGGTGACGCTTTTTTGACCTGATATGAGCACACTCTCATCTTGTAAACCCCACTGCTTGAGTCTCGACGTCAAAAGCTCGTCATTTGACTTTGTAAGGCAAAGATCTTTGATGAGGTCAATAATGGCTTCTTGGTTGGGGCAGTTTAGACATCACTCATCAGTTACGTCTCTTAACTCTGGATCAGTGTCTTCATGCTCTTCTGAACAAATACTCTTTTGTAAACACAGCCGCTCTCTCTTGGGAGGAGTGGGAACGGGGAACTCAAAGCAGTGTGGCATTGGCACAAAAGATGAGAAAAGGTCATATAGAAGGCGCATCTGTGCCTCGTCGCCGTTGGAAGGGTCTACCTTACAGAAAAATAATTGCTTGTGTGATCAGTTGGTTCACTCAGAATTCGGAGGATTGCAAAAGGAAAGGAACAAACCTGTCCCTTTTCAAAAATAATCGATAACATTTTTAAAGAAATAAACCTAAAGCTGTTATTATATTATTATTGCTTAAGTTCTTCTATTCTTCATATCAGGGTTCCCCCTGCAGAATAGAAAAACTCAAGTTGTTTATGATAACGCAAAAACCATAAGAGGAACAGCTTATTAATAATATAAAATGGGAGGTTTGCGATTAATTTGATACTCCTATAATAAAAGAGATGCCAGAAAGATGCAAGAAAGATGTCTATGTTTTTTCATCGACAGCTGTTTTTCTCTTTCCATTTCATGTTGGGTATAAAGTAATCCCTACTAGCCCAGGGATGGGCAAACTTTTTGACTTACGGGCCACTATGGGTTATGAAATTTGAAAAAGGGCCACAGCAGTACATTGACCTGTGGGCCAAATATAATAAAGCATGGCTTGTAGTGTGCAAACCTCATTGTACAGCAAACGCATACAAATAAAAGTTAAACACGTTTCACTAACATTGAAGACTGTGTTTTTCAAATGTGCAAGAGAAATAATAGGCTAAATAGATTATAATAAAACTAAATTTATTGAAATGTTGATGAATATAACTTTCAACATTCAAAACAACACTACCCAACAAAATAGGTGAATAACCTCAATCCTTTCTGTCCTCCTGCAGTGCGTAATTAAAGATATGCCTCTCAGTGAGAACAGTATTGTTGGTCTCCCTAAAGCGTTAAAGTAAAGTAGCGCATGCAAGGAAAAAGTAAACAAAAAAAATTGCCAAAATTTTGTAATTTCCTTTAACGTTAGATGTCGTTGTCCATGAAATTACGTCACAATCCTATTTAAAACCGGTTTAAAGGGATTAAATTTGATGATTTGAAATATATCAAATAACTACAAGATAAAAAACGTCTCCAAATATAAATAATAAAAGGACTTTGTTATTATTTTCAAAGAGCTCTAGCATAAAAGCGCCCCTTACGGACTTAAGAAGAACTAATATTAAGTCCAATTTTTTGGGGGAAAAAAGGAAGAATTTTATGTTATGCATGCGCTACTTTACTTTAACGCTTTAGGTCTCCCTTTTTTGCCAGTACATCAAAGTTTGGAGTTAGGTTTGTTGCAGAAATTCTCAGGATAGATCCAGCAATGGGCCTAGCCGGTTAGACTGTGTATTTGGTATTATTACACTTTAGTTACAGTATAGATTCATTGTTCAAGATTCTTTATAGAAAAAACGCCACGAGATTATATTATGTTTTTTTATTCCCTAGATGGGTCTTCCCGGTAATCCAGCGTGGCTGGCTCCATGATGATGGTTCTCCCCAACAATATGGGCATCTGCATATATTCCCCACGCCTGGACGACTTTGGCAATTCCTGTCGTGGCCTCTCCTTCTGCGAAGAGCTCGTCAAAACCTTCAACTTCCATCGCTACGACAACTCAACACAGTACTCCACGGACAAGATCGACCCCCGGCGAAGGATCCAGGACACAAAGGGGGACACCATCGTGAGCCTTCTCTACTCAGCTGCAAACGGGGATCTGAACAGCCTCAAGCGACACATGTTCCTTAGACACGACATGAACTCCAGCGACTTTGATGGACGAACGGCGCTGCATCTTGCAGCTACGGAGGGTCACATTGAATGCGTCAAGTTTCTCATTTCCGCTTGTGAGGTGAATCCGGAGCCTGCTGACAGGTAAGGATGTATAACATAACTAGAGATAGAAAATCGAGGGATATTTTGGGCGTGTGAAAGGAAGAATGTGTGAAGGGTGCAATTGAGTTCAAGCTCCTTGTTATCACTATTCTCTTTCCTCAGAACAGAAGCAAAAACAGAGATTCAAATATAAAATAAATACCTTCCGTTCCGGCCGACTTGGCCTGCTTCATAAATGAAATAAATATTCCTCAAGAGGGAAAGATAATAGTGATAACAAGGAGCTTGAACTCAATTGCACCCTTCACACATTCTCCCTATCACACGCCCAAAATATCCCTCGATTTTCTATCTCTAAACATAACCTACCATTGAAGGAGAAGGGGGCTCAAAATTTAGCAATAATAAAATATCATTCAAATCGGCTTTTAAGTGAAAATATAATGCAAATAAAAAACTGTGAAACTAACTTATAACAAAAAATATATGCACTCTGAATAATGAATTAACTCACCATCACAAATAGTTTTTCTCCTCACTATGGTACAAAGGTATTAATAATGCCCGCCTATCTGCAAGGTCCTAGTATTGGTTTAATCTGCTGCACAACAACTTTGTGCACATATTAAAATCAATAATTTGTTCAATATATCACAGCTTTTATTCCAAATATATGTCAGTTGCAAGCTAATAAATAATAAGACTTTTATCATCAAATTTGCCGGAAAAAAAGTCATTACAACTAAGCATATTTTTTTACTTTTGGACAAAATTTGAGGAATTAGTTATATTCAACAGTATATGTACATAGTTTTTTTAGCTTTTGAGCAAGGAAATAATTGGGTCTTCCGGTCATGACCTGAAGACATGGTTAAGAAATAACCTAAAATGCAATAAATAATCTTTGTTTTTGCTTCTATTCCTTGCTCCCTAGGTGGGGCTGCACTCCTCTCAACAACGCCGAGCGCTTCGGCCACAACAGAGTGGCCAACTGTCTTCGAGCCTGGTTGGCCAAGAACTCCGAAACCATAACGGCAAAGGAAGGAAAGCACATGCTCAAACAACTCCAAGAAACTCTGGACAAGCAATAAACAGGCCTCTCATCATTATCTCTCTCTCCCTCTCTTCAGGCCCCATTCATAAAGTCGATTTTAGTCACTCTTTGGTCACTCTAGGAATCATTAAGTCTTATTTGTCAACTACAATTCCAAGCTTTCATCATTTTTCAAAAGAAAAACACAAAATATTTCCCCATAGAATCATATTTATAAGTTTAAGAACATTCTTCATCTACTTACATGACATTGGATTGGCTATTCCCTTCCGTAGAAGTCTACATATTTGACATAGACAATAAGTACATGGTAACCCTGCTTTATTATAAGAATAGATAATTTCGGCCATGGTCTTCTAATGTATGCACAAGGAATAAACAAATCAAAGACATTCAATCGAACATTTAACTTCCTACTATAGGGATAAGCAATTAAATAACACACCAAAAATAAATAATACTCCTATGAAAAGTAACTTTTTATGATCGGTCAAGTTCTCTGGCGACTGAACAATGAGTCTCTCAGTCCCTTGAGTGAATATTTCATCACATAATGACGTATTTTATAACAAACAACTCATTTTTATGGCTTTGATGTTAAGATGTATGCATCTGTATATCATGACGTCAGAGATTTTATCATTCCTCTCAAAAAACTATATGTTTTCAGAAATGCAGGTATGTAAAAAATATATGAAAGGAAGGGACTGAAGGACTCCTGGAGGGTCAGGGGCTGGATGAGGCTGAAACAATAATATAGTCCACCTATGACGTCACAGTATGCATAGATCTTAACCTCTTTGTTTAAGAGGTTATAAAGAGCAAGGAGTAAGCAATAACAAGTTATTTCATTCTACTTATTAGTAGTACAATGTTTTTTGTTTTTTCTTGCTTCTCGATACTATGAAATGAAACGTCACAATAAATTATGTGCTCAACTTGCATTCAAAGAATGAGCGATCATATCTCATAGATTAAATTATTACCGCTAGAAAGAAAGAAGAAAACTTCTGATCTCTATTACCCTTCACTTACTTAATTATTTTTATGCTTCAAGAAAAACATCTTAATATTCTAAGCTAATTGAAACATCTTATTAGGATTATGATCTACTGCACTCTAAAAGTGAAAACAATGAAAAAGTCAATGCAATAAATAAAAATTAGATATATTTCCAATTATGATATTGATCGATTATTTCCTTTTTTTATATATGTACAATTCTTGAAAAATATGAAGTGCTATATCATTCTACTCTAATTAAATTGTAATATATATATAGACAGAATAGTATTTACATAGTACCTTGAGTGGGGCACCCTGGTTCGATGACGAGGTTATGTGGTATAAATACAGGAGTCTTTCCTTATAAACTTTACAATGCTCAAGAGAGAGAAAGATGTTTAAAAGAAGATCCGTGGAAAGATAATTAGACGGCTTTTTACTTATAAACCTTTTCATTAATACTAATCAAAGAAAAGTGTTGAAAGTATTTATTATTTCTTACAAGTTTAACCATCTGTTGTACACGGTAATGTTTATTGGCATAGACTATCCCAGTCATCATGTTTGGCCATAGAGATATAAAAATATAGAGAGCTGCTGTTTTTCTTCAAAAGCAGAGAAACATCGTCGACCAGCTGTGCCATTGTCCAAACTAAACCAAGTAATTCGCCCTACGTCATCGGTAGTTGATCATAGAAATATTTGTTACTATTGGGTTTATATGACGTATGCCTCTGAAGAATCCAATAGCTCTCTATATCTTTTTATCTCTATACGTCATGGGTAGTTGATCATAGAGATAGAAAGATTTGTTACTATTGGGCAATATGACGTAATTCTCTGAAGAATCCAATAAGCTCTTCATGTCTTTATATCTCATTGTGTAACCTGTAACACGTAACCTCATAGCTGTCGATCAAGAATTTTGTCATTCCTTTGTCACATCTACAAACTTGAAGCCTAGAATTCTTGTTCAAGGCTAAAAAAAACATAATACTCAAAGATATGAACCAATGCTTCAGTTGTTCCATTACAAAGAAAAACATATTCATAATGAAGCGTTTATTAGCTTGTCTTGTCTCGTCGAATGAGAGAAAGAAAAAAATCTTCCTTCGGACGGAATTTAATTGAAAATTCCCTCCATTCAAAACCTTGCTCAACCTTCAAAGGGTGGTTGAATAGCCGAACGGTTGTGAGACAGGCGTCCCTGCTAGTCACTCCAATATTCCATATAGTATCAAACTAGTTCAAAAGTCTAAAAACAATTAATTTTTTTGGTTAAAATATTGAATAAAATTCGTTATGACAATTTGAGTGTAGTTTTATGATTACATTCAATAGCTTATGAATTTTATCTCATCATAGCTTATTGTATATCTCCAAACATTCCTTCTTACATCCATGCCATGAGTTTCCTCACTAAACTAGTCAATAATCAATATAGAGGAAATACGAATAAAGAATAAGTTTGCACGATTAGCTTAATTAATTCCCCTTGGTTATTTAACGTACCCGGAACGATGATTCACACTGGAATACCTTATCATATGGACATTAAACATGCCTGCAAAATAGGCTTATTTGTACATAAGAGGGCAGCGAAGAGAGCAAAGCAAAGGACTATATCGAATATATCAAATCCTCTTTAAATCGCTACTATGCAAATAAAAATATCAAATTTCATCTTAACAGCGTAAAGAGATTTATAGATTTTAGAGAAGGATATCTTTTGTTGGATGGCTTTTTCCATCTTTGTTCTCTTCTTCAATGATGGCCTCGTATTCACTCCATTGCTTTATCCTCAAAGTGCTTCAGTATTTTGTGTTATCAAGTACCTTAAATTTAAATTGTTGATTGTCCCCGTTGTTATACGATCCTTGGCATAGATGATGTTATTTAGATACATTATTTCATTCGATTACGTACTAAAAGACACTGAGAGTCTATTAATTAGGAATAATTTATAGAATAATATCAATAATTTGAAATACTTCCCTTATAGTTTCTGTTAAAGAAACTACTTAAGAATGGCGCTTCAAAGATTATGAGTAGTTATTTGAGCACATGATTTAAAGATTCCCTGACACAAAAATATTGTCATAAAAGAAAATGGATCAAGGTGAATAATATAAAATTATAGTTTTGAAAACGATTATTGTACAAATTTTAATATTATTACTTAAATTAAAATTCCTACTTTATGACGTCACTTGGTTTGAACCATAGAGATATAAAGATATAGAGAGCTTATTCCCTCCAATTAGCAAAGAAATATCATTCAGCTGTATTCAGGACACATGACATATTTCTCTGAGAATCCATCCTCCAATAGCAGAGAAACATTGTTCAGCTGTATTCTGGTCACGTTTTTCTCTGAAGAATCCAATAAGCTCTCTATATCTTTATATCTCTATGGTTTGAAACCATCGCAAAACAGCTAATAATAATATTAAAATGCCCGATTAATTGATAGGATAATATATAAATGAATTTAGTTATTTGAGAACTGATTAGCATGCATCAACTTTAGATTGTTGATTTTATCAAATATATCGATAGACTTACTCATGACGTCAATTGGTTTATACCAATATAACTACAGGATCAGAATAGCATTAAACAATAGCCATCATTATAGCACCATGGATTGGATCCTTTTAGAAGAATATGTTATATTTTAGCTAATATCTAATAATTAATATATATATATAATAATAATTCTTTGTCTTCTCTACATAATATTGAATATATTCATACCCAAAAAGTACTTCCAAAAAATATCGCTAAAAGATCTTATCACAGCCAACGTTCATCTATAATCATATAGGACACTACTTACATAATTTTTTTTCTCAATACCCCCCCCCCCCCCCCCCAACCCCTTTCCTTGAATGAGCTTATATCATAGATAATATATAGTGCCGAAGTAACGTATTGTAACGTTGAGACTCGGGGCGTGCTCTCAATTCTTATGGGAAAGACAATGACAGAAAGAACTAAAGGAAAAATGAGTCTTTAACAGTGTAATATATTTTTCTCCATAACCACAATGAAGTTCAATGATATCAATTATCTCTCCATTGAATGATTAAATATAATGTCTGAGACTCAGACTCTCTCTCTCTCTCTGTGTTCTTTCGGTTACTCTCTTTGCCACAACAATGAAAAGCTAACAATTTATCCAAGTTCCAGTGCTACATACGTCGGGACTTTATATTCTCTTTGTCTTATATACATTATTGTCGTTCCTTGAATGTTGTTCACCTTACTATGTATATTGTTTTAAGTTATATCCCTCTGTATTTATATAAAAATATGTATTTTTGATCTCACGTGGCTTTCATGTGTGGATATATATTTGATGGCTTTTGAAGAATAAAATATATACTTTAAATATCCAATGAGTTGTTTATAATACTATATATATATATTATAAGGGATGCAAAAAGTTAATCGACTAATGATAATAATCGACAGATTTTAAACGATTAAAGTTTATTAGTTGCAATTATCGACAGATCGCGCCCTCTATTTGAAGTTAATGAAACTTCAACATTAAAGAATTAAAATTAGTCACTCAAACTAAGGATCTTATCAATTAGGTAGACCAAAAATGACCATCCCCTCTCGGGAGTATTCGAACCTGCTCCCTCAGCATTAAGAGTTGGACACACTTTAACACACATGGCTATTGCTCTTCCTTTAATTGAACAACAATGTATAGTTTGGTACCAGGAAGAATTCACAATCAATGCTGACATAAGGATAGCCACGTGTTGATATATTGACAAAGCCTAGACTTTAAAAACGACCGGATACACGGCCCGGGCCCCGGCTGTTTTTGAGCGTCCCGGCCCGATGTCCGGGTTTTTTATACACCAGGACGGGACTTAAATATTTTATAAATAATATAAATATATAGTTTTTTAGAAAGAAATTTTCGAAATATTATTTTCTAAAAAAACGTCATCAGATTTTTTGAGATTTTTTTTTTGGAGATACTTTTCTAAATAAAACGTCCTTACTTTTTTTGGAAATTATTTCTAAAAAAATGTCTTCACTTGGAGATACTTTTATTTTTTTTTCACTTCACATTGTCGAAGGAACGAAAATATATATTAAAGTCCTGGCCCGGCTTGAAAATTAAGGCCTGGCCCGGGTCCGGCGAAAAAAGGTGTCCCGGTCGTTTTCTGCTTTCAATACATTATTGATGAATTATGAGTGGGGCAAAGTCGATCATAACACCTGATACTATGATGGATCTACCAATGTTCAATAAAAACGCATTTCCAGGACATTTATTAAATAACGAATTTATAAAATGTATTATCATACTTGTTTAAAAATTAATTTGAAGTAGTAAAACTAAAAATAACTTTTCTTGGGATCAATATTTTTTTAATATGCTTTAGTTTTGAACAGGCATTGGAGGTTTGCACGGAGGAATCTTTGGTCACATCAGCCTCTCTCCATAGCTGAGTGACTGTCTTGGTTTGCGTAAAGAATCAATGGCCTGAGAAAAAAGAGAGATTTGAAAAGGATGAACTCAGGGGGGTAAATCGGTTTTAGACAATATCAAACCTGTTTTCCATAGAAGTGAGAGTCTCCTAGGAAGGATCCTCTGGATCCCGTGAAGGACATCATAGGCAGGGGGACAGGGATGGGAACGTTGACGCCGACTTGGCCAACGTCAATGTCCTGAGTGAACTTTCTTGCAGTGGCGCCATTGCTTGTGAAAATGGCAGTTCCGTTACCTTAAAAAATATATGATAAAAATTACTATTTTCCTTCGTTTTTCAGATATCAGATAATTGATAGAATATTGAATATTTATACTTGTTTCTAACAATGTATATTGAAAAATAAGGTACGCGCTCTTACTGCCAAGAGAGCTGTCACGCCAATGATTTTTAATGACGTCATACCAGCAAGCGGAAAGAAATATATTTTGTAATGTTATTCCTTCCATTTACGTCATCAAATCTCTATGCTACAATATATTTTGATACGTCACAAATAATATGATAATTAACGTTTTTACTATTAATGAAATCATGAAATAAAAGTACATGGTATTCTATATATCTTGGTTTCTATGAGATATAAATATATAGAGAACTGTTTCTCTTCAATTGCAGAGAAGCATCGTCGTTCAGCTGTCGCCATAGCCCAATAGAAACAAAGTAATTTCATCTACGTCATCGGTAGTTGATCATAGAGATAGAAGATTTGTTACTATTGGGCAATATGAGGTATTTCTCTGAAGAATCTAATAAGCTCACTATGTATTTATATCTCTATGGTCTAAGGCTCCTGTAGTTATCAACTAAACTCAAACTTGATTGGTCGTTTAATAAAGAACGAAATGTAATCGCAGTTGAAACCATAGAGATATAAAGATATAGAGAGCTGATTCCCTTCAATAGCAGAGAAACAACGCTCTGTTGTTTCTGTGTGTCCACTATAAACAAAGTAATTGATACTACGTCATCGTAAGCTGATCATAGAGATATAATCTATCTCTATGATCAGTTTAAGATGACGTTGTACAAATTACTTTGTTTATTTGAATACACAATACATATGTTCTTGACACAATGACGTATTTCTCTGACGAATCCAATAAGCTCTTTATATCTCTATGGTTGAAACTCCCAAAATATAAAAGGTATAGTTTTAATATGTAAGTTAGGATGGTACTCATCATATGTTACTTCTCGGAAACTCAACAACTTTTGGTTGGCAACTCATTTGTATTTTTGTATATCTTATCGTCAGTATCTAAATATCGTCATGCAGGTAACAAAATAGTCATTCGTTTAAAGGAGTTACTTTATTTTGTTAATATTAATAGGTGTGATATTGTAGGAGTCGTCTATTGAAAGAAAGATTCCTCGTGTTAAATAGAATGGAATTCTTAGCTCTAAGTTCAAGCCTACACGTTCACGTGAATGATACATCATTCATAGCTGAGATTCCGTAGCAAAAAAATCTACTTAAAAATAATATGTCTTCTCTTACTCCTTTTCAAGATATCTATGTAATATGTCATTCAGTGAATACTTACATAGTGATATATGTTATATATTGATCTAAGCATTACCGTATCTGTTCTTATTGATGAGCTCAATAGCATCCTCCAGGGTGTTCACGTTGATAACACAGAGCACAGGCCCAAAGATCTCTTCCTTGTAAGCCTCCATTTTATCATTCATATTAGCAATGATGGTGGGGCCCACAAAGTTTCCATTGGGATAGTTCTCAACCTTGATATTCCGTCCGTCCAGAAGGATGTCCGCGCCCTCGTCTTGCGCAGACTGAATGAGATTAAAGATCCTCTGTTTGGACTCGGGGCTAATGACGGGTCCAAAGTCCGCCGAGGGCTCGTGCCCCGCACTCACCACAAGCTTGGAGGCTTTTTCCTTGATGTCTTCCACCCAGGACTGGGCGTTTCCCACGAGGACGGCCGTTGTGAGGGCCATGCAACGCTGACCGGCTGCGCCGAAGGCAGAGCCCACGAGCTGGTTGATGGTATACTCCTTGTTGGCGTCCCCACAAATGACGCCATGGTTCTTGGCCCCCATATTGCACTGGACGCGCTTGCCATTGGCAGAGCCACGGTTGTAGATGTGCTTCCCTGCAGCGTCGCCACCTGAGGAAAAGGTTTATTATTTTTATTTTGGCCAACTGTGCTTTAACTGAATTATTCAATTATTTGCATTAATATACATTATTACATTTTTTAATACACTGAGTCGCACACATTATTTATGTTTGAAACATAGTACACCAAACATAAAACATATATCGAGGAGGTGCAATATTATTTCTCAAGTCATGCATTCTTTAAAGACTTTAATGTGGACTACTTTTAATATTGATAAAATATTACAGATATCCTACGAATTTATTATAGCGTATAATAGATGCTATTTAGGTTGAGAGTTCATGGTATGAGATGCAAGCTTTTGAGGAAAATTATTCAGCACGTAATGTAATGTACATAATGCAGTTAATGAAATTATTTTTATGTGATCAAAAAATTATTAAGGTTGCCTAGGGATTACTTTATATCCGACCTGACATAAAAAGAGAAAAACAGCTGTCGATTAGAAAATATAGAGACATCTTTCTTGTATCACTCTGGCTTCTCTTTTATTATGGTATCAATGCATCACAAACCCTCCCCTTTTTCCTATTATTAATAGGCTGTTGCTATTATTATTCTTGCATTATCATAAACAAATTGTGTTTTTCTATTCTTGAGGAGGAACCCTGATATGAAGAATACAATAACTCAATTGCTTAATATAACACAATACTAACTAGAGGCATGTATACACTCAGAGAGTGCAAACCTCCGCCGATCCCCACAAATGAATAGTGATTCATTTGAATCACTGAACGGAATTATAATCCAATCATATGTGTCTACATAAGTAGGTGTCTTTGGTGAATAATGATTGAGGAGAGAGCCATCCTAAAAAACATCCATTGACGTCATACTTGTTATTGGTCAATTCAGAAATACGTCACTGGATGTTTAAACTCCTTTCTTTTCTCCATCATGCTCTTAATATTAGCGTCATTATATGTATGTTATGTTATTATGGGAAGACGGGTAGAGGAAGAAGTTTAAGCTACGTCACTGGGTTGACATAGTCCTGAGCTGATAAATGAACAATAATACGTCAATGAACATTTTTTTGGCGTTTGTTCTTTCCTACTCCCTGAATAGAGACCCCATTTCATTATTATTAGTAGTAGTATTTTGCTCATTTTGCATATTATAAAAGCACTTAGAGATGCCAAAATTTAATCACTTGTTCCTTTTGGCATTTCCAACAACTCCACAAAGTTTCATTCGAATCCGTTCAGTACTTTTTGAGTTATCCTGCTGACAAACCAACAAACAAACAAACCAACGCCAGTGAAAACAATACCTCCTTCGGCGGAGGTAAAAATAACATTTTTGGGTCTTTTTTTTTAAATATAATAATTATTATTAAAAAGGGAGTGGTTTGTTCCTCTCGTCCACGAGTCTTGTGGAATAAGAAGTAACTCTGGACACAGGAGATAACTCCGAATCAAAGTTTCTCCTCCAGAATAGAAGAACTTAAGCTGTTTAATATAACCAACAGCTTATTAATAATAGAAAAAAGGGAGAGGTTTGTGATACATTTGATACTATAATAAAATAGATGCCAGAGAGATACTAGAAAAATGTCTCTATATTTTCTAATCGACTGCTGTTTTTTTCTTTCTATGTCACGTCGGATATAAAGTAATCCCTTGCCATAAGGTTAATTATAAAAGCAAATTGGAAATATTCCCCTTAAGTAATATGCACTATTAATTTTTATATTTGTATCTTCATGTTCCAAGAAAATGTTTTTATAGCAACAAAGACCACTAGGATCATATCTTTTCATAGTCCCTTAATGTCGTTTTATTTTTTAAGCACTACTACTTACTAAAGCGTTAAAGTAAAGTAGTGCATGCAAGGAAAAAGTAAACAAAAAAAATTGGCATTTTTTGGTTATTTTCTTTAACGTTAGATGTCGCTAGTCCATGAAATTAAGTCACAATCCTATTTAAAACCATTTTAAAGGGATTAAGTTTGATGATTTGAAATATTGACACTCAAAAACACTTTTTTCAAAATAAAAACGTCTCCAAATATAAATAATAATAGGACTTAGTTATTATTTTTAAAGAGCTCTAGCATCAAAGCGCCCCTTACGGACTAAAGAAGAACTAAAATTTTGGCCAATTCCTTTTGGGGGGGGGGGGGGGGGGGAAAGGAAGAATTTTATGTTATGCATGCGCTACTTTACTTTACTACTACTTACCAACAAATGAAATAGCCCTGATATCGGGATGATCACAGATAAAGTTAACAGCGTCATGCTGTCCATGAATGACATTAACAACTCGTCCGGCATTCCGGCTTCCTTGAGGAGATCAATGAGAGCCATGCAGGCTGTAGGATCTCTCTCTGATGGCTTGATGACGTAGGTATTCCCACAAATGGTCGCCATGGGAAACATCCAGAGGGGAATCATAGCGGGGAAGTTGAAGGGAGCGATGCCCGCACAAACACCCAGGGGGGTTCGGTAGGAAATGAGATCCATGTCCTGAACAAACAAAAAAATATGTCATTTTAGAGTCATCCCTACATAGCTATAAAATGAGGAAAGGGCAGAGCTGGGATTCGGTATCCCCGATTCAGTATTCGGTAGATTTTAATATATATCTACTGAATTTCGATCGGTGCGGTCAGGGCCGGTTTTTGCTATGGGCAATGTGGGCGACTGCCTAGGGTGCAATCTATTTGGGGGCACCCCTCCAAAAAAATTGCCAGTTTTCTACTCTAAAACCACTAATTCCATGTCAAGTTAGTGGACTGGTCGCTGGTCTACCATCATGTCAACTTGCTGCAGAGTTATGTATACAGGTTGTGTGTGTGTGTTAGAAGAAAAGAATGAGAGCGTTTCCACAAACTGCGGATCACGTCCCAATCACTATTTCTGCTGGACACCGCACCGGAGCTCGAGCGGCAGCAGGATGTGGATGTGGCTTGTAATCAGTGTTATTTGTAACACTGAGGGAGGGGGGGGGGGGGGGCAATGGAGTGTTCGTTCAGGGCGTTAAAGTGCCAGGACCGTCTTTGGGTAAAAAAAAGATAAATTTATTTATGTATCTGCTCTGTGACTTCTTCATATGCATTTAATATCGAACAATTTATAACAAAAGACAATTAAGTAACTAATTTGTTATAGTATTTTTAGAGATTATTTGAAATTTAATATGTTATTTTTATATAAATAATAACTGTACTCGGATTTTGGAGGAAATGGAAGGCAATAGACAACAAATTATTTCCTTAACATTCTTTTTGTTAGTCGTTGTCCGATATTAAATGCACTTTCAGCTCCGGAGTTATTTATTTATTTCGTAAAGTTCAATTTCTTCACACCACCAGGTAACAACGCTTCCAGTTCTAAATACCGCTTTACATTCGGTAGTCGGAGATCTGGGAATAGGGGTCCCGAATAAATGTCTTTTGTCATTAGACTTCTCCCCATTTACGAGGATGAATAGATTTAATGCTCATTTTTTACCTATTCTTTTGAAACCATCAAAAGATCAGACATTTTTTTTTGCTCCAGTAGTTTTAGCATTCCTTCATAGCAAGGCTAGGAAAGATAGGTAGAAAATTCAGTGGAGTCCGCGTCTGATAAGATGAGAGCTAAACACTATTTATCACTGAGTTCAATTTTTTATCCTTTATTGTTGAGTTTCCAAAAAGTTATTGTTCAATCGCTAGTCCCCAAAAGTGAGGAACGATAAAATCGAAGATTACTTTTAGGTAGCAAAAATGATTAAAAAATGTGCACGGCGGCAATACGAGAAAAATGTTCACTATGACCTTCTTCAGCTGTCTTCTTTTCTCCTGTTTTTTTTAGAAGAAAAAAAACAGATTCTATGCTTGTGTGTTCATTTAAGACAATAAAACAAAAAAATACCTATGACCTATGAGATCCATAACTCCATTAACGTCAGGTTTTTTTTTTCTATTAAAAAATCATTATAAATATAATAAATTTATCATTCCTGTTGGCGCTAGTTCATATTGTATATCGCTGCTATTGTTTTATCGTTTATGGCAAGTTGAATTTTGAAATACCTCATCCTTCCATATCCATATCACATGTTAAAAACAACTTGGCGCTAAAATTTCCTGGAAAAAGTCTAACATTGATAGTTGTTATTAAGCTGTACACTATCACCTTATCGATATATTTATTTTAAATATGCAGTTGGAAGGCGATAGGGGTAGTTTTAAGATTTAAAAAACCCACCTACATTGGAAATAAGGATTCCGAACTAAAATGTTTATTTATATATATATATATATATTTATATGTAATATCTCTATATCAATAAAGTCTCTTATTAAAAAATGGGGATTCCGATTTTAAAAAAATTGCGCTCACTTTTCAATCTCCCGCTATTGATGGACCGTAATCATCAGTAGCGGTATTTGCGCGTTATATATTTATATAAAAAATGATTGGTGTCAAAATTTCTGGACAGTAGAATCGGTCTACCGAAATTACCGATATAAATCGGTAGTCTTGTTTGGATAATAAATGTTATTTTAAATGACAAAGAATAATATGAAGACTTACTTTAGTAATACCGGGAAGATTTTCTCCCATGAGAAGGTTTGTGTTGGCACAGCATTGCTCAACGACTTGAAGGCCTCGAAGAACGTCTCCCTCAGCATCTGGATGAGTCTTTCCTTGCTCCTTGGTGATAAGCTTGGCAATTTCAGACTTGGATGAATAAAATAATACAGAAAATTATAACATTTTTATATTTCATTAAAAACAGCCAAAAAAGTTATTGATTATTAATATTTTATATTTGATTTTTTGACCTATATATATGCTTTGAATTTGGAATTCCATCCTTTTGGATATTAATAAACATTTTTAGCATTAAAACTATAATATTTTTCGATGAGGTAGATCAACATTGGCCTTTATCCTTTCAGGAGTTGAACCTGCACCCTCAATATGATTAAAATTGCAGGTGCGTCGTGTTCTTAAGATAATACAGACATATGGTGTATAACACTTAGGAATTATAAGTTTATCCTGCACAACATCTAGTTCTACTATACTAGTTCTGATAATAATAAAAATTGAAGATCTCCGGTATCAGCTGATATTTTTTTAATACAAAGAATAGGAAAGCATAATTTGAAAAATAACCTTTTTTCTTAAATCAATTAGTAAAATGTTCAGTGACAATATAACTTAAGTGATTTTGAACGAATTCAAAGCTCCCTTTTGGTCAGCTATGGATAATATTAGTGTATCAACTTCACGAATGCTAACCGGCATTGCCCGGGATTTTCCCCGAATGTCCACTTATATCTGATATGTCCTGGGGTCCTCAAACTTATCCAATGAAAAGTTGATCAAGTGTTAACTAAGTGTTTAGGAGATAATCAGAGGACCGAACAAAACACCAAGGATTTTTATTTAGTTATCATTTTTTCTGGGAACAACCACCCACTCAAAATATTTCCTAGCACCTCAAAGTCCTCCACACATTTTTTTTAAATCCAAATCTAAAGCACACTTCTCAAGAAATCGTAGAAAACTTTTTTTCGCATAAACATATGGTAAACGAATTTTCCGGGAATAGTCCAAACCCCACTTTAAAGTCTTCCCCAAAAAGTAAAAATATAACTTGGCAATTTTAAGAAATAATAAAAAACGTTTTGGCGGATAAAATAAACGATTATGAATTTTCCGGGAGTGTTCACCACCATTACCACTAAAACATTCCCCTGAGCCCATAATTCTTTATTCACTCAAAATGTTGTCAAGATCTAATGTTTCAGATGGAGGATTCAGGGAAAGGAACAGACGAAGAAAAAAAACGGGCTTCTTATTTTATAAATATAGATTCGAATTAAGGCTCTTCCGTGTAATGGCCAGTAGTACACTTCTCGCTCAACCATACATACATGTATTCGAAAGTTTATAAATATGTTCGAAATATAATATTATTGAAATATTTTTCACTATAAAATTAATATTTGTATGTGTCCTATAAAATGACGCTATATTGGGTCATAGCAAAGACAATAAATCAATTAATAGGACAATAGGGGGCGGCGACATAAATGATTTTTAGAGCTAAAAAACAATATGTAGTGTCATTATAAAACAAATAATAACAATTATTGATTCTCAGTCTTGAAGCGCAGATTGGACTCTCGAGAGGGAATTTATAAATTCCCTCAACAAATTACAATCTTGATTGTAAAAATATTTTTATTGTTTGAAATTATTATTTGCTAATTACTTAAATAATGAATTACTATTTTATAAATAATTTATATAACATTTTTTTCATGCAACTTGGGTTCTATACACTAGCCCAGAACATTATTGTTATCCAATATTTTCAATTAAGATATAAAGTTGATAAATAATTTCTAAATCCTAGCACTAATATTTTTTATTGTAGCATTCTTGACGTCACAAACATCTCCCTTTTGAACAAGAGCATAAGTCAAGATCTCCTCTTGACTCACCTTATTTATATTCTCCTTGAATTTTTACGATATAATGCTTGTTCATAGCCACAGAGATGCAATTAACCAGGTAGACAAAAATGGGAGTTAAAATAATTGTAAATATAGTAGAACTATGCTACTGCACATTGCATATATGTAACTTGAATATGTAGAAAAATTAACATTTTCTCCTTACCATATTATTTCTGATCAATGCCTGATATTTGAACATGATTTGCTGACGCGAGAGAGGAGAGGTCTTGGACCAGGTTTTGAAGGCTGCCTTTGGCACTCTCCACGGCTTGTTCCATTTCGGAGTTTGTGGACTGGGGGACCCGGGTAACGACGTCATTAGTGGCAGGGTCGTGAACGTCAATCCAGCGTGAAGTAGTAGAGTCCAGAAACTTGCCATCGATGAAGTTCTGTGTCTTGGCTGGGATCCGGCAGCCGGAAAAGCTCAACTGCCGACATTGGGCGAATTGGTTCTAAAGAAGAATGAGAAGTTATACATTATGGACTGAGACTATTTGCAAACGGTACAGAGAGGATAAAAATATGGCAGTAAATTTTAAAAAGAATAATTATTATAGAAAGTAATAACTATATCCTATTTTGTACCGTTACAGGGCTACCACCCTCAGACTATTAGCCATTAGCCCCCCGTTACTAATATTTTATCCCTAAAAGTCCACTTATGAAGTTAACTATGTTTTCTTTTGCATTAGTGTTTGAAAACTATGTTCCTAATATCGATCATATAAAACTATGGCCGATATTAGAACATAGGTTTAAACACTAATGCAATTTTGCCATAAAGAAAACGTAGTTAATTCGTAAGTGGACTTAAAGAGATAAGAAATATTAGTACGGAAGCTAAATTGCACGGGGGTAAACTCCGGGGTGGTAGTGTTAGCTCATTTAGTACAGGGTTAGGGTAATTAAGTAATAACTTTATATATTAATACATTATTCATTAATGACACAATCATACCATTGTAATATTTCACTTAATATAGTCGTCAATAAACTCACTTAACGCTCGTCTCTATCTGATATAACTATATATTATATTTATTCTATGATATAGTGTTTTGTGTTGTGTGTTGATTGTGATGTTGAGCTTATTATTGTGTTAGTGTGAATAAAGAGTTTATATTTGAAGGACGTGTCTTAATTCCGGAAAGGGACAAGAGTGAAACTACAGTGTGAAGTAGACTAAATCAAACTGAACACTGAAGTCGATTCTATTAGTAGTTATTGACAGTTATATTCTAAAATAATAAAATAATAGTAAAATAATATTGAGAGTTGGGAAAACAATTAATATTATTTAATGGATAATCGAAAGAGTAAGTTTTTGCATGTTTGATTTATATTAAAAATCAATGATTTGATATTGTATTCGATAAATAATACTATCAACATGCACACTATTAGATTGTAAACAACATTATTCTCGATAATAGAAACAATTTTATATAGTTTTGATAGTATTTCTATAGGGATTTTTATTTATATTATGAATTATGTGTGCACATTTAAAAACTAAAAGAATTCTAAACTTATTAAGAGATCAATTTGAGCAAATATCACAGTATAGTACAGTTAATTTAAAAAATAATTCTTAGTAGTAAATAATTTAGAAAAAATATATCAATAATGAAATCAATCTCGTTCATTTGAGAGTGATTATTTAATTAAACTATATTTTTAGATTAGCGTTACAAAAGTATGATGTTTTTATAGATTAATGTTTAAAAGTTAAGGAAATGTATCATCATAAGTTTATTCTAAGGCATCAGGTTTTATGTAGGAAACGTCCTGTTCTTTCAACTTACAGAAGTTCAGCTTAAGTTGCCATTCAATGTATCATTTTAGAATTTGTGGTTCCAGACCCATTTTTTATTTTACTCCTAGATACTCCTAATTTGGTATCAACCCGTAGAGGGTTACCCAAGAGCCCGTAGCTCAATGAAATCTACATATTGTATTCATTTAGATACTACATTTAAATTAGCATAAACTGTTTCATAATTATTAAAGCAAACTATAATAAAATATGAAGTTTCAATAATAAACAAACAAATAAAAACTCACATAAAGTTATTTTAAAAAGGTATATTAATTTAAAGCAGGACTAATACTTCCTAGGGCGACTTCGATGATAACAAATTATAAAATTGATTTTTTGTATCCCAATTTATTTTTGTTTTTTAAATATTTAATTGAAATGCGATAAATAATACGAGAAAATATATAATAATATAAATCGTATATAAAGTATTTTTATGTGTCGAGCAACATGTATCAACCATCGATATTTGGTAAATATATAATAAAATCTACCGAATACCGAATCAGCGGTATCGAATCCCAGTTCTGCAAATAATATAAAGTAAATTAACTGTACTCGCATATTTGGCCGCCTACGGCGCCCATATGTTCGCCCTTCGGGTATGGGTAAGTTTGGAGCTAGTTTGTGAGTGTAACAGACTTTAAAGAATATAGAGAGAGAGAAAATAATTTTCTGTTTTGTACAAACATTGTACAAGACATTTTTATACAAGATTTTGACTTTTTCTACTAAAACTATCCTCCTTTTCTTTTTTCCTCTCTTTACCTTGAACAGAAGGTGTTTAAATCAGACAAGGTCTGAATTTTTTTCTTTCATTTCTGGTCCCATCACTTTGCAAATAGTTTTTTATTAGGTCCGTCTTGACCCAAGGATTCCATAGGTACCTTCAAAGTTCAAATCCGACCATAAATGTGGAGGAGAGATAGCGTGCGGACATACAGACGAACAGAGATTGGTGAATTAATATATAGATAGATGGTAGTAATATTTGCTCAAATGGAATTCTTATTCGTAATTTAGGATGCTTTTTTTTTAAATATCGTGCCAAAGTTGAATGGTGCTTAATTATTTGCAATAAACATTTATAATTATATTGAAAAGTGTTTTTATTTAAAACTGTTTGAGGTCATTCAATAATGAAGAGACTAATTTATTTTGGAGCAAAGGTCATACAACATTTTTAAAAGGTTGCTCTTTTCATGTTTACTTTATGTTATTTGCAGAACTGGGATACGTACCGCCGAATAGGTATTCGATAGATTTTATTATATATCTACCGAATATGATTGGTGTGGTCGATAAGAAAGAAAGATTATTTTTATTTATGTATCTGCTCTGGGACTTCTTCATATGCATTTAGTATCGGACAATTTATAACAAAAGACAATTAAGTACATAATTTGTTATAATTTTTAGAGATTATTTAAATTTAATACTGTTATTTTTATAAATCATAATTGCACTCGGATTTGAAGGAAATGGAAGGCAATAGACAACAAATTATTATTTAACTGTCTTTTGTTAGTCGTTCTCCGATATTAAATGTGCTTTCAGCTCCGAAGTTTATTTATTTTGCAAAGTTCAACTTCTTCACACCAGGTGGTAACAACGCTTCCAGTTTCTAAATACCGCTTTACATTCGGTGTCACTGCTCTGATTATTTGAGAGCCTTGAGTCATAGCTCGGATGAAAACAATACATCATTTTGAATTATTCTGTCTGAGCTCATTTATTTTTTTAGCAACTCCAACTTATTGACTCCACTCTTCAAATAGGAATCTGATTCTATTTACCGATTCAACACGTTGTCGCAGCATTTTTGAGAGGGACAAAGCAAGTACAATATCTAAACAAGTTTTTTTTTTCTTTTTTGTTCATAATATAAAGGAAAACAGAAAACAATATTTGTCTCAAAAATTCCATTTGAGCATCAGCCAATCAGAGTGCTCAGGTAAAGAAGGAAAAAATACCTGAAGTGACCCACGTAAGTCATCAAAATTACATACATATGATATATATATCTATATATACAGGAACGGAGTGGGAAGAATTTATCCCCAGGGACATTATGCACTCGCCGGCCTTATACAGGTCCCAATATGCATTGGGAGGCTGTCACGGTCGTTTATGTTTCTATGAGGCCAACGGCCCACCGGAAATAGTCCGGTACTCCCGCTGGCCACTCCGTCCCTGTATAATATATTTTAAGTTATATAATATTATATAATCAGGCTTATGAACTGAACGCAACTTTTTTTTGAACGCTGACGCAAAAAAAAATAGTTTTACGTTCGCGTTCAATTTTTTCCAAACATTTCTTGACTTTTTTCGGAAAAACGTCCATCACTCTTTTTGAACTCTTTTCTAAAAAAAACGTCATCATCACTACGCAGTACTTTTTTGGAAATTCTTTTCTAAAAAAAAAACGTCATCCCTACGCAGTACTTTTTTGGAAATTCTTTCAAAAAAAAACAAACGTCATCACTACGAGTACTTTTTTGGGAAATTATTTTAAATATTTGAACGCTGAACGCTAACGGAACACTCAACGCAAAAACTTGAACGGAACGCTTGAACGGAACGCTAATTTTTTTTGAACGCTGAACGCAATAAAAGCTGAACGCTCACACCTGATATATATATGTATATATATATAGATAGCAGGAAACGACCGGGTCCCGGCCGGTGTCTAACAATCACCGGGCCAGACTTTATATTTTCGTTCTTCTCTCATTTTGAAAGGGTCGACGTTTTTTAGAAACGATTTCTTATAGTTTAAAAAATATTCTTTCGAATTTTTTTTTTTAGTAAATAATTTTCTAAAAAAACGTCGTCACTTTTTTTTAGGGAATTCTTTTCAATATTCTTTTATAACTGTGATTCTCTCTTAAATAAAACAGAAGTTAGTGTTTGGGCATAAAATACGTTTTATAATGATAGGTGTTCATTATAAACTTAAGCAATGTTTAATTGTACAAATAGTGGAGTAAAGTTTAAATTTCTACCTCTAAAAATTATCTAATTTTATACTGCTCAAAAGATTGAAACCATATTTGAGGGACATGTGCGTTACCGATCGGGAATAAATCAAATTACAAGAATCGCATTGTCAAACAAATTATTTTATAAATATTTTGAAATATATACAAAAAAAATTTTTTATATAATTTGTTCCATTAAATTCAAATAATTTGTGTTTCTTTTATAATAGATGGTAATATAACTAAGTCGTTAACACACTCGAGCCAAACTCATCATCACATTGATTACAAATAAACCATAGGTATCATTGGTCTTTCAGAGAAGAAAAAATAATTGTCGATAAATCCTTTTGGAGAATATAAACCAATTTACAAATAAATATTCACCATTACATAAATACTTTACATTAACTAAAAAAGATAAGGATTTAAAAAATAAATTTAATTAGCAATGATGGCAACTATTTTATACACAATCAAACAGAACTATAATCACACAATTAAAATAAAATAGAGTCTGGCAAATGAATATTGACTATTACTAGTATAATATATATATAATATATATATAATCTAAGAAAATCCATTTTAAGTCTAAATCGAACATTAGAAATAGTAAGACATTTGTAATATGATATAAGCAACCTACTAATATGGATGTTTTTGCAAAATGTTTGGTTCATATTTTCATTAATAACTGCGAAGTAACACACACGAAAGGGCCCCCGTTTTTATACCTTTGATATATAGATTTATATAAACCAAATCTTTGCTTGAAAGAGTGGATGCCATATTTTTTTTAAACTGGTTACTGAAAAAGGAAGAAGTCATTTAATTTGGAAACTCTTGATGTAGTCGACTTATTTATATTCATAAGGCCCATTAATATATATATATATATACAACTTGTGACAGTCCCTCAGGACAATCTAATCAATTGCTTAGGCTATTATATACAGCAATAAATAGTGATATTCCCTCCCTAAGCCATAATATGAACGTTTGGCTTAACATAGATTAGTTGCATGTCATGCCGTGAGATTGGAAGAATATATCAACAAGAAATATATGGCCCCATGTGATTCCTATTATTAACAAAGTTAGAAAGCGGAATTGCGTACAAATAACTATAAGAAGGCAATATTGCCAAAGACGTAGGTAAAAGATGGTTCAATCTCTGCTTACCAAAGAATCCTTGATTGAAGCATGAATTGGAGGACGACATACTTCTGGGGCCTATACCTCTTCTAAACTGAGGGAACCAGGTTTAATCTGATTCAATCGAAGCGGCGAGGATTTTTTGGGAAGGAGAACTTGTTTTTCTTCGTAGGCAGGTCTACTATGAAGAGGTATATAGGGGAGTAGAGAAAAAAAGTGAAAAGATAATCTGTTTCAATGACGTCATTCGTCTTCTTATTTTTTAGAAATAAATACAGTGTGAGCGTCATTGGTGTTATGTGTGTTTATAACATTATATATATTCTCTAAAGTTAGGATGAAAAGACATCTGGATATAAAAAGATAGAAGATAAAGAGTCAGAGAGAGAGTATTAAATTGATGCCGATTTTTTTTATGATTGTGAAAAAATCAGCATTAATATAATCCGGTGGAGAAAAGCATATACATCAAAAACTGCTTGATGTTTTTGGTCTTTGACAGTATACATAAAACAGTTTGAAAAAGTGTTTTCTTAATATCGTACTTATTGTGAGTTGTAATTCGTTCATAGAGATGTAAAGATATAGAGAGCTGATTCCAATGAGAATATATAATATATATATTTATATTCTCCTTGGCTGATCCCTTCAAAAGCAACAAATAGCGTTCTGTGTTTCTGTGTGTGCAAAATAAACAAAATTCATGATACGAAGTCATCGTAAAATGAACTTAGAGATAGAAATCTATGAAATGATGAAGAGAATCAAAACTCTTATCATAACCCTTTTATTAACACCCTCTGTATAACGACTTCGGATAAACGAACCTTGGGCTGGCCGACAAGCTCAGATATACGAACGTAGTTCGTATATAGGAGGATACCGAAATTCCTGGAGCTGGGCCGAACAACCTCAGTTATAAGAACTTAACTTCGTTTTATCTGAGGCTACCGAACCTTTTGAGTTCATGACCGAACAATCCTTGTTAACGAACTAAGTTCGTTAATTTGAGGCTACCGAAACCTTTTTTGTCCCATAACCGAACAAGCCCCGAGATAACGAACCTAAGTTTCGTTATATTCGGCTACCGAACCCGAATATGAGCTGCTGCGGATCATGCGGTGTTGAATTCATGACTTGAGGTGCAGCAGAGGAAGACGCAGACGAAGATCTCTGTTCTTCAGCGGCTGTTGTCGCCACTTTGCAGGATATACCTACACTCCAAAGCCCCCCTTTACGAACTTCGGATTGACGACCCTGCCCTCCCCCATATATTTCGTTATATCAAGGGTTTACTGTATACTTTTTATCTGTATGTTTGGACACACTGACGTATTTCTCTGAAGAATCTTATCAGCTCTCTATATTCTTTATATCTCGATGAATTCGTTAGACAAACCTACTAACCCTAGCGTACTCTTATATAAATGTTTATTATTTTTTATACAAATCGACCGATTAAAGCAATGATATCGGCAGTCGGTAGATTGGAAGAAATCGTCATCTGTGAGGGGGGAGAGAGGCTGCCAATTCAATTTCGAGAAATCAAGTTATTGATTAAAAAGTTTCGGATTATTTTTTAACCCACTCCTAATAACCGACTTAAATCAATGCAGTCGGCGGTAGCAGGATTTGGTAAATTTTATGAATAAATTTTTGTTAAAATGCATTTTCTGCCGGTAGTATTGATAACAGAAATTTCAAGATATGCTTCGTTAGTCTCAGCCCTGAACTGTTACATATTTCGAAGTGAAAACTTGGTTCAACCATTGACATTTTAACATTATAATTTGTTCATTGCATTCCAAGCATTTGTAACTCTGTTTTAAATCAAAATACTTGAAAGTACTCGGTTCTACTAATGGTAGTATATATATGGATAAGAGCTTAACAGATATATCTTAGACAGGATGTGATGCACTGAAGGTGAAAGATGCGATAGCCTTTCTTTTGTAAGACGTGTTCAACTCTCATGTTGGGGGTGCAGGTTCGAATACTCCCGAGAGGGGACGGTCATTTTTGGTCTACCTCATTGATAAGATCCTAAGATAAAGTGACTATTTTAAAGCTATAATGCTTATTTATATTCTATCGGAAGCTGCAATTCTGTCGAACCATATAGGCAAAAACCATTGAGTCACGTAGAAATGAAACTTTTACGCCGTGACTTATATTAACGTCAGGATGCGCAATAGACTCAACATTAATGGAAGGGAATAAAAGACACGACTAACCAACTGAGCTCTGCTAATGTCACTTTTATGACAAATTAAATTATATTGTTAAAAGTAGATGAAACAACAAAAGGAAGAAAAGAGATTTTATGAAATGTAAAGTCTAAATACCAAGTCTTAAGGAATTTATAAAGGAGAAATGACAATCAACATTGTCAATTAAGCAAGAATTGTTTTTTTAAAAATCTACAAACTGTAGTTTCTAGTATCCTTGATTGAAAATACTATTTTTATTAGGATAACACAGAGGAATAATTGTGTGGGATTTTCTTTTATTATTCCAGAGAATAATAAATTGTTTCACCAATTGGGGTAGTAGCCATTTTAGGTAGCTAAACGTCATCACAGAACTCTTCAAGTTGAGCAAATTTTTCTTCTCTCTTAAGTATCCAGAGATCAATTAGGACAGTGAACAGTGCAATCCCTATAAATAAGCAATGTATGTTTTTTTTTGTTTTTGACGAAATAGCTTTTTCATAATTTTTTCTCTTTATGATCTTATTATCTTCCTAACAATTCACAACCTTAACATATGTGAAACACAATTGATAGACACGGGCATTTGGATCTTTGTAATATAAATCTTCGTCTTAGCTAATCACAACATAGTCAACAAAAAGTTGTAAATTGATTTTTGATTGTCCTTTAGATAAGTTTAAGTATGATATTCCAATCGTACGAGGTAGCCTCTTTGTCGACTTCAATGCATTGTGTAATGTTTGTAGAGGATATAATTTTTATAACTTTTTAATATCAATGATAATGTGTCCTTCTATGACGTCATAACATAAGAGCAACATTTTTATAACTTTATTGATCATTATACTTCTTGATGATACGGGAACCTTAAACTCTTCAATTAGTAACCCATATTAGAATCATCATATTTTGATGCAACACGTTTGGTCATTCCTGTTTATATTGGATTCCACAGAATATGTGGGCCAGTGATACAAAAATCATACATGTATGATAATAAATTATATTGTATTAATAATTGGCATTACTTTACTCACAAGTTTATTGAGGAATACTAAACTAAAACTGATATATTTTTCATTCCAAAGATATTTCAAGAAGACAACAACATCAGAAGGGCCCTTTTTGACCTAAATATACAAATAAGGGTTAAAAGACGTTAGAGGGCAAAGTATTGGATAATGAAGAAGAAATAAAGCCCCTGTTGAGTTCCAAGTTATTCCCCTCCTAATTCAGTTTCTACATGACACCAAGATGAAATACTTGTCAAACTTTTAGATGTATATAAAGAATAAAACTGATTCATGGTTGTGGGGAAACAAACTTTTATATGGATTTCGACACATAATAAAATAAAATAAAGGATCAACAAATATATATATAGTATCAACACTTATTGTCTCTTTGAGTCCTATATGAACACGAGGGAGGGTTTCCCTTAGTTTCTGCAGTCCGTGAGCCCGAATTCGTCTGAGACGTGTACCATGGGTATGAGTAGATCATCTATTTGTGTTTGATGGAGTCATTGAGGGCTGAGGAGGGGTTGTCTGAGATTTCCTTGAGCTTCCACTCCCAGTCCATTTTCTGTACGGCGTTGAGGGATTCGGCTTCGTTGTGGTGTCGGAGTACCATTTGCTCCTTGATCCGCTCCCACTTGTCATCCACGTCCTGGAGCCAAGAGAGGAAGAGGCGCCCGTTGTAGCGGGAGCGGATGTCGCGATTCTTCTCCTCCTGTTGGGGGTCGATGGGAGTGTAGATCTCCTCGTCACGGAGAATCGTACAGAGACTGTATGGGGAGGACTGGTTCGCAAGGGCGCGGGCTGCTCGACCATGGACGCGAAGAATCTCCTGAAAGATACAAAACATTATTATTAATAAAACAACAAAAAAATTATGGTTTATAGATAGAATTAAGGCATCATCACTCCTAAGAGCGACTTTTTGTTATATTCTGATTAGAACCCTACTCGGTCAGAATACCCAGTCTATTAAAACTCATTAAATTAAGGTAGTTATTGATTTGTTTTTCAATGCCAATTTCCCGTTGGTAAGAAGATAATGACCAAATAATTGACCAAAAACTACTTTTTTATCTATGAGAGCAATTTGAAAGGATTTTTGAAATCGTTATGTGAGTTTTCGGAAGAAAAACCTTCGTTGTAGAATACAATAGTTATATATAAATAAGTTGAAAAATCGATAAAAGAAATATCAGAATAAGATTATTCTTTGTTGGGACAAATGAAAAATTGTCCAACTCATTATTACATCAAATAGCTTCAAGGATGGCATCAGTTAATCTAACGAATTGTATGTGGGGCTTAATTTTTATAGACTCTAAGTCCAGGCAGCCCTTGCACAATTTATTTCAAACGACCTGAATGTCATTTTGTTCCTTTTGCATGAAGTAAAGTTTACATGTCATTAATATGACGACTTGGATTCATGATAATCACCAAGGATGGATTCCATCGTAGTTGATCTCACCTGTTCCACGGATAGAACTAGTTTTTCCTTTTCGACGACGTGCTTCATTCGAAGCTTCCGTCGAGCTTCTTCTGTTCCTTGAATAATTCCATCATTGCACCTTCCAACGAGGGCGGGGGCTGGATAAGAGGGATTTGTCGGAGCCTCTCACTTGCGTTCTCCTGAAGGAGGTAGGACTTGCGATTCATGAGATAGTCCTTAAACCCTGAATAAAGGAAAAATATATGTACTA
>CP045904.1:15994777-16028159 GCA_013387185.1 Caligus rogercresseyi
TTTTTTTTACCGTTTGTTGCTAGGTTACTTCAGACCAAAACAAACAACATTTGGTGATCGAAGGTAAAAATGGAGGCTTTCCCTTAGAGAAATAGCAGAGAGAATTGATGCTGGAGACAAGCTCAAGGACATCGCCATGAGGTTTTTCATAAACGTGAAGACTGTTTACAAGGTCAGGGACATGATGAACAATGTAGATACCAGTTTCAAAGACAAAAAACGACCAGGAAGGCCAAAGACAACTCGAACTTTAGCAAAAATTGAAGAAACCAAGGCACTCATCGCACAAGACCATCAACGTCCATTAGGAGGCTCTCCAGGGAGATGGAGGTGCCCAAAAAAAACCATAAGAGAGCTCTTGAAGAAGACTTGGGTCTGAAAAGCTTGGCTAAGACGAGGGGTGCAGATGTTAACCTCTCTTCAACGTGAAAAGAGGGTGGATAGATGCCGAAAAATCAAGAATTTTATAAAGAATGATCTTAAGGGACGAATTATTGTCTTCAGTGATGAAAGACATTTTCTGTGGACAAATACACCAACAGGCGAAATGACAGGTACATCAGCACCTCCACAAGAATGCTGACCCTGAGATCAGGTTCGTGCCAAGGTCCAAGCACCCCCAAAGGCGATGATGCTAGGCTTCGTGTGGCTCAGATGGTAAGGCCTTTCCTCCAATTTGGTTTGATGGGTCTGTCAATGCCACCACGTACCAGAAGCCTTGTAAAGCATGTCTTCGCTGTCCTAACGGCCACCTACGGGCATAATGGTTACATCTGGACTCAAGATGGGGCCCCTGCCCACAACAAGGCCATCCAGAAGTACCTCGAGAACAACTGGGATCCAAGGGATTCTGGTCCAAAGAAATGTGGCCTCCCTCATCTCCGAACCTGAACCCCCTGGATTTCTCCATCTGGCAGCACATTGAGAACAAGCTTGTGGAGTCTACCACAGCAACATCAGTGACCTGAAAGCTACTGTCAATGATGTCTGGGCTGCCATGGATGAACCTACATCAGAAGTCCTGCTCTGACTTCAGGAAGCGCCTCAACCTCTGCATTGATGCTGAAGGGTCCATTTTTCGAGAAATGAACTTTAAATTGTAATAGTTTCAAATGATATTTATGAAATAATAAAGCTACTTGCCCCAAAAAACGTCTGGGACACCTTTTGTGTTGCGCAAAAAAAAGTCCGCGGATTACCACGCACCCGGTATATATATATATATATATATATATATATATATATATTAATATATATATATTATATATATCTTATATATATATATATTATAGGGTTGTTCTTATTTTTCAAATGTTTGAAATGTTAGCCATTGAGTGGATTTTCTGTTTCTTGGTGATAAAAAGAAGACGACATACAAAGTTTGAACAAAAAATCGGTCAACATTACGAGGTCGCGCAAAGAGGTCAAAGTTTTAAAAATTTAGTAAAAATATAGTTTTCCTGCCAATTTCTTCAAAATGGTGGACGTTACAGACTTCAATAATAATTATTAATTTAAAGGAAATCTAATTTACTACCAGACGTATGTTTGATGTTTTTTAATAAAACAAAGTTTTCAGTAAAAACAAAGCAAGAAGGGAGTGTGTATTGTTAGCTTATTTCATAGCTTTTTTGTATCAATTAACTTCACTCGCCTGTAGAAGATGACTTGTTCGCTTCAGAGTAAAATAGTACTTTTAAGTTTAGTAAACTTTAGATGATAAATCCAAAAATGACCTTGGTTGCATTCTATCAATTCAGAATTCAGTACAATCTGAGTTTACATCATATGATTCAGAGCCTGTATTGACCTATAAGAAATCGATTATGAAAAAATAAATAATAATTGTTTCTTAGATTTGCGTCAAGGTATCCTCTCAAAATTTTACTTTGTCTCTGACGCATACATATCCATTATATGCGTCATTTTGTACGCGAAATAGGCTTTTTTAAATGTACATATAACTCTCTACTTATTAAACTGACATGATTTAGTATACCAAAATATTAAAGCTGGTTAACCAAGCTTTCATTTGATATGTTTGTGTTCTAAAAATCGCTATACTTTAAGAGATATAAGCAAATACGTACTGTCCCCCAAAAATTGATCTTTTGATATGAGAATATACGATTACCATTTGGTAAGGCTGTTGTTAGTGTTGCCTGGATAGCAAGAAAAAAAGAAGAGAGAAGGAGGCAAAATACCCCCTCCCTTCTCTTTCTCTTTCTATCCAGGTAACACTAACACTATTACCAGATGGTAATCGTATATTCTCATATCAAAGATCAATTTTGGGGGACAGTACGTATTTGCTTATATCTCTTAAAGTATAGCGATTTTTTAGAACACCAAACATATCAATGAAAGCTTGGTTAACCAGCTTTAATATTTTGGTATACTAAATCATGTCAGTTTAATAAGTAGAGAGTTATATGTACATTAAAAAAAGCCTATTTCGCGTACAAAATGACGCATATAATGGATTATGTATGCGTCAGAGACAAAGTAAAATTTTGAGAGGATACCTTGACGCAAATCTAAGAAACAATTATTATTTATTTTTTTCATAATCGATTTCTTATAGGTCATACAGGCTCTGAATCATATGATGTAAACTCAGATTGTACTGAATTCTGAATTGATAGAATGCAACCAAGGTCATTTTTGGATTTATCATCTAAGTTTTACTAAACTTAAAAGTACTATTTTACTCTGAAGCGAACAAGTCATCTTCTACAGGCGAGTGAAGTTAATTGATACAAAAAAGCTATGAATAAGCTAACAATACTCACTCCCTTTCTTGCTTTGTTTTTACTGAAAACTTTGTTTTATTAAAAAACATCAAACATACGTCTGGTAGTAAATTAGATTTCCTTTAAATTAATAATTATTATTGAAGTCTGTAACGTCCACCATTTTGAAGAAATTGCGGGAAACTATATTTTTACTAAATTTTTAAAACTTTGACCTCTTTGCGCGACCTCGTAATGTTGACCGATTTTGTTCAAACTTTGTATGTCGTCTTCTTTTATCACCAAGAAACAGAAAATCCACTCAATGGCTAACATTTCAAACATTTGAAAAATAAGAACAACCCTAATATATATATATAATATGAGTGCTCGATATGATAAAACTCAGAAGAAATAAAATGTTTCTATTGCAATGGTTTCAAAAACAGGTTAAAATTTTGGTCATATGAAGTTTATATTATATCACAATTTTCGACTAAATTAAAACAAAAGGCTTAATTAATTTTATTTTGGTCCACATAATCAACATATAAATTGCAAAATAACAATTCAATATTACATTAACAAATTTAAAATAGATAAATCAGTCTTTCCAAATTATAATAATTATATTTAAACATATATAAAAAACACATTTATGAAAAGACACTTTGCACAACATCTCAATGCAGTGAAAAGGCTTTTAAAAGTTATAAAGATACTTTCTGTGGACTCTTAAGATATTATTTGGTTAAAAAAAGAAAATGATTTTTTTTTGTGATGTATGCATATTAATGTATTTGAGTAGGTAAAATATTTTATCTTTTACTACTATGCTATAATTTAAACCCTATTGTCCTATTTATTTAATATTGGTTTACTTATTAAATGATGTATTATTTTATATACATTTATAAAGAGAGGAAAATACTCATATAAAAATGCAAGCAAAATTATGAAATTACAAACTTACAAACCACAATGGTGAAAATAATATAGGTTTAAAGTTATTTAACATTAACCGTTGAATATTTACGAAACTTTTTTTTAAGACTTTGATTAAAATGCAAAACAGGGGCAAATATTGTCCTCCTGTCATTACAAGGTTATACAAGCCTATGCCATGATCAATATACATAAGGGTATAGTATAACAAATTGCAATTTCATCTGTCTAATACGTGTTTTTATTGATTTATTTTCAAGAAAGGAGTGCGGGTTTGCGTAAAATTGAAATGTAGGGATCTTAAAAAGGCAATAAACTCGCGAAAAGTGGGTAGAGTTGCGGCTTTGGTCCTCAAGAGATTTCTCCTTTCAATAAAAAGGGGACTTTGTATGTAGTACATTACTAATAATATATACAATATATATATAATATATGTATATATATATATATCTCCAGGAAACGACCTGGACACTATGTTCGCCGGTATTCGGGCAGGGCAAAACCGGGGGCCAGAACTTCAATATATTTTCGTTCCTTGACTATTCTGAAAGTGACGACGTTTTTTAGAAAATAAATTTTCCTACAATTTAAAAAAATGTTTTCAAAAAAGTTAAGACATTTTTTTTAAGAAAACGTTTTGTAAAAAAAGTGATGACATTTCTAGAAAAACATTTTCCTGAAAAGAGTGATTTTTAAATATTTTCATAATTTTTGCAATTCTTTTCGAAAAAAAAAAAACGAACACACTTACACAACGACGACAGAACAAAAATATAAAAGTCCCGGCCCTGTGACTTTTAGACAACTTCCGGGACGTTCAAAAAACAGCCGGGACCCGACCTGTATATATATTATAATATATATCATATATAATAACTGTCTTATTTGTGTTTAAAAATAAATAAAAGAATAAAGTTCATCAAATATTTTCATATTCGATTTATTTTTTATATTTTAACATTAAAATTATCATGTTTTCATAGCCAATTATCATAGCAATATATTAAATAAAAGTAAAAAGTCCATTAATATTCTTATACTTTTTATTTTATATTTATAAACTTTATAATTATAATTTTTTGATGCAAAATAGTCAATAAATGTATGTATATCCCAAAAAATATAGATAAAGATATGAAGTTAGTTTGACAAAGTTGTCTACCATAGCTAAGCTTTTAAGTTCTAAAATATTTACGTTGTGTATTACTTTGAAATACTCTCACTATTCGAATCAATTTTTTGAAATTAATAATGGCCAGAATTGGAGAATAAAAATATTTTAATTAAACTATTTAAAAAGTTGTAAATATTTTTCTAGTTCGTTGAACACAAACTTTTTTTCATTGCTATGTATGGCATATAATCATATGAGCAAACTCTTAATGAAAAAGAAAACGTTAACCTTTTAGATTAGTTTAACATTTTATCGTCAAATGGGACTTTCTAGTTGCCTTTGCTTACAATAAAAGCATTAAACGATCATCAGTGTAGTCCTCTCCTACATCGCAAAAACATTTTTGTCAATAAATTGGGTCACCTTTAGCGTAAAATGGGGAGATCGGACTCCTAATGCTGAAGGATGACAACAACTCTGTGAAGTCTCTCACCTCAACGAGGGTATTCATTTCAAGGATTATACGGAAGAATTGCCTGAAAAAACAAAGATCTTCCGATGACAGCAGCATGTGGATGCTTCAAATTCGTTCTGGATTTCTGAACGATCATTAAATTTGTTATTTTGTGTAAAGTATATTGTGAGAAACCTATTTAATGACTACCTAGAGACATAAAATAAGGTTTGATGAAGGACTGGCCTAAGTTAGAATAAAATCAAAATGCAAAACATTGTTATTCAGCATAGAAAGGATCTTTCTGATGAAAAGAGTGGCAAAATCTTAAAAATAATATAATTTTAAGCAAATTTTATTCATCTGCCGTCTATTTACATCAAATTATATTACATTTAATTGAACAAATAACATATTATTTACTATAAATCAAAATTAAACCTACTATTTATGATATAAAATCTGTTTGTTATGAACTTTCGTCTACCTCATGTTATGAACCAGTAATCATGCTTCAGACTATCCTACTCTATGGCAATACATTATAATAGACTATTAGGGAATAGAAGAATGGAAATCCTACAACAACAAAAAAAACCAGCTATTTTGATACTTTAGAAAAAAGTTAAATGTTTATCTATTAATCATTCATCGCTACATCTTTTTCTGCAATTTATCTTTTATCTTCTCCATAGGGTTTGATGTTTAGACTTTGACTAATCGAGGGATAATATTATTTCCTTCCATCCCTTCTTTGTTTTATCAATTTCTAACTCGGTACCTTCCTTGTTTTAATTCAGTTTATTGTACATTCAGGTTATTAGTTAGATGGGTGAGCAAGACATATAAAAAATAATCATTATGTTATTATTCATAAGTTGGTTAAAAAATTATTTTTGTTAATAATTGTATAAAATAACGTGAATCATGATTTATGTCAGCACAAAGAACTCCCTCTAAAAAGCCTTGACAAAACATTGCTTTATTATTCAAATATTAATTAAGTCATTATAAACATAATTAAAATATTTCACATAGTTAAACCCTCATAAAACAGTCATTAAGTAATACCTGAATACTATAAATTAATTGCCTGTGGTAATCAATCCACTTGGAGTAGTCTATTTTGCTAATTAGCTAATCAATATATACACACACATAGAGCCGGGCCCTAGGACAGTTTTATATGTGTGTGTGTGTTTGCTAGCACCAAAAGGGGATTGTTTTTGATTGTTGCTTTATATATTCCTTAATCGACTTTGCACATAGCTGTTTTATAGCTAAGTGCATAAAATAATAAGATTATTATTAATAAGAAGAAAAAGGATTTACCTGCAGTGTATGTAGGTTAGAGTCGAGGCATGTATGTTTAAAGTTAGTGCATGCATTCGTTTGAATCAAAGCAAGCAAGCAAGCAAAAAAAATATATATATATATATTTCGCTCATACGTTGTTTCATGTTCTTGCAACATTTTTTTAATATTATACGTGAGGATCCTTAAAGCCTTAACCACAAATGTCCGGTTTAATTTAGTATTAAATGCAGTTTGTAAGTAATCAAGGCTTTGACCAAAGTAGTCAAAAAAATATATTTTTCTTTCCTAGTTATGATTTATATGTTTATTTTATTTTGTATATATATATATATATATATAGATATAGATAGAGAGAGAGAGAGGATATTTATATATTTGTATATACATTTTAAAAAATTTATAATATAAATTAAGTAATTTTCTTCAAACATTAAATGAGATTCGATTCACACAATAAAAATTGTGTAGAAAAGCATAGAAGATCATAAATAAGTATCTTATGATATTCATAGGAGTTATTCTGTACTCATATATTTATTTAATTGTGATCGATCATATGCCAGAAGAAAGCGGCGACTTGAATGGTTTGCATTTGTAGATGATGAATTGAGTTTTGTTCATTACAGCGTCACATTTGGCATTTGAAGACAGCGAGAGAAACTTCTCTTTTACTGACTGTTGATGTAAACAGATCTTCAAGGATACCATGGACTTTCAAAAGTATATGCCATTTAGGATTCGATACTTCCATAATAAATGGTCTGTAGTTTGTTGTTGTCCTTTGCAGAAGATGCAGTTTAATACATACCTTGATAATTTTTTTATAGTTTCGTAGAAATACCTAATTTATACATGATTCTTTTAAAATTAAATCATAAGAGGATGGTGAAATCTTTTAAAGACACGATCTGATATTAAAGGCAATTAATTATTGGAGTAAGTATGTAACATAGAATAATTTAGAATTCTTTGTTAACAAGGGCGTACTGCAATTATCTATGAGCCATATTGATATACATAAAAAATGCACTTATTTTAAAGCTTCCATTAACAGTCTGTTTTATTTATCATTCTTCCAAAAATATTTGATAATTTAATACACATGTAATAAATGGTTCATTTTAAAATTATATGATCTGTATAAAAAATAAAAAACGTTGCAGTTTCCTATTCACTCAAGGTGAAATAAAATGTCTTAAAAAAATTTAAGGGTTATTTATTTACAATTTAAAATACATTTCAACTGATTTCTGGATCCTTGATACAGGAAAAGTACTATATTTTGGACTACAGGTTTATTTTCTATTTCAGAGTAATAATTGTCATTTTTTGTTTTTATAAGCAAATATTGTGACTTTTTATGAAAAAAGTAGGCAATAACACATAAGTTCAAAGGTGCATTTTAGCTTATATTTTTATTGATTGTATCTGTTATTTTGATTATTTGTTGTGATCATTTTTAGAATGGAATATCTATCTATCTTTGTTTTTAAACATACTAACATCGGTTCATTGTAGGATTTTTGAATAATACATATCTTAATAAAATAATTGTTTTCTCTGTTGAGGTATTAGGTCTCAACTACTAAGTTTATATATTATATATATATATATAGGTTCGTAAGCCAAACGTGTGGACTGAAGCGGAAGCTCTTAGAAAAATTACACAGGTATCAATGAGGGTTACGTATGGGGAAAAGAAAGAAAAGACCTTACCTTGGACAGAAAATCGGTCATGTTGATGGCACATAACTCTTGGATATTTGAAAAATAAAGATGCTCTGTAGTTGTTTGGCATTTGCTCACTCATGGTAAATTATTTATTGGAATATTAATTGTTGAAAAATATGCATTAATAAGCAAAAAACAGTTTACATATATTATATAATTATATACAATATATATATATATATTATATAACACTTTTAAAGTTGAACTGGCTGTCTGGTTATTAAGATTATTGTTTGATAATATATAATTAAATTTAATTATGCCAGGAAATAAACGAAAGAATCTTATGTTATTAGTATAGAGTCTCACTCAACAATAATTCATTTTTCGAAATAGATCATAATATAAAAAATATACAAACACAAAGGCTTCTACTCCCATGTGCATTGGTTACTTAAACTACTTGTGCCAATCACACGATTATTATTAATATTACACTCATGAATGGCATATGACCTCATATATCACAAATAGATAAAAAAACCTCTATTTAATTGGGTAAAGGGCCCGCTTTGAAAGCATTTGAGTGAGAGGGGAGGAGATTAATAAATCAAATTTAACTCCGGAAACATGAATTCCTTAAATGCTAGGAAACGGCCGCAAAATGGTCATGATTCCAAGGATGCTGTAATTAACAATTTATTTGCATTTATCTTGCAGAATTATAAATATCCTTTATAATTCTGCGTTTATTCAAAACTATATTATATAAAGGATCATTGTATATGTGTTGAAAAATCATATATATTTTTTTTGATTGATGACAATTTGGGTTTATGTTTTACGTATCAATCTTTTGATGCATTTTCGTTTTAATATAGCACATCATGAACAAACACTAATATCTAATGTTTTATAATTTTACATTTAATAATAGAAAAAGTATGTTTTATATATACACTTCATGATCATATTAAATGCTCATCTGCATCAACAGGTGCTAGTTGACAGCTTAAAACTGAAGATGTATCCCTATAAATTCTATTACATTTATAGACTTATTACTTTAATTGGTATTTAGGAGAATATACATCTCCCCCCCCCCCCCCAAAAAAAAGTATTATTTAATTATATCTAATAATAAGCTCTAAAAACACAATGACAAATAATTAAGCATTAAAAAATTATCTGTCACTTAATCTATAAAGATAAATTTCCTTGCTCATTGATAGAGTGTACTTTTGGAACTTGCTTAGATGTTTTGTGCAAAATTATAGTTAAGAGAAACAATATTATTGATTGGAATTTATCTAAATGTATACTATAATTTAGATATGTTTTCAATGTTTGGAAACGATGGTACTTGGTTTATAATTTTGGATATGCAAAAAGCTATTCTTGATATTGTGTAATGAAAAATTGGCTGTGACCGAAATATCAAAAAATACTTTTTATGATTGTATCACGGGTATATAGATATATATATAACCTTATTAGGGGATTTAGATTCTATTTAAATCCGTGTTTTAGTCATTATTGTTGTTGTCCACCAAACTATCTTTATTTATTTTCTTGAATTAATTATATAGATGCACTTTAGCGCCCAAAAACCTCTTAAGACATATTATTATATATCTATTAACAAACAAGTTATTTTATCCTCATATTTTTTAATGCAGGCATCGTCATTATCCATATGTTACTAATAAGCTCATTATAAGTAATTTGATTTGTTTATACAGCATAATACTTACAGATTTTAGTTCAACAGTCAATAATAGTGTTTTATGGTTGTAAAACAGAGACATATTTAGACGAATTTGTAATGTGCAGACTAATGTATTTTATATTATAATTATTTTTGCCTATTTGATTCTTAGAATTGAATCCCTGTCAATTTAAAAAATCATTATAGCGTTATTTTATTTATCTTATTTGTTGTTGTTTTACGCCCCAACAAACCCCAACACAACCAAATTATGTATGGTATTAGTTGGTAGAGGTGTATCTACAAATATATATCTTTATTGTCAAATATTTTATAGTTACTTAACATATATAACTTTCAATTGTTTCAACTTTTTAGGCTTCTCATTTGTGGACACGGATATATCCTATCTGATGCCTGGTCTATGTAGAGTAAAGTCATCACTTTTCAAGCTATTTTCATATATATTCAACAACTACCCCTGTAGTTAATTTACATCAATATTTAAAAGATTGTGAACAACCAAAGTTTTACATCTAAAAGTTAATGCAATCTCTAAAAAATCTTTGAATGCTCTATTTCATTTAACATTTGAATTAATCATTCATTGCATCGAAGCCTCACTTAATTGTTTATATATATATAATATATATATATATATATATAATTACTCTAAGCAAATTAAGTCTTAAAACACCTTCTCTTTAATATGGCATGAATATATTGAACTTTTGGTTTAATTGTTTTTGACACAACATATTTTTGTGAAGGTGATACAATTTGATGGTTTTCTTCCTACCGTGGTATCATTGGCGTTTTACAAACAGTTAATCTTCACCTATAGACTTTAAAGTGAACTTAATATTTTGTTGTATTTTGTAATTGAATTTATTTTTTGGGAGTCTTATTTTTGGACTTTTATGTAACTAATTTTTGTCTGTAAGTATTTTTTGTGTCATTTTGAACAATGTGTTGGTTTTTTTATTTCTCTTAAAAAAAATCTTTGAAGAACATTTTTTGAAGTGCCTTTCTAAAAATAAAATGAGAAAAGTCCAATAATTTTAGAGAAAGATATTTCTATCGTGATAATCAAGGTATATCGTTTCTATAAAATGGTTGCTGTAATCGAATATATAATTCAATATAAATAATCAGTCATTTAATTGTATTTGATGCCTTTCATAGTCATTGAAATCCATCACGATTGATGGAGGCATGATTGAAATGCTATAAGGAAAGGTTGAATAAAAAACGATTGAGAGGAATGAAAAGAGCATTAAGTAACTGGATTTTGATTCGACATTCCTTGTCATTAGAACTTTGATTAATGGGCTGGCATAATAGAGTATTCCAGCTGGGAGCATTAAAAATGAAGCTATTGGGATCATTCAGATGGAATTATCAATTTATCTAATAATTAATATTTAAGATATATAAGAGCTATTAAGTAATCTCTACATATATACAAAAAGGTTGGCCGCAAATATTATCAAACATGGAATGGCAGGAGCCCGTAAAGGAAAATAAAAGACTGGAATTTTTAGCAAATACATTCATAAAAGAAAATCACATTTGTAGGAGAAATTTTTAACAGTGAATAGGATTTTACAATGATTGAACTTTTAGAGCGGAATATGATTTTAAAGAAAATAGATTTAAAAAATTTGGACTGTTTTTCAACTTCTCCACCAACAGCAGTAACCAAACAATAAGGGAATGTCTCGTTGACAACTTGGGAAAAAGGCAATACCTGAGCCAAATTGATAGAAGGAAAAAAGAATTTGGAATAGAGGCAACTGTTACAGATATATTAAAGAGTCTTAATTCAAACTCTCTTGGATACACTTACTATTGGTTTAAGTACAGAAAAGTTACCGGCACGTTAACACTGGGAAGCATTTACTGTAGAAACATGGATGAGAGACTATGCTTTTTGTAAGACATCTTTAGAGACGTCAAAACATTTTCTACTCAATTGTAGCATAATTGGTGAAATGCTATACAGACAAAAAGAATTTTTCTTTGACCAATACAGTATATGCTTAAAGACGAAATATTTGTGTATATTTATGTGGGCCCGCATCAGGAAGAAATCAACCTGATCACCTCTAGATTACATTTCATACTTTATAAGTTTAGAAGCTCTAGAACAGTACTTCCCTCCGATATCGAACCTATTTTAAATAATGTAATATTTTAATATGTAGACTAAATATAATTTTGTAATTAGTTTAAAAGATGGATGTTAATTGAAATATAGTAGTACCGTTGTGTACAAAAAAAATAATATTTAAGATATAAGAGCAATTCAGTAATCTCTACATTATACAAAAAATCGATTATAACGTAAGTCGAGATTTCTAGTTGAATGAATGAACATTAATTTCGGACGTGTTGTCTACTGGAATAGCTAATAATGATTTTGATGAAGTCATTTTATTCTCTCAAATTGGTAACTCTGAGGTTTTTGAATACCGATTATTATTTAAAGAAAGCCGGGAAATGGCTGACATGATTCAAAAAATATATTTTATATAAAGACTTTTCAGCTTACACCGTTTTAAATGACTTCAATTATAATCAATAATGAATATATTCCCATCAATCATCCTGGTTTGACATTTTTTATTTTTTTTAGTTTAAAGGTTTATTACTGTATACCGTATACATACATATATACATATATTACAAAGACATAATATAATAGTACAATACATGCATAAAATAAAGAGCGCGACCACACAAAGGGGTATATGCGCTACAACAGTAAATGTTAGTTCTAGTTTATAGTATAGTTTTCTTCAATAAGTTTTTTCATTTTTTTACATTTCATTAATTTTAAAATACGAAGTACTTCATCTTCTTCTTGCGATGAATCATGCCTTTCATACGATAGTGCTGGACATCTGTTGATAAGATGATCTGCACTCTGAGTCTCTTCCATGCAGACGTTACACATTCCATCAGTTGACTTTTTCCATTTGCTTAAGTGAGCGAGGAAAGGTCCATGGCCGGTGTAAGCTTGAACTATAAGTTTAAGGTTTTCTCGTTCATATTTGACAATCTTTTGTTGAGGCTTTTCTAACATTAGATGAGTATGTTTCATACTTTGGTCTTTTTTGTATCTGTTACACCAGGCAGCATAAAAGAAGTCATTTACTTTTTTCTTGATGTAGCTTGGTGATGTTCCTACAATTTTCCTGTTTTGACTTTCTGTGCCACTCTTTGCTAGACAATCTGCAAATTCGTTTCCTGTGACATCAGAATGGCCTTTGCACCAATCTAAGTGTATCTTTTTTCTTTTTTCACTTCATGCATAATTTTTTGGCATCTTTTGACTACGTCACTCTTGGTGAATGGGTTTAGGATAGCTGCAATAGCTGATTGAGAATCCGATCGTATTACAACGTTTGCTGATGGTTTTTCCATTCGAGTGAGCGTTTCTATTGATTGTGCAATAGCAAAGACTTCCGCTTGGAAAACTGTAGCTTCTTTATTTAATGATACAAAGGAGTGATGGAGTGATGTATCACCTCGGGTAATAGCCCAGCCAGCACCAGTATTGCCATTTTCATCTTTGGATCCATCTGTGTATATAACAATGTCAGGTTTGTTGACTTCTTGGTTATTTATCCATGTGCGACTACCTTTGATGTAATCACTGGATTGATTTAACTGTAGTTGAGTAAGTAGTTTATCACTCGAGAAACGGTGGCCACGACGTTTGGGAAGGTCACCAATTCCATCCCAAGTGTCTTGGAGGAAGTGTTTAGTTCTCCACCTTGATTTTGTAGCCTGGGCTTGGAGGAACAAGTCGAGAGGAATTATGCCCAAGACAGCTTCCATACCTGCTGTTGGGGTTGATCGAAGCGTTTGGGTCATTGCTAAAAGTACTTTTCTCTGAATGGTATTTAATATTTTAATTGCACATTTCTTTTTAGCAATTGAATGTCCCCATATGAGGCACCCATAGGAAATAATTGGTCTGGCCATTGCTTCATATAGCCAGAGAATTTTTTCTGGTGTTAGTCCCCATTTTTGGCCTATCACTGCCTTTGTCATGTTCCATAGACGAGCTACCTTGGCAGCCTTGTCTTTAAGGTGTTCCATCCAGTTGAAACTTTGATCGAAAACCACACCTAAGTACCTAATTTGTGTTGAATAATTTATCTTTTTGTCGTTCATTTCCAAATGTGGAAAGTGTCTAGATCTCAATTTGTAGGCTTTTGAGAAAACAATGGCGCTAGATTTTGCTGGGTTAAAGGTCAGACCATTCATTCTACCCCATTCAAGGACCTTGTTAATAGCTTCTTGCATTTTGTTGACTAGAGTGGGGGGATGTTTTCCACTTATTAATAGAATAATATCATCAGCATAACCCACTGCCCTTACTGGTCCTTTCTGGAATTTTGTCAGCAGTGAATCCATGACGATATTCCATATCAATGGTGAAAGAACTCCTCCCTGAGGACTTCCGCGCCTTGGAGTGATGCAAATTTTTTCACCTTTCAACTCAGCTGCAACAGTTCGAGTACAGAGAAGACCTTTATACCAGGATTTTATGTTTTCCGGGATTCCCAGTTTGTCCATTGCCAAATCTGCTGATTGAAATCGCAGATAATCAAATGCACCTGTGCAATCAAAACTAACAGCAAGTGTACATTGTTGTTGAAATATTGATTTTTCTACTGTGTCAGTTACCTGTGATAAAGCAGTCTCAGTAGAAAGGCCCTTTGTGTAGGCATGTTGAGAGTTTAGTGATGGAATTGTTTCTTCAATTTTCCACTGTACGATTCGTTCCAGCCCTTTGAGGAAAAAATTTGAAAGGGTGATTGGTCTGAAAGATTTGGCAGTGCTGTAGTCATCTTTACCAGGTTTTGGTATAAATACTACTTTCATTTTACGCCAGAGTTTTGGAGTGTAGCCAGTACATATTATAACTTGATATAGTTTTGAGACATATTTAATCATATTATCTCCAAGTTGCTGTAATACTACAGGTTTTAAGCCATCTGGTCCTGAGCTTTTGTAAGGGTCAAATGAGTTTAAAGATTCTCTAACTCTGCTGGTGTCAATAAAGTCAGTATCGAAGTTTGTTACTTGTGATGGTACTTCAAAGACACCATCTATTGTAGAGTCAGGGAAGTGAGTTTCCATTAATAGCTGTAGGGATTGTTTGGGTGATTGCGTATAGCCCTGATCAGTTTTGAGGAGACCAATAGAGTTTGAGGTAGAATTTTGACTTCGGATGAGTTTGGTGATATCTTTGGGACTTTCCACTTTAGTGCAGAATTTTTTCCATGATTCTTTTTGTTCCTTCCTCAGGGCTGCTCGATAAGTATTTCTTGTGATGAGATATTCTTCTCTGTGTGAGCTGAAATTACGTTTTGGCTCAAGTTTATTTAGCTTGTGCCTTAGGGTGGCTAGATGCTTTGTCCACCATGGTACCGATTTTGCCTTCACTGTTTTTTGTACAGGAGAAGCAATGTCAAGGGCTTTCCCTATTATATTGTATAATGACTCTGTACATTGATCAATTGTACATGCATTAGGAAGTATAGCGGGTAAGGAGTGCGCTTCAGAATGTAACCTAAAGGTATTCCATCGAGCCCTTCTGAGGTTTCTTGATCGATCACTAATAGGTTTGTATTTCCCAAAATTAAATACCAAGTACCGATGGTCTGACATTGAAGGCCGAAAATCTACATGCCATCCTGTGATCTCAAATTTTTTGAAGGCATAGTGATTAATTAACGTAATATCTATGGTTGAGCTAGCTCGTTGAGTAACAAATGTGGGCTCATTTCCCTCATTTATAACAACAAGGTTATTTTCATCTATAACTTTCTCAAGAATTTCTCCCCTGGTGTCTGTATATTTACTACCCCATAGATGATTATGAGCGTTTGAATCCATGGCAAGGAGAAGTGGCTGCTGTTTGCATTCACAATGGTTTGACATAGACGTCCAATAAAAAATATAATAGGCAGAACAGAAAATTTGTTAATTTAACAAATGACAATGGTTTAAAGTGTTAATTACGGCCAAATAGATTTTATTTATCTAATGAAACTTATGGCAAATATATAACGTTAATGTGTTGAAACATGCTGATGAAAAGGTACCATTTCAAATTTCAAATATATATATATATATATTCAAATTCAAGCTATGAATGAAATAAAATGGTATCTTAATGATTAGTTTCACTTTATGAAAAAATGAAAATTACATACTTAGTGCGTTCAACAACACATTAATAATTATATGAGTTCAATTAGTTAGAACATAATAAAAGGATACAATCTTATTTCAATTGATATATTTATATATATATATATTAGTAATAAATAATGTATTCATTTGATAGATTTTAAAAAGTGTTGATTTGTATGTCTAAATATTTGTTAAAAATAATATACGTTTTGCTGAAACAGTTTGTGAATTTTGACAATATAAATCTTACTCAGATTTTCATAAGCTATTTTGAAAATTGAGTTTAATAAGATTTGTTTATATCAAAGAAGTATTATTATTTTTGCATACAAAAAGTATTGAGTTTTATTATAATAAATAGTTTTACATATACGCAAATACCTTTCAAGTAGTAAACATAAATACATGGAGGCTCTGTTTGTTTACAAGCAATAAAATACATACCAAGGTGATGGCCTTCAATCCCATTAATAAAAGTAAGGCCTTGTTTTCAACTTGAGGCATCCTTGTTTTGTTAATGTCATTCCTTACATTTTTGGGGTATATTTGTATATATGATTATTGAGGATAAATGTTCAAGGGTTACATTCACGTTCTTAAAATTAGATTCACAATTTATTAAACTCTATGTGTACATTATGCCTATGTGATATTCATGTGTATGGGTGATGAAATCAATATTTGGTGTCAATTTGACAATAGTTCCAGATCTAAGAAAAATATATGATAAAATGAAATAAAATAAATATAAAAGATTTATAAGAACGTAACTAAATTAGAAAAACAAAATAGTAACCTAACGACTTGAAATTGAAAAAATTAAAGATGACTTTATTTACTTTATATATATATATATTTTTTGTTATTTCTCTTTAATTAATATTTTATTATTATTATTATTGTATAATTATTTGTTTGTATATAAAGATACATGTTTTTTATATTAGTAGCCATGAAGGCTAAGGCTATAGTAGCTCTGTAATAAATCATACAACAACAACACTTGACAGCCTTACAAGCCTTGTTGCTGCTCGCCTTGCTTCCAGAAGGGTGGTTACCTGCCTCAGCTCTGGAGACGAATTCCATGTTCTTGTCATGTTGACGGCAGTAGTACAGCCCATATAATAATTATTATTTTTTAAATTTGTCTGTATGGTTCGACAGAAATGTATCCTACATGATATAAATAAGCATTATATCATTAAAATTAAAATCTTAGACTTAGAGGTAGACCAAAATGACCATCCCCTCTCGGGATTCGAACCAGCGCCCCCAACATTGAGAGCTGAACACACCTTAACCCACACGGCTATTGCACTCCCTTTAGAATTACGCTTGTCCCACTTCTTGTCCTGGAATCTGAGATGCAGAGAACATCACTGAGAGGGGAATTTGGAAGGTTGAGGTTGACCATAGGCTGATGTAGTCAAGCATATCTCGTGTAGAACTAATTACTAAAATTAATTGGAAATCTCGACTGTCTGGTTCATTGTTTTTTGTTTGATTGAGGGTATGATCCCAGAGACTGAAGTAAGGTTCAAATTTTTTTCTAGGTGGACCTTACGATCAAACAAACGCTTTAATTGTATTATAAACTCATTCTATCTCAGTAAGCTTAAGAGCTACCCATGTTATAAGATATAAGCAAGTATGGAGTGTTTTTTTTTTAGCTTAGAAGGATCCGTTTACTGTTCATTTACATGAGATATGTGTGTCTAATTACCTCCGCCGAAGGAGGTATTGTTTTCACTGGCGTTGGTTTGTTTGTTGGTTGGTTGGTTTTGTCAGCAGGATAACTCAAAAAGTACGGAACGGATTCGGATGAAACTTTGTGGAGTTGTTGGAAATGCCAAAAGAAACAAGTGATTCATATTTCAAGTTAGCCTACTCTGCCAATAGATGTCGTTGTGCTGTGAAATCGGGTGCCGGGAGCGTCTTCCTCACAGAATTTCCGTCGAGGGGAACCCTCCCCCGTCCCTCTACGCCGCCCCAGTCGTGAAAAACCCGCCTCAGAAGGATCATAAGGACCCGTGACAGCGGAGGTTGCACTCTCTAAGTGTATGTCTTCGTTTATCTTTATATTGGTCGAATATATTTTCTTATAGAATAAGATGAGGGCCCATGAATTGAAAACTCATATGTACAGAAGCATTAAAAAACGCTTGCACGGCAGGATAAATAAATAATATTTTAAACCAAGTGGACCAACTATGATTCCCCTAGGAGTAGACTTTAAAATCTTACTAACAAATATCATATTACATACAAAATGATATACAAATATTTAACTTATTCATTCACCTCAATGAGCAAATCTGTTCTCTTTTAAAAATGTTAGTAGTAATGAAATCATCCTTGGAATGTCAAGAAAGTATATGAATGTGAACTCACAAGATGATATATCTGGGATGTGTCTGACAGCTAGGAGGAACCTTATCTTGCTCAAACAAGATATTTTATTACATCCCATTCAATTTATTTATCTGTTAATTAATTCAATCTTACCCAGGAAAAAATATATTTAATTTTTAGATGTTAGAAGACCGAAAACAGCAAATTATGTAATTTTCTCAAGCATCAACCATTATTTTAATCTTAGTCATCTGTTTACATAAGCTTATGAACTTGAGTTCTTGCTTGACATAAGGACCAAAAGCTTTGTTCCTCTTACGAGATACATTTCAGTGTAGATATTTATAAACATTGTTATATGCCATTTACATAATATTGAAATATGTAAGTTCGAGGATTTGTAATATATCTAATTCAAGTTGTACTTATTTATAATTAAATGTTATTTTATATAAGCATAATTGAATGAATTAGAATAGGATTTCATGGTTCTTTATATTATGGTAAAAGGATAATATAAGCCTTGGGCATAGACCAAGGATACAATGTAATTGTCCGAAGTTGTTTACATCTGTAGTTATACAAAATAAATATGGAAGAAGTATTTATACAAATAAAGATATTTTATAAGGAATGATGGTTTTATTGGTACCTCAAAGAATATAAACGAACTATCTCATTTTGAAATACATCATTTTGCTTGGAGCATCAAGAATATTAGCGAAAAATGTGTAAGTGGTTCAACTATTTAAGCAATAAATATATATTTTTTCGTAATTAGGGCACTTATAAATATACCTATATTACATATTTATTCCACATATCAGTATTTGGTATACTATACAACAATGACATACTTTAATTAATAAATAAACCTTCCATGTATGTACGTTGCATAGTTCTATTAACAAATAGTCATTGATAAAACAAACAATATTTTGAGCATACTTAGGTACAAAATACTTAATTTGTTCCTTTTCATTTCAGGAACTAAATGATATATTTATACAGTAATAAGCAGTTAAAATATTCCTCAAGAGTTCATTAGTTTTACAAGGTATGTTTGATACTTATGATGGCAATATATGTACAGGGATAGTGCTTGAATTGAAACATTGAGACAAACAAAATACATGTTACAATGATGTTGCCCTAGTTTTATAAAGTTTTTAAGTGAGTATCTCAAATATTATTTCTCATTCGTCCGATGAAAGAAAGTAAGATTGATGTGATATCACTATATATATTTCATTATTAAAAAAAATCCATTGCGTGTGTTCTTATTTATAGCTTCATTATTGTTTTCTGAAGTGAGGGTTCTATATGATGATGTGGGAATGGTTTGAAATAAATGAAGTTATGTTGCACTTGGGTACACAACGTATGTATATTATAAACTACTCATTGTGTCAGTGAATTGTTTTAAATATGGTGTACCTTATGATAAAGTCTCTTATAACCAAAAGGATTCGTAAAAAATATATCTGCGTCCACAATTGTTAAATTTTCCTTCAGTACTTTTATTATGTCTAATATACATATAAATAAATAATGATAGATTATAATTCCAAATAAAGGCAGTGCAATAGCCGTGTGCATTAAGGTGTGTTCAAACTCTCAATGTTGGGGGTGCAGGTTAAAATCCCAAGAGGAGAATGCCTGTTTGGTCAGCCTCATTGATAAGATCATAGGTTCGATAGACTAATTTACACGTTATAATCTTAATTTATATCCTGTCGGATGCAGTTATATTGAACTATATAGGCAAAAAAAAAATATATATATATATATATATAGTATCACTATCTTTTAAGATATCTCTGTTCTGGTCTTCTCTCCAACAATGTATAGTTAACAAATACCCTCATATTCAGGGCTACAGTCGTGACTTGTCAGTTTATATTATCTATACTTCAGTCATACTTTCCTTTCATATCACGGATGAAAAATAATCTTAAATATAACCATTTAGGAACCCTATAAAACTAGGGCAACATAATCCAACATAAATGTACATATATATATATATATATGATTGTATACTCAAGCCATGACAAATGGATTCTTCCTCCAAATGATATCAAAATGGATCATTACTATAATCCAACGGTAGCATACTATAAGTAAAAGAAAAGACACATCATCCATTATATTCGATAGGGATGAGCTTCCTCATTTTCCTATTAGTATAATATATATACACTTACATGGCCCAAGATAAAATAGCCTTCCTTTGTAAAAGAAACACATATTTATTATGTTATATGTACAAATTCAAGGCATATCTCTTTAATATATATCAATCACACAATAAACGTAAATCCCATATTTTAAATCACCGAAAGAGGACTATAAAAATGTTTGAAAAAGATTGATAATATCAATTGATATGTATGCAAAAAAATGTATGAATATATATTTCTTTTAATGTCTGCCGAAATCCTTTAAGAGAATTCATGTCAATGCAAGAGAGGAAGTAAAGGCCAATGAACTACTAGTGATAGTTTTATAATAAAGAAGGTCTCTGGAACCGAAAGGCTTTTCTAAGGTAATTTACTATTGTAGTTTTACACAGCTGTGGTGTTTACGTAAATTAAGGTTAGTCCTGATTGTTTATAGGACCGTTCAGTTTTTATTCTTTAAAAAAATTACATTGTTTAAGAATGATTTCTATTCTTTTCCATTCTAGATAAAAAATATATTTTTATAGCTTATTGGGGTTTAAACGATCCCATTGGTGATTGCTTCAGATACCTCATATGAGTTCATGCAGTTTATAAAAAGCATCAAAATCAAGGAATATTATATTGTGTTTAGATTATTACAGAGTGAATATATACGATATATATATATATATATATAGGGGGTATTATAGAAACCTAATATTGAAATATCAAACTTTATCCCCCGCAATAGTGCGTCATAAGAAACTAAATAATCGTAGAAAAATGGATTTTGGCTTTACAACTTAATTTTGTGAGTGAAAGTTACTGCATAAAAAATAAGATGTGAAAAATAAACGTATTCAAAAATTAACCCAAAAAAATCAACATAAGTAACTTCTTATTCTTTTACATTCTTAAAGAACCCTAGTAGGAGCTGTTATTTAAAAAATAGCTGGTGCGTCAGCACCTATGTTCATTTACTGGCACTAAATATTATTTGACGAAAATTTGAAAAACATTATAAACTCATAAATAGATAATATCTACATTTGTCAAAGTATTTTTTTTTCAATATAAATAATAATAAAAAAGTTTTGCTTCATAACAAAACCTTTGAACGCAATTTGGGGGGGGGGCAAACCAAAATCCTTTTTCTACGATCATTTAGTTTCTTATGACGCAATTTTTGCGGGGGGATAAAGTTTGATATCACAATATTAGGTGTCTATAATACCCCATATATATATATATATATATATCAAATAAAAATATCATTATTACTATATATTCCCGTTACAACTAAAGTTACTTGGAAAAAGGGTTATCAATAAAGTGAATTAAGTAGAATTTAGAGATAAGTAAAGGATACATCATTATTATAGGATATTTACATGTTGTAAATATTCACATGTAACCGCCTCCTTTTGCTCTTCAATAAAAATAAAAATATTTGCCATCCTTCATACAAGAGGCCTAACCTAAAATATATAAACTAAATATCCATTCAAGAGTATGCCTATAGTGGAAGAAGAAGCCTTTCAAAGGATAAGTAAAACCCTCCTCATGAATAGTATGATGTTACAAGCCTCTGCACACAAAGTCTACAAACAAGAAACACTTATGACGCTTAAATGAGAACCATGTCGAAAATGGTAAAAGTACGTACATGTACTTGAAAGGTTTTTTTGTGTACTCTATGGTGCATAAAATGAATGAAAAGACAAACTCAAGAAGAAGAAGAAAAAAGTTTTTATAATGGATTATGTATGAAAAATATGAATGAAATGGATGGACATCATACGTAAATACCCCATTTATGTATTATAAAGCAAATAAACATGTACTTATTTAACAAAAAAAAAGTGGGGGTAAACGACTTTTACATGCCCAATATAATAGAAATCAATAAGAATGTATTATTGTAGCTTTCGCAACCTCACCAAATCACACTATTCAGCCCTCAGAAATCCTAATTCATCTGCGAACGTCATGGGACATGGGCCGGAGATTTGATCAAATTATTCCTTCAAATTCTCTTGAATACCTCAAACTCATCAAATTGACAAGTAGACGACATCAACGTTTTATATTGAATAAGTAATAATTTTTAATAAGTCATTTATATTATGGTTTTATCTTTAGAAGGAATTTTGAATAATAATGTCCATTTATGTTTTGTTTTTAACGTAACTGTCTTCAGATGTGTTTTTTTCCTACTTTCTAGTGTATTCTTATATTTTTACACTGTATTGATTTTAGCTAATAAATAAACATCTTAACCCAAAAAAATTGGTTAAGATTTTCACCTCTGGAACCTCCATTTCTCTTATTTTCTTTCGTCATATATTCAGCATAATTATAAGAACCACAACAAATCTTCTGAAAACCCCAATAAGATGTTTTGTTGCACATAAAAATTTACGATATATTGACATGCAAAAATGTAATTAATATATCAAGTAATTTATTCTACTTCCAGATAGATAAGGGTTTTCCGTATAGAGAGTCCTATAGACTTATAGAGATGACTTATAAAACATAAAAAATAAAGTTTGGTTAAAGCAGTTATTCATTTAAGAGGATGAAATAAAATTGATTAGTTAATTATTTCCTCTGTCAAATATTATATTTCAATTAATATCTGAGATCCTACCCTTAAATCAAGAGTTGTCGTTTCTAATTCTCTCCGGACAAATATGTTGCTCGGAGATCCCCTATTTGAGCTCTGAGTTTAGTGTTTTAATGTAAATAACACTACAATATAATATTTCTTTCTGCATTATATTATTTCATGAATCAATATGAAATTAAGAGTTGAAAATAAGTAAATGGTAAATTTGCTCCATTCAAAATACCTCCAAACGTTAATGGCATGGCTTTTTTATTTTTAAGAAACTTTATTGATTTAGAGAAATTGCATATATAAAAATATAAATAAAATTTTAGTTTAAAATTATATCTCTAAACAAAAGTTAAAAGGCAAAAAAAACTGAATAATATAAACACAGCTTAAATCAAAAAGGTCATACTCTTGAAATATACAATAAACACATCAAATGAAATACATTAAACAATAAAAATTATTCAAAGCATTATAAATCGACAATATAACATGATAAATATAAAGGACATGACAATAATATAAAATGGGAGTTAATTTACCACTCAGGTTAAAATTAGTCAAAACATTATTATATATCGACAATATAACATGGTATATATAAAGGACATGACAATAACATAAAGTGGGAGTTAATTTACCACCCAGACCAAAGATAATTCAGGATAAATCCCAACACCCACCCTTAAATAAAAAGAGAATTAGGATAAAATATTTTTAATTTTTGATGACATTTTATAATTGTTTTAAAAATTCATGTGTTCGACAGCACAAGAAGGATAAAAACGAACTAAGTGACCGGTATAATTGCAAGTGTCATTATTTGAGTTTGGAATTGTAAGAGCCGAGTAGCGTGCAGAGGTTGATATCAAGATGGCTCGCAAATCATCCATGCAAACGAAGTTATCACTTGTTAACCAATGTCCGATATAGCTCCTACAGCTCAAAAGTGAAACTTCCATAGCACGTTTTTTTAGAAGCTTCTGGGATTGGAATTCAACCCAAAATGAAGGATACCAGGAATAATATTTTTAGTGACCCCTTTGATATTTAAAGAGATAAACTCCTTCAAGATGCTCAGAGCAGGACAGTTTACAAAATCATGATAATTTTACTTTAAAAAGTCCACAGTCTTTGCAAGGAGCAGTAAAGAAAATAGTGCCAGAGGATACTTGAAACTGTGTAGGGAATCTTTTTCCATCGTGTATTTTTGAAACAGAGCGAATATTCTAGTTTCCAAGTTGATGGGAGATGCAATTCTTGTAGAAACTGATCACAAATTTTTTCGGCTTCTTCCTAGGAATTTGATGCAAAAGACATCCTTAAGTGCCATGGGATCGGAACTTGATGTCTCAATGCAGCCTTCTTTAAAGGAAAGGAAAATTTCCACAGTAAAGCATTGACTCTGGCTTCAAATCATGAATCGATAAAATTTGTTGGGATAGAGCCATCCATTCCAACTCTAAAAGATTTTGAAGTAAAACTTTTTTGACGAATTATAATTTGTAGACGTAGACGAAAACAAAGGTTTGCCTTTCCAAATTAATCTTTGGAGGGACGCTAAAAAAGGAGATACGGCCTCCATTTTTTCATGAAAAAAATCCGTTCCAATCATTAACCACAGAAATGCCGGACTTGAAGTAAAACAGACCGCCATTCAGTCTGTGGATGAATGGATAGGTCGATAACAACTCTTGATAGATTTTAGGTATGATTTTGAAAGTAAACTCAATCCTCCGCCTATGTGAGATCGTGGTCTCTTAAGGAACTTAAATAACTCTTATGAAAAAGGTGACTGAGCCAATGTCTTCTTCTACTATTGCACACTCAGCAAGCCACGGAATAGACAATGTTTTATTTATAACAGCTGGCACGATCAAGTAGTTGTAGAGGTCAATTATCTTCTGTAGGTTAAATTTTCTCCAGCGTGGAATTGAGAGACTGATTTGATTTTTTAGTCTTAGCCAAGCCGATTGAGAGCTCCTGTAGATTCCCATGAAATACCTAAAATGTCAAGGCTTTGCTTGACGGAGCAACCTGCAATCTGTAGATCATTCTCAGGGTTCCACTTGTCCATTGAAAGAATTGACGTTTTCTTTTTGTTTATTCTTAGTCCCGATCTTTTTAATTATTTTCAGCTTATTATTAAACTCCTACGAGATAAGCTCTTTCACCTTAAACTTAAAAAAAGTTGACCTTGTTTGAGCATATGCAATATATTAATAAAATAAGCCGTTTTTTAAATAAAAAATAAATAAAAAGTTCTTAAGATAAAAAGAGCATTATGCAAAATATATATATTTATTAGCAACTGTAGGACTCAGATACAACCACTGAAAGAAAGTTCCATCTTAATCGTATTCATCAATACTAAATATTAACCGTAATTGAATTATTAGCCTATTCGAAATAATGCCAATGTATATTGTCCTTTTAAATAAAGAACTAATTGCACTCTTCATGAGTTATATGTAGCATACATCAATTTAGGACTATACAGCTACATTGAACAGTTTAGCCTCGATCATTATAGGACCATTTATTTAATTAAAATGTATGGAAAAGAAGGGTGAATGTGTACAACAAATGAATAAAATTCAAAGACAGACCTAGGACCATTTATGAGGTCAATGATGAATCAGTGACTTATTCATAAGCTACATATGTTGTACTTTATCTATAGGAGATGCGATTTACACACATTTGGAATCCCTGCAGGGTAAGCCTTCATAGAATCCAGCACGTTAATAGACTCTTTTAAATGATGAATAACGAATAAATATGAATGAATAGTCGTCATATTATTTATCGTTGTTACATCCTTTGATAATGACTTTTGGTGAAATAAATGAAAGAAAAACTAATTTTATAACACACATAATAATCGATTAAAAAAAAGGTATTTGTATATTGTGTTAGACTCATTTTTTCAAATGTATATTTCATTCAAGCGATAGTGTAAAAATATTAAATATTAAAACATTAAAATTTAAAAGTATTGCTTCCTGAAAATCTATTATTTAATGATGTAAAAAAATATTCCAGTCAAAGAGAAGAATGACTTGAATTATATATTTTTGACCATTTTCTAAGACAGAGACGATACTTAATTTATAGAAGTAAAAAGATTTTCCTATAGAAATACATTTATTTGTATGGGGCAACGACAGAATAAATAAAATATATAGATCTTCGCTGTTGGTGGAAAAGATGTTTTCAAATTGTCCATGAACTTTAATATTTGTGTGCAATTTTATAAGGATTTTTTTTATAATAATATATATAATTAAATCTGTCTATATCGGCTACTCAAGATAATTAAAATAAGGTACCGCAAGAGAGAGGTAGTCGCTATATACAGGAGGTTTATTACAATTTTTTCTTCTGCGGGGAAATTATAGGTGGACATTTTTTGACAGATAACCGCCAACACTGGTTTAAATGAATATAAATTAATATATATATATATATCATTGAATGCCTTATTTTTTCTTATTAGAGCAGGTATATTTGCTCAAATACCGTACATATGAACACTGCCATAAACAATTTATCTTGATTAATATAGTAAACAAAGTGAATAGGTAAAACAAAACAAAAGATAGAGAAATAATAAAAAGGGAGATGGAGAAATAAAGTTTTTACTTTTGTTCTCTTACAAAATGTTAAATATATTTAAAGGGTAAACTGAATTATTTTTGTGTGTATTTGACGAATAATTTTTTTAAGTTAATCGAATTGTAAAGAATATATTATTATCAAATGACTTTAAAAACTTTATTTGTTTCATATTATGATATGCCCAAGAATTTCTATATATTTCACATGAACGTTTATAAGTTACTTTCTAGTTTACTAATAGTTTAATATTTTTTTTCTTTCAAGAAATAGAAAATAACAGTTTTCTTAAAATGATGCTATAACTTTACAGGAGCCATTCTGCAATAAATCTGCCTTTGACAAGACAAGATTTTTTAGATACAATAACTTAAATGTATGTCCTTGAATGATCTTAGTGTGACTTAGAAAAAAAACTTTTGAAATACTGTGCTTGCTACATGAAATAATAAATAATTATATTTTTGGAAGATATAAGTTGATTCAATAATTATATGAAATTTTAACCAGACCTTGGAGAAGCGGATAGGGATTTTTTAGAGCTATTAATTAAAGAGATTGCTCAATTTTTAGCGTTATTAACTTATATATAATTTAAAATACATATACATATGCCAGGAGTCACCCGCCCTTTGAATAAATTAAATGTTTTTATGTATTTTTTGATAACTAATTTATATGTAAGTTTTTTTTACTGTTGAATATGCTAATTTTTATCCGGTTTTATATATACGATTGAAATCATGATATTTATATGTCTGATGTCAGTTTCTTTATAATTATTTTTAAAGTTTTGGTGGTGTTTAAAAATATTCACATACTGAATAAAACAAAAACAAGTTTAAAAAAAGCAAATGATTCAACAGAAGTTTGATATCGACTTGCATGTGGCCAATATTTTAGTTATTTTATTTAGCTTTTGAAAGAACTCTGTTTTTGTTAAAATTACGAAGATATTCAAGTGGAATATTATTTTTGATAAGATTGACACCTAAAAAATTATAATCTTTCTCGTCAAAGATAAATAGTATTTTCATATGTCATCAATACCGTTTCTTTCGATGAAGACTTAGGAATAAAAGATAACTAAATAGTTAAGAGTGGAGTGATTGAACATACAAATACACTATTTCACTATTTGTTGCTTATAGAGAACATATTTCCTGTCTATTTATTCTGTTGCTCCTCTTGATAAATGATTCTTGAGAGAAGTATTTTTCTATATCATGGCTTCGCTTGCATGTAAATAAACAAAGCGCTGTTTGTATATTGAAGATAAACAGTAAAAAGTCCTGAGTCATTGTCGCCCACTGATGCTTGTGCCTCACTGAATCTGAATCAATATCTTAATTTGTTAAAAAATGAATATGACTTTAGTTGAACTATGCCTAGCCGTCTTTGACGGAAGTGGAGAATTGAATCATAATTCATCAGTGTATCATCATTCGTTCATGATCTGCATTCAAGGTAAATGGATTTTAGCTTTTGAAAGTAAAGGATGATATATATATATATATATATATATATATATATATATATATATATATATATATCATATATTCATAATATCATATCATCATTCGTTCATGATCCTGCATTCAAGGTAAATGGATTTAGCTTTTGAAAGTAAATATATATATATATATATATATATATATCAGACTTGTTGACGTTAGCGAAAAATTATCGTTCGTTTGTCGTTCGCCAAAAGTTATCGTTCATCGTTAATTTTAAATTGAATCTTTCGTCGTTCATTCGGCATTCGCCATTCTGAAAAAAGTGATGACGTTTTTTAGAAAGGAAAGCTTTTATATAACCATAATTCGTAAAGGTGGTCATATGTGAATTTTAATGTGTGTTCTCTCAAGATATTTTGACATGCACCCAATACTTCCGGAAGTGTCTCAATTAGATATTTTTATCCGAGGTTAAATACAGGCCTAAACAATGATTTTACTAAATCATAGGCAACCCATATTATAATCACCTTCTTGTTGGACTATTTACATATTTGCCCAAGCTTTGATGATTAGTCAATACCTTCTAAAAGAAATAACATAATAACAAAACAAATTCGTTGAGGAGTTTTATTATTATTATTACTTTTAATAACGTGTCGTTTAGATGTTATCCACCATCAACTTGTTGTAGACATACTCATAAAGATTATATCAACTAAAAAAATAATGTAACAACCCTGTGATTCCAGGCCCTTTCATCTCTATACAAGATCATATAATTAAGATAGAAGCCTAATGGAAATCTTCAACTTCCCCCTTCACGATATGGCTAAAAAAGCTTTATTTTCTGCTCCTAAATAGGAATATTAATGTTATATCTAATATATTTTTTCTAATTTCATGCATTGTTTTTGCGATATTTATACATCAATGCAAGGATAATAAAATAAAATAAATATAGGTTTGGAAGGTGATAGTTTCGAATATATATGATATGAGTATATTTACTTGTGACGCAGTCACCATACTGCATTTTGATGGACTTATTTTATTTAGATATTTTCGTGATCTTATATTTATAACTTAGGTTTTTGTTACATTTTGCATGTGAAGAAATATTTAATAATTGAAATAACATTATATAAAAAAATATGTTTTATCAAAATTTTATAATATCATGGCGGTAAAAAGATAAATAAATAATTAAAGATTGTAATTCAATCACCACCTTTTCATATTCGATTGTTTTTTCGTATTTATAAAATGTTTAATAGGTATTTCATTCATAGATTATTTATAAATTACATATATCTCTTCAGTTCTATATAATAATTCACCAATCTCTGTCCGTCTGTATGTCTGCATGCTATCTCCTCCCACATTTATGGTCAGATTTGAACTTTGAAGGTACCTATGGAATCCTTGGGTCAAGACGGACCTAATAAACTATTTGCAAAGTGATGGGACCAGAAATGAAAAAAAATCAGACCTTGTCTGATTTTACTACCTACTTTTCAAGATAAAGAGAGGAAAAAAGAAAAGAAAAGGAGGAGAAGAGTTAGAGAAATGGAAAACGAAAAAAGCATCTCATGTGAATTAAAACATATTCTTTGTACAAAGTCAAACTTTTTATGAGGAATGTTTGTACAAAACAGAAAATTATTTTCTCCCTCCTCTCTTATATTCTTTAAGGTCTTTTTCACTCACAAACTAGCTCCAAAACCTACCCATACCCGAAGGGCGAACATATGGGTGCCGTAGGCGCCCAAATATACGAGTATTATAAATTTGTGGACTCTTTATTGGTGGGGACAGATAACACAATTTTTGATTAAAATTATGATAATTATAATTTGAGATTTGCTTTAGAAAAATCAAATCGTTTTTTAGTATATAATTTGTTTTGGCATCTTATAATACATAATAAAATTACAGTCCATATAAAATTGTGGTAAATTATACAATGATACTCTTCACGCTTTTGCCGATTGTCCCATACTCTTCGGCTATTTTAAACATTTTAAATGTAGCTCTCCAGAAGGAAAAGCTATTTTATCAGCTATTAGGAACTTTAAATCCTATATAGGACAAAAACTGGCCTATGGTAAGGGTGTGGATGTTACTAACTTAAGAGCTATTATGATATTCGCTGCAGCGAGTTATTGTGTCCTCGAAATAAAGATCCCCGATGATTCCTGGACATATGCGCTTAGGATAATACGCTATTTCCCTTCGAACTTTGCCTGACATCTCCAAGCGTTGAAGAGGATTTTAAAACTTCACAACAAACTCACCGTCAAAGCTTAGGACTGTTTTTATATTCATTTTTTCAGTTTAAATAATTTCTATTTATAAATGATTATTGTTTTTTAATGTATTTTTTAAATTGATCACTTTTTATTGTATTATTTGTTTATATATTTAGGTCTTTTAGTCGGAAAATAATTTTAAACTAAAATGTATATTTATGTCATATATTTTTAACACAGTTTTCCTATTTTATATTCAGTTTCATGTTTATTGTTTTATATATACATTCAAGCTGAATAATGATCTTACCGTGGAGTAGAAAAAAATTGAAAGAAAAAAATTATTAAAAATAAAGTTGTTTCTTAATTGTCCGAATTGAAAGACTTTGTACTTATTTCGTTTTCAAGTTTTTATTCTTGTTTTATATTTTTCTTTCATACAGAATTAAGTACTTATATATATCTTGTCCCAAAATAATTGAACTCATAATCCTCTCAAGAAAAACTAAATGCACTTGGAACATGTGTTTCCTAAACACATGTTGTAGGTATCATAAATAATATTTGGTCCATATATTGAAAGGAATAATATTTTTGTCATATAGGTATCTTAACTATAAAAAAATAAGGTATTGATTGTTAAAAAAATATGACCTTATAGACCGTTTATATGCAACTGTCTAATGATGAATTATGGTCCAAATGCAAGGATGAAGTCTTGGGGAAATGCACGTAAGAAGCCTTGATGGAGTTAAAATATATATACAAATAGTAGTGCAACGTATTTTTAAACAGACGGACTTGTTGGAGACTATTTATTTGAAAGTAATAAATATTATTGTGATTTTTGTCATATGGTTCTATAGAATTGCAGTATCTGACTGGATATAAATAAGCATTATAGCATTAAATTAGTCTATCGAACCTAGGATCTAATCATTAATGAAGTAGACCAAAAACGACCATCCCCTCTCGGGATTCGAAACTGGTCCCTCAACATTGAGTCGAACATGCCTTAACACACATGGCTATCACACTCCCTTATGTTTTTTGCTTATTCGGCTCTATAGAATTGCATCTGACTGGATATAAATAAGCATGATAGCGTATAAAATTAGTCTATCGAACCTAGGATCTTATCATGAGGTAGACCAAAAATGACCTTCCCCTCTCGGGATTCGAGCCTGGTCCCCCAACATTGAGAGTTGAACACGTCTTAACACATGGATACGCACTCCCATTTTTTTTTTGCCTATATGGTTGAACACAATTGCATCTGACGGAATATAAATATTATTTAATCAGTCAAAAATAATTTACTTGGTAATCTGCAAAAAAACATACTTTTTAAAAATAAAATACACAAAAATTATACAGGAAACGCAGTTCAAATATTTAGGGGGAAAATACATAAATGAGCATTTAATTCACATTTACTAGCCTAAAGATAACCTTATGTAAAGGACGCCAAATTTATTACATTGGTATAAAACTCACGATGTTTATTTAAAACCCTTTTAATTTTTTCTTGTAATGCTTTGATTTTGCTGGCACATATTTCATTATGTCACCAACCCATTTCCACGTTGGCACTCCTAATTATTATTTTTTTCATTAATGTATACAGATATAAAGCTATCTGTATAAAAAAATCAAATAATTATTCCATAAAAAAATTAAAATAATATCTTATTCTGCGATTTTTTTTTTTGAGGAATCAATTTTAACCCATAATGTACATTTTTCTTCTGGGTTTACTTATTTATATTGTCAAGATTTTCCCGGAAAATACTACTACGATGTGACACATCACAAGTCCATGAAAATAAATTGTAACTAATGTCCTTTTTTACATTTTTTGGATTAAAGGTGTTATGGTTTACTTATTTTACTTTTTTCAAGATACTTTTTTAAAAAAATACTAAAATGACACACAACACAAGACCATGAAATTGAGTAATCATCAACATATATATATATATATATATATACTCTAAAAAACTGGAAGATTGAAGGATAATTTAATGCCAAAACTTTATGGTTAGGAACTTTCAGAGACCTTATTTTTTAATGGTGTTCTGTTAACTCTAAGAATATGTATATTATTGATGGTGTATGCGATCCGTCAAGCTATTAGAGTGCCTTCATGGGCACTATGTCTGAGTCAACCTCATGAATATTCAAATCATTGCAGAAAATAGCATATTGATAAAGTGATTGAGAAAAAATAAATTATATTTTTTTATCTGAATGTTAATTGAGTTCAAGGAGGAGGTAAAATATCCCACTTGCTTATGGATTATTGATATTAAAACTATCAAATATGCGTCTGGAATCCCTCATACATGCTTAAGACAACAAGACGAGGAAGTGCAATTGACAAATTGCTATGAATATCTTTGTAGAATGCGTCAGAGGTTAGCAACTAGATGCCTATGATAATTTTTTTAAGCCACTTAAAGTGACTAAGGAAATAATATTTGTACATTAAGTTGAATATTTATGTTATTCGGCTGGTTGTTATTTATTATTATTAATATTTCACATAACAATTAACGAAGATATTCATAACTAAAACATTCATATTAACATTGACAAAAATGTTATATAATAGTGTAGTCGTATGGCTTAAACTTGAAACAGGATTTAAGAAATATTTAATAGTTGAGTTAATAATATAAGAAAAAGAAATAAGAAAGGAAGAAATTTTTTGTTTGTTCATATATTTTATTAATTTTATATATTCAGACAACTTATATTT
>CP045904.1:16028259-16059589 GCA_013387185.1 Caligus rogercresseyi
ATTGCTAGAAGATATCAACGTTTTATGTCTAGAACGGCCTATTTGTGATTATTTTTTTCTTTGAACATCGTCTTATTGTCCCTTTATAAAAGGTTATTTTATTTTAGGCAGTAATATGAGCTATAACGTTCATTACCTCCGCCGAAGGAGGTATTGTTTTCACTGGCGTTGGTTTGTTGGTTTGTTTGTCAGCAGAATAACTCAAAAAGTACGGAACATATTTGGATGAAACTTTGTGGAGTTGTTGGAAATACCAAAAGGAACAAGTGATTAAATTTTGGCATCTCTGAGTGTAGAATTAAGATGCAAAACGAGCTAAATACTACTAAATTTTTCAAGTTAGCCTACTCTGCCAATAGATGTCGCTGTGCTGTGAAATCGGGTGCCGGGAGCGTCTTCCTCTCGGAATTTACGTCGAGGGGAACCCTCCCTGTACCTTTACGCCGCCCCAGTCGTGAAAAATCCGCCTCGGAAGGCTCATAAGGACCCCGTGACGGCGGAGGCTTGCACTCTCTGAGTATATATATGCCTCTAGTGTATGTATTGTTTTACGCAATTGCCTACTTTATTGTTGTTATTTATTACCGTATTGTCTACAAATTTGTTTGTTGATGATGATGATAAAAAGTCTTAAAGAAATTTAAACAAAAATTCTTTAAATTAGGTGTTTTGGCGATGAAGCATCCAAACAAAATTATTTATCCCCCTATAATATTGGAAGGACAATGTATCATTCACGATCCAGCAGTTTGTTCAAATAAATAGATTTTCTCACAAAAAAGACTCAATATTTATAATATATTTGTAAAATACACAATTTGTGAAATACTTTCCCCTGAATCAGTATTGTTCCTTTTTAGGAAATTGAAAATAGGGAATACTGCTTGTGTTTATTGATATGACTGAGCATAATAAAATCAATCATTCATTTTGTTTGTAATAAAAATAATAATAAATATTAAAATGTCGAATACGAAATAGATTGGAAGAAGAATGAAAAGTATTTGAATGAGTATATGAAAATTATTATATGTACAATAAATTGATTCACAAAACGTATCAATGTTATATAATTGCACAAATATGGTTTTTTGTAAATATTGAATTAGTATTTTCACCAGAGCTGGGATTCAGAAGAAAAATCTACCGCCAGTTCGGTATTCGGTGTATACCTTCTACCGATCCATACTGGTATTCGGTGTATACCTTCTACCGATCCATACTGGTATTCGGTGTATACCTTCTACCGATCCATATCGGTATTCGATATATTTTAATATATATACTACAGTATCAATCGATATTCGGTACGGTAGATTAGAAAGAGAGATAAATTTATTTATATATCTTCCCTGTGACTTCTTCATATGCATTTAATATCGGAAAATTTTAACAAAGGACAATTAGTACATCATTGTTATAATTTATTAGAGTTTATTTCAAATTAATACATACTAATCTTATATAAATTATATATGTACTTGGATTTTGTAGGAAATGGAAGGCTATAGATTTTTTTCATGTACTGTCTCGTATTGTCCGATATTAATGCACTTTTAGGTACTCTAGTATTCAATGCATAGCATAAGCCTATATTGAATGTAGGAGGTATATGGCATGATTTTGGGGTCATATCTTCAAATTATGCATTGTACCATTTTTTTGGGACCATTATGGTAAAAATAAGAAGAATCCAAAAAAAAAAAATTTTATGCATTTTTGGCGGTTTGCCGCCCAAAAAACCACAAAAACGATATTTGGGCCCTGAGATACCTCTGAAAATCCAATATTGATCACTTAAGGCCGGTTTTCTGGTCCCAGGCAACCCCCAATTGCTATGAATGGTTATGAATACTTAAGGGGAGTATGGTAAATCATTGTTCCATCAGTTTTGGGGTGTTTGGAGTCCTTCAGGGCATAAAATTACCCAAAAATGGCCAAAAATTACCGAAAATTTGCCCCAAATCTGTATTATCCCGCTATTGAGTACTCTGGCGGTCTCGAGACATTCCCAATGGCTATGAATGGATGCATATAGTTTAAACCAGCATATCAAAACATTATTCCAGTATTTTATGGGTTTTGGGGGTCCTCCAGGGCATAAAAAGGGCCAAAATAAGCCTAATTTTACCATAAACAGACTGATAGGACTCATTGTATAGGACCTTAGAAGTTCTCCAGTACTGCCTGAAGCTCTGAAGCAAGATGAGTTGGTGAAGTAAAATAAAATCAAGTTCTCAGCATATTTTAATAAGACATCTGTGGACAAAATGTAATAATCTACAATATATTAGAAAAACCTTGTTTCCGGGTTTCATGGTGCTTAAAGCCACTGCAGCATCTCTTTCATGTTGGATGGCTAGGACCTGCTTGAAATCGTTTAATGTTTTCGGAGTGGGCAAAACGTTTTCATAAACTCTGTAATCGTTGATTGATGACGGGATTTTTTCTTTGGGTTTGGATCGTTTTGACGGTTTAGGTGAAGTAGACTTGAAGATTTCTAATGACGGTTCATGTTCAATAGCTTCTTCTTTCGACAAGTAGAAGTTGTGATTGTACAATCCACGACAAACTGTCTGTACCGCTATTCTTGATTGTTCAGTGGAGATGTTGCACCTCACCGAAACTTCAGCACAGGTTGCTTTAATTTCATTGGTGCAATCACGTGTTTTTCGGATTTTCGGTCTTCCAAACTCAGAATTTACTTGAACTCCAACATGAGTAGAGTTTGCGATGACTCTTGAATGTCCGGACCGAGTACGACTGATATTCAAAGAACTGCTTGACACATTCAGAGAATCTTCATCCTGGTACTCTTCATCTGTCTCATCATTTACCTCATCTTCTACATCCATCATGTATTGCAGCTCCATTTTTGCATTAGCTGTAGCTTCAGCTCTTTGCTCTTCCTCCTGCTGCTCCTCAATGGCAAACTCAGTATCAATTTCTTTGCTCAGACTTCCAATACGTGTTGCCTGTTGGTCGATGTAGAATTCTCTCTCGTCTCCTGTCAGCTTGTCCATATTGCACCCAATATCGAAAAGTCCATTAATCAGGGATTTCTGCTTCTTTGACCACGATATTGATTTTCGACTCCACTCACGATTAAGTTGCCGGACACTCTTTTTCAGCATAACTTCACCCTTATGTTTTGGCTTTCTGCGAGTGGCTTCTATGTACACATTATTCTGATAATGTTTGATTATGGTCTCCACTTTTTTGGTTATCGGTGTGCGTGTGATCAGGTGTTTTTTACCAAATGATTTGATCCAAACATTGATTAGTGCCGTGACGTATGCCTGAATACAATTTTTCATCCCTCCAGAATTCGGTTTTGACACTACATTGTATATGGAGATCGCGACATCGTAAATAGTGGGAAGTTTGTCCCCCAACACGAAGATGATTCTCTCACCCATGTTCATCATTGATGCTGCTCTTCTTCACTGATTACACCCTGAAAAGGAAATAAAAGCTCATTAGCTCAAAAGGTCATTATCAAGTGTATATATCATTTTGGCTGACAAAGCTAGATAAAAAAATCACACATAATGGCAATAAATTGAATTACTAAGAAATAATGTGAATTTTTTTATCAAGGCCTGTTCTAAAAAAGGATACTGATCAGCTCAAATAAGTCCCACATGTCTTACTCACATTTAAAAAAGACCAATTTTAACATATTTTTTAACAATAGTGATAAATTTTTCACATATTCAAGAGCCCTGCACTCAAACACAAGAAATTTCACGTCGATTTTGGGCTCGGGGGGCCAAAAAATGGTTTTTTGGGCGGCAAATTTTTGGCCATTTTTGGGTAATTTTATGCCCTGAAGGACTCCAAACACCCCAAAACTGATGGAACAATGATTTACCATACTCCCCTTAAGTATTCATAACCATTCATAGCAATTGGGGGTTGCCTGGGACCAGAAAACCGGCCTTAAGTGATCAATATTTGATTTTCAGAGGTATCTCAGGGCCCAAATATCGTTTTTGTGGTTTTTTGGGCGGCAAACCGCCAAAAATGCATAAAATTAATTTTTTTGGGGGATTCTTCTTATTTTTACCATAATGGTCCAAAAAAATGGTACAATGCATATTTTGAAGATATGACCCCATACCTCCTACCCCTAATTTATGTATCTGCTCTATAATACTATAAGTTGTAGTTATTTATTCTGCAAAGTTCAAGTTCTTCAAACAAGGGAGCGCTTCCACCTTTAAATCAGTGCTTAGAAAAACAAAAAGGGAATTTCATTCAAATATTTGTTCATTTTTTATAACCAATCTATAATCTATTTCTATTCAAATATCAACTTACGATGACGAAGTACAAATTACTTTGTTTATGTTGGGCAAAGCGACAGTTGAACGATGTTTCTCTGACATTGAAGGGAATAAGTTCTCTATATCTTTATGTCTCTATGTGAATGTCACAAAAGTCATACTTTCAAATATACCATACCGATTGACAATCGGTACGGTATTTGGTAGTTTCTACCGAATATCATATAATCGGTACGGTATTTGAAATCTACCATCGGTAGTATCGAATGTCAATTTACATTCGGTAGTCGCAGCTCTGATTTTTCACGATAAGAATATTTATTTTTTGACAAAAAATTAGAAAGACAATGATCATGAAGACTTCCAAACTTTCATTTTCTAAATCAAAGTCATCGAGTTTTCACTTCCTTGTTCTGAAAGCTTTGTTTGGACCTGAAGGAATGGTTGAGGAAGAACTGAATCCAACATAGTATCAACAACAGCTAATTACATGAACCTCTCCATCAAGATTCTAGTTTTTTAGGGTTCAAAATGGAGGTATGCTGGTAAAAAAAAGGTTCGCCACACCTCTTTGTGATCAAAGAAAATGTTGCGTGGTCTAATTATTTTACTCTGCTATTTCAAGAAAACACAAGTAGAAGTTAAATTTTGATTAATTTATCCCCTTACTTTGAATGGTATTGTTATAGTCGATTTCAAAGTTTGTTTTGTTTTTTCTTTTGTGAAATTATTTTTATTGTATCGTCTTACTTTTTTAATTGTATAAATTAGAATATAATGTATACTACTTTTATTATACATTTTTATTTGCATTTGAACTAAAATCAATGATATATATATGAAAAATCACTGTAGATAAATTACATACTCCAAATATTTTAGAAGTCAGCAGTTCATTGTAACGGTAAAGATTCAGAAAACAAGATTATTATAGATATTTGAACTCATTTTTTTTCAATAGATACAATAAATTGATCATGAGGTTCAACAATTAAGGAATAATTGCAGGAATAAATGTTCGATGGTATATCTCTACAAATCATAAAGTTAGGATCTTACAAAAGACTTTAAATATATTTGATAAATGCATTTTTTTTTGCCTATATGGTTCGATAGAATTGCATCCAACAGGATATAAATAAGCATTATAGCATTTAAAAAATTAAATTGCTGAGCAGCTGACGATATATATATATATATATATATAAAAGGTATAATGACAAAATAGCGTACAATTTTTTAATATAAATATATATATATAGATATATATAGATATTCATTTGTAAATGAAACAACATAGTGTGCAATACTTTGCTCAAAACTTTGTCTCGATTATCCATAAGTTTATTTAAAAATCCAAACATTTTGAACGTTCAAAATTGATAACAAAAATAATGTAAGATTGGGCTTCCGGTTTATAAAATATAAATAACTAATAACAACATTTTTTATAAGACATTAACTTCATTAGTTACTAGCTAAATAATTAATATTACGTCTCATAAGTAGCCCAGAAATGGAGAGTTATAAAATCCCTTAAAAATGTCCAGAAGTCGTGCGTTCAAGAGTTGTTAGAAGAGTGAAATAGATAAAAACAATGATATGTTGACAAAATTTCTTCTTCTTGTCCGGCTCTGACAAAGACTAGAAAATAGAAGAAAAAACCCTCAAACCTCCACTCCAGATTTTTAAAAACTGTTAAAATGTTTTGCAGCAATCAATCAATATATTTTGCACCACACCGTTTAATAAATACAAAATCCTTTATGGTATTATGGACATTTTTAAGGATATCATGAATGTAGCGAAGCTTCAGGTTATTTTCGTGATGTAATAATTCAGCTATGTATTGGCATTTTTGCATGCGTTGGTGCATCTCCGGATTTACAGCTTTGTTAGCACACATATATCAATCATATAAAAGGGTGTTGTTCACTTTAAAGCTTAATAATTGAAGAGCGCCCACGCATCAAAGAAGAAGGGTTGCTTGCACTAAAACAAATATATACATACATATTTGCTGTCATCAGGGTAGTAGTGTTGTAGGTGGGTTTTTTGCCTAAATGATTAACCTTCGGTATTAATTGCCCATTAATATATTGTGTATTTAAGCTGCTATGAAGAGCTTCATGATCATTCAATGAAGAAAATAATCTGAGAAGATGACGGTTGGAACAATATATTCAATAGATTTGAAGAGCATATGCGAAAAAGTAAATATACATCATGTTTTATCCAAACGATCAATCTTTATTAGCATGAATGTATCAATTATGATGGAAAATCGGTAAAACATTACGCATTTATAAATACAAAAAAAAATCGTTAATATCTTCTACCACTAGTTCCTTGCTTTCTATATAGAATACTCGATATGATTATTTCATGTGTTCATGCCTACTATACCCTCATGCTTTTTATTATTATTTATACGACATTAAAAACATAATGTAGTACAATATTTTTGATGACGAAAGCCGAAATAATATCAATAGAAAATGTTACTCTTTCCGCTTGTGACGTCATTTTTTACCTATATGGTTCGTTAGAATGCATCCGATTGGATATAAAAAGCATACTAGCGTGTAAATTAGTCATTCGAACCTAGGATACTCTTATCAATGAGGTAGACAAAGGATGACCATCTCCTCTCGGGAGTATTCGAACCACCGCCCCAAACATTGAGAGTTGAACACGCCTTAACACGGACGGTAATGTCATTATAAAGCAAAAAGTCAGATCTCTAGAAATTATGGGTGTACACCTTGTTTTATATTTTCTTGGTTTTTGCAAATATAGAGATTTTAGTCTGTTTTTAGCAGTAAAACATATTTTAAAAATATTTTTATTTAATCGTAGAAGAATGTTGAATTAACCTTTATATAGTAAATCTATCTAATAGATGTGAACAATAATCTATAATATGAAATTAAATTATCAATTCAGATACTGTTTTGTGTATATTTTACTGCACGAAATTGGCGAAAAGCGAATATATATTTTATCTTCGAAGTTATTTTTATTCGTATTTAGTAGTTTAATAAAAATCTGAAACTGACCTTTCCAAAATTGATTTTTAAATAAGTGTAAAATATATTGAAAACCATATATTCATTTCTTGAAATACGTTTAATATACATTCATTTTATAATGTAATACTTCTTGTGTCGTTTTAAAAATATATACTAAATCGTTTGAACCTGTACTATTTATACATTGGCGTATTTTTTGACAAAAAATCTCTGATTCAACCTACGTAGAACACTTAAGAAATTCTTATGAAAGACTATCAAGTATCATATTGCTTTAAAAACATTACTTTAAGTGTGTTACCCTATTTACATATTATCCAAATAGGTGTATATACCTAATCCATATATTTACCTCTTATGTACATACGTCTATTTAAATAAATCATCATCATTACACCTTAACATGGCACAGTCGGTTTGAAGAACGTGCTCCAAGAAGAAGAAAAACTTAGTGCAAATAGTGATTTTCTTGTGAGAATTTGTGCTTTATTCAATTAAAAAGAATAATGGTATAATACACATTTATTTCTCTGTAAAAACCTGTTCAAGCAAATTGTATTATCTCAACATAAACTAACTGCAACGATAAGTTTAGGTAGGAATGATATTCGAAAACCTAACATTAAAATACACCCATCATCTATGAAGTACAATATCTATAAAATATCTACATTTAAAAACTAGTATTTAACACATATGTTGCCCATCAAAGAAAATACGTCAATTAAGTAAAACCATATACAAAATCAAACAGATAATCACAACCTATTGCTCTTATCAATAAAACATTCAAGCAATGTATCATACCATGTAATAGGTACATCTTTATACCATTTGGTTGTTGAGAGAAAAAATATTTTACTTTCAATTACTTAAATATGAAATAAATATATATTATTATGAATATACATAAAATAATATATTCAGACATTTGTTCGCATTCTGAAAATAGTATTCAAATCAATTAAAAACTTTCCTCTTTAAAGTTTCATTTCAATTAATGTAATCCCTCTAAACAAATGTATATATGCCAAAAGTCAACGAATAAAAACTGAGACAATTTTTAAACTCTTTTAAATATGTGTTTGCAGATATGTTAAATATATTCGCCATGGGCTATCACAAATAAAATATTAAGTGTCAGCTTTTTGCAAAAACATAAAGTTAAGTATATTTCATGAAAGTGATGAATGTATTTGGGATATATAATGCATACATATTATATATAGTATATATATGTATATATATTATAGACCAATCCGACCTTCGACAGATGTTGTGAAAGCCAATGCCAAAAATTTTTGACTTTATTTAGATATTGACAATTTAATTACAATTAAAATATATAGAAATATACATTTTAGTTCATAAAGTTACAAACAACGTTATAATATATTCATCATCAACAATAAGAAACTAAGCAAAAATACAAAAAAATACAATGAAAATCACAATCTTTTGTAAAAACGTAGAAAGTCTTTCTGTCTCTACACAGGAAGGTTAGAATTCCTCAAGTTCTCTAGCAAAAATGCCAATGCTCTCCAAAGTCCCTAGAATCTTGATGCAAGGGGCAAAATAGCAAACTGCCCCTGACATCACAATGTTTTCAGGTCCACTGACGATATCTCCTGCGGCTTAGCGCTTCGCTAATTTGTGTTTTTGAAGCACTTAATATGTATTTTTAGTTTAAAAAGGTATTAAAACTACATTGTGCTTTGAAAAAATAAAATAAAACCTGTCACGCTTTTTAACTAAATCTGTGAAATATTCTTTGTGACAGTGATTATATTTATTAATACAATGATAATGTAATAACAACATATGTTTTGATGCAATTTTTTTTTATCAGCAAGGTTTTATTCATTTAAATATATACAACGCATAATTATATATAAATAACAGATAATAAAAAGGAAAATTGTGTTTCATAAAAACATAAATAAACATTCTAGTTAAAAAATTTATCCTTTTAAAGATCCCAAATTCTTATAACAAGTAAATAGACATACATATAAAATATTAATGATTAAAAATAAAATTTCAGTTAGTAAAATGATGAAAACAATAAAAAACATAATCCAGTTAATTAATATCTTCTTGAACTTTTTAACTGTTTATTATTTGAGCGATTTCGCATATTGTGGCGACAAGGAGGGAAATACTTCACGACTTGGCTGCGTGGTTCCAGAGCAAACTTTGCGGTTTTGGGATTCTCAGATAAAAAAGCCGCGTATCGAGCGTCGGTGGATATTATTATATTTATTTCTCTTAGTTCATTGTCCTCGATCAGTCATGGCTGTTTGGATGTTTCTCGAATATTTGCAATATTCTTTTTTTTTTTTCAAAAATCCCTTTTGTTCATGTCCAAGTTTCTTGGTAAAAGATCGGTTCTTTTTGCCGTGCTAAAATAACTGCTAAGATTCGGTATGACTCCTTCATTATCGTCAAAGGCCTCCAATGATCTATAAAATTTCCGCTTCCTTTTTTATAATTGCTCCAAAATATACTTATTTTATGCATGATAAGCCAAACAAATTGATTAGATGTTTTGGTCTCAACTATTAAATAATTATATCAAATATGACTAATTAATCTCTTAATAAGCTATAATAGTTGTTTTCCTCACATACTTTCATCCATTATAATTAAATGTCATTCCCCATGCATTTACCCCCCCCCACCCCACAATTTTAATTAGAAACTATATAAACACAGTTGTTCTGCAATTAGTATTGTTAAAGGCATATACCTATATAAGTTCTTACAAATTAAATACAATTATTTCCGTAAATAAATAAAGTTTTTTTTAAATTCCTCAAATACAATTTATTTTTTTTTTCTTTATGTTCCATACATTTTTATAACTAACGGTTCTTTATATTAATACAAAAAAATCAACAAGTAATTTTAAGGCCTCAAGGGGTATTTTAACGGTGATGGAGCTTCCCAAAAAAAATCATTATCGCCATGCTTCTTTATTGTCCAAAACGTGTGTTTTGTGATTGCCTAAGAATACCAAGTAAGATTTGGAACGAATCCTTGTGTATAACTTATGGTGTTCTTAATGTGTATTTTGAACAATTTAGTCATGAGTCAATTATACTTTTTTAGCTTTTTATAGCGTGCTAATCAATCAATATAAACTTATGTTACTGTCCTTTTAATGTTAGGGAAAGGTGGGGTAAGTATGGACTTTTTTAACCTTTTTGATTTGATGGAATTGCATCTGGATTCATTAGTCCAATGAATAGTCATGGATCTTTTAAATGAGGTGGCTAAAATTGACCTTCCCCTATCGGTATTTGACCCATAGACTCATTTTAATGTCATAAAGCTTATTTATAACCTGGCAGATGCAATTCTATAGAACCAATTAGGCCAAAACACTAAAACTTTAAAGATTCTTACCTTATTGTTTGAAAAACTGATATTAAAAAGTATTTTTTACTCCGACCAAACAATATTGCATTTTGCTATATAACTAACTTTCCATTTGATCAAATGTAAAATAAACACTAGTGGACTTTTAAATAATGTAATCATAGAAAGGAGTTGTAATAAAGCGTTATATGCACTAAACAGATTTACCCAAATTTGTTCCGCGTGCATACTCACCTCAACCCCACCTACAACTTTTATTATTAAATAGATACCTATATTGAATTAAATATATCATTTACCCAACTATATGTTTAAAAGTAAAGCCATTTTTCCTGTTGTTATCACAACAGGAACTCTTAACAACTATCTCATGGAAATGTATGAAATAGTGTTGCCACAACTTTTGTAGAAATTAAACAAACAATTTGAATCGTACGAAGAAGAAAAAATATGTTTGTAGAAATGATTATTATTTTAATTCTCAAATATTTTTTTCAAAGAAGTGATTGTATATTACAATATATATACCTATATATATATATATATATATATTATATAGCCATGATTGTGTAAAATTAGAACTTTCAAAATAATAAAAACAATTATAAAATTGTAAAATAACACTAATATATTTTACGTCAAATAGAATGCTTAATAAAAAATTAAACATATAGGTAAAATCTATATATGTCTTTCTCAAAATATTAAAGAACATATTTAAATCTATCTTCCATTGAAAATTTAATATATTATATATATATAATAAGTATCTTATATTTTTGGAATTGATCAATATTTATCTATTTACCTCAGAATTCACAAAATAAATGCATATAAATAGGCAACAAGAATGTAAAAATTAAAAATCAATTACCTTAAAATTATTCATTATCTAAAAAATATTCTTAAATTATGAGAACAATTTTGCTTTCAACGCACAGTTAATTAAATATGTTAAGCAAGTACAATAAATGTTACTCTTTTATTAGGAATAACATTCATATTGAAGCATGAAAAAGAGAGGAAAATTATTTTTATGGCACAAAATTATTTATTGAAAAGCTTTTGAACCTCTTGGTAAGTGCAATTATCTTTTCATAAAGATATGTGTATTGACATTAAGTGGATATAAATGCTGTTGAGAATAATTATGTTTATTTACGATTTTCCTCATACATGTATAACCACATAAGATAATACACTATTGTTATTTTTGATATTAACTCAACTTAGGTTTATATTTATTGGCACACATATAGGACTTTTATCAATCGATATACTCAATCCAACCCCCCCTCATTAGAAACAATCTCTTCCAACTGGGATTGATCCTCTTACAGCTGCTTTGACAAAAGTCTCCTCTAAGTTGGCTCAGGCATCTGTAATGGTGGACTTTTTGGTTTGTCACAAAATGAATGCCACTGAGCATGGACTTCAAGCGCCCAAACATGGCATGGTTCATGGGAAGAGTATCTGGTGGGTGAGGGGGCAACAGTCCTTGGAGAATAAAAACCAGGTATATCAGGGTTTTTTTAGTATTTCTTGGATAATTTTTGATGATTGGCAACTTGTACAATCATGTGTGAGCCGCTAAGTCTCCTCCATACGATCTCCTGGCTCAAAGAACGATGATATTACGCAGGTACTTCATTGTAGGTGTCAGACTTTTGCCTCTATTGGTCTCAAGGAAGATAATGGCGCACTTCTTTCCATCGGAGCCAACCACAGCAATCACTTGAAGTTTGGCAGGTGATGTCGTTCCCTCCCAAAATGGGCAGTGTTGTCGGAAGGATCTCCATAGGCCTTAGCTAGTATAATCCGGTATCATGGTCACTATTTCACCAATATACATATATGGTGCAAAGTGATAACTCCGGGAGGTTTTTCTTGTTAAGCATCTTCTTTTCAAGGCTTTTCCGAGGATCTTTTGAAGCTTTTCCTTGAAAAGTCTCTCCGTGGTGGTCCTGGGCATGTCAAATTCTCATGCAAGGCCCTTGACCGTGACTTTTTTAATTCTGATAATTTATGTAGGAGATTCCACGTGAACAGAGAGGGCTAATTCTTTTGTCTCGGTAAGACTTTTTTCATTGATGCTGCAGCTGTTCCTGATTATTTGATTGTTTTGTTGCTGCTTTCGTTTTGTTGAGATATCAGGGGATTGATCTAAGGCACAAAAGGTAAAATAATATAAGGGGGTATACCAGTAACATATTTAGAAGGTAAACTATCACAAAAACTACCCCGGCTGATGGGTTTCATGTCCTAAGCAACAACAACAAAAAGTTGCCTTTTTACTTTATAAACAACTAGCGGATGTTACCCGGCGCTGCATGGGATTTTCCAACTTGATAATAGTCTTTGGAATAGAAAAAAGATCATACGAATAAATCTAGTGATGTCATCACATGTGATTTTTCATATTAAAATCAGTTCCTAAAAAGTTGTACTTGGGTCTTCATTGCCATTTTTTCCGTTTTGTATTCGTTAAGGCTGGGTATTGACTTCACTCTCCAAATCTTGGTATTATTAAATTTAAATAGCGCGATGTTGCATTAATAAAAGTTGTTATTTTCAACAAAACCTAAATTGGGGGGACATACAAGGACAGAAAGAAACCTATTTTTAAGTAATCATATGGAAACAACTTTCGGTAAAACACTCAATAAAACAAAAACACGTCATACTACCATACACATTCACAGTGAAAATCTAACTTGCAAATTTTTAAAAAATCGACAAAAAACGTTTTGGCGAATAAAATAAGTATGGTGATGACAAAATTTCCGGGAGTTGACAACCCCACTAAAGCACTTCTGAGCTCTCAAAACTATTCACTGAAAATTTCGTCAAGGCTTAATGACCGTTTGGGAGATACAGGGAAACGAACGAACGAACGGAATTCTTTTTTTATTAGAATAGATTAGAATTCGCCGAGTACCAATTGTTAAAAATAAATATTTCAAATCAATGTTTAACAAAATACCATCCTGATATTTGGCAAATGGGGCAATTTACGTTCAACATGTATATAATTCTAATAGGGATACCTCCATTATCATAACAGGATTTTATTTTATGGGTAACTGAATTTTGAAGTAGGGAATAATATGTATAGAAAAATAAGTAGCAATTTTGACGCGCCTGAAAAATAAGAGTATTTTGATATAAGCTTACATATATGAGATAATCTATTTTCCCATTTTTTTTATTTGAAAAAACCGATTTTATGTATTGTAATAAAAAACTTACCGGGTTGATTTTATTATTAAAACCTTTTGCTTTTTAATACCCCTGTCTATAAATCTTGGAGAAGGTCATTGATTCGATGGTCCATTTATAACCCCATAATACACATGTATTAGTTCATAACACATAAAATTATAATACTCCTTCGTATCAAATATGCAAAAAAAGGCCTCCAGCTTGATTCTTTGAGTATCATTTTTATTGTTGTGCTTACCAAAGACAGCAAACGCCTGGGTATCCTTAACAACACTTCCATCCACATTATTATTCAAACAACAGATGCTTCAGTCATTTTTATTCAGCACATAATGAAGGCATTCCTCTAACGGATAATTTGATGGTGTGTTTGTTGTTATGAACAATAAGTAATGATAATAAGAAGAAAATATATGTTGCACAGCTTTCCATTAGTCTTCATCGCAGTACATAATGGTAAAAAAAATTATACATATATTAAGAGCAGAGATACATGTTCTTGTCGTTGATGATGATCACATTAGAGGATTCAATCAAGAAAACAGAATAATTAAGGAGGATTAGTCCCAATGGTTTTGTCCCTGTACATCCAGATAAGTTAACAGATAGTCCAAACTCGGATATACGTCATATATTGCTAATAATCATAGAATTTGTTGTGTTTATATGTATGTCAACGCTAATTAGCTGATCGCTGAGCCACAGAAGATCCCATGAGGACGTTGTGGGATGGAGAAAATGGTAAAGGAGGAAAAGAAAAGGGAGAAAATGGTACAGCAAGAGTTGTAAAGGAAAAAATGTTGAAGGAGCAAATGGGGAAGAAAATATGGTAAAAATTGCAAAACAAAATTTATGAAAACAAAAAAAAAACTTAAAAGAAAGAAAATTTGACAAACTAAAATTAATAATTAATTCTAGCCTGATAAATTATATTACCGAATATATATATTATATATAAAGAAGGGGAGCTCGATAGCCGTGCGTGTTAAGGCGTGTTCAACACTCAATGTTGGGGCGCAGGTTCGAATCCCAAAACGCTATAATGCTTATTTATATTATCGGATGCAATTCTATCGAACCCAAAGATAATAGATAATACAAGATGCGCAGAACGCAATGTTTAGATTCCTCTGATTAGAAAAGAAAAACTGAAACGTCACAGATGACGTCACAGTAGCTATTTGTTATTAAATAAAATCAAGGTACATTTAAAAACAGTGATTAATTTCAAAAGGAAATAAAATTTGAAACCCGGGAGCTCTCGGAGGCGGAGCTGCAGAGGACGGCCACGTTGCTCCGGAGCTCCTAGATGCGTGCGGGCTACCAGCCAAAGGCCTCAGAGTCCTGTACGGTGTTCAGGACTTCCACTTCCTCCCTGATGCTGAAGCTGTGCGTCCCCGGGTGGCTCGTGGCGGGAGGGAGCCTCCGGACGTTATTCCTTTGAGAGCCTTTACGTCTTAGCTTAGTTGTCCTAGAGGTATTAGATATATATGCAAATCGTAGCTGTGATGACGTCACATTTTTTTATTGGAAATATCCTTCTTTGTTTACATGAGTTCTGCTCCTACCCCCCCCCCCTGTATCGAACCATATATGCCAAAAAAAAATGTTTAATTATGTTTTTATTACGCATTTGCTCTGGTTTTTATGTATTATTTTATTTTAGTTACATAATAAACGAACAGATAGTTATTTAAAAAAAAAAATTTTATTTTGCTTTTCGCCATCACATTTCCAAAATTATAATTGGAGGAGTACGTGATACTCTTTTTGGCAAGATTAAAAGTCAAACAACAATATTTTTTGCTACGTGAAGGATAATTGGAATTCTTTGGATAAAAGCAATCCTAATACTTTAGACGAAGTGGAGCAAGATGGAAGGAAATAAAGGCAAATACAACTGCAATTGAAAAAAATCCTTGACAAGACCAGTCCTAGAGCTGATTATAGAGAAGTGGTCGACTTTTGTCTTATACTGTTTGAGACAAAACCTCTCGAGACATCCATTGGACCAAATCAGGCGCTTTTCAACAAGCACAATGGATGGCGAGGAATATTTACTCTATGAAAATGTAGATTTTCTCTGAAAAAATGCAGTATTCCAACTACAATACTTCCAAGCTAAAGTGATTAAACAAGTTTTGGCCTTGTTCTATGTACACTAGATACTGGATAACCTCTATGTCAACAGCTGATGCTCCAATAAAGGATCTTCATCTTTCAAAAACATGCTTCAATATTTCCGTCAAGACAGTAAAGTAGCAACTTCTGTTCTCAATAAGCTAAATAAACCGTTGGTACCTCACCCAGAAAACAGTAGTAATTGTATTGTTTAGCTCACACTAAAGTATAACCAAGACCGCTAAAGAAAAGGTCGCAGTAAAGTTATCAAAACAGAGAAGCCTGAGCGGTACAGAATACGAAAACCAGTGATTACTTAGACAACAACCTTCTTTGACCTTATCAGACCTGAAACGCACTTTTTATTTGAAGCTCTGTGAGTAATTGTGATCGGCTAGCAATTCTGCCAAGACTTGGGAAACATTATCCTCTTACCTAAAAGTATTGAAATTTAAAATCAAAAAAGTAACAAATGATGAAAGAGGAGTAAAATGATAAGTGACTCGTAAAAAGACAACAATGGATGTTCTGAAAATCGCTATATTTAAGAGTATAAGCAAATACGTACTCTCCCCCAAAAATTGATCTTTTGATATGAGAATATACGATTACCATCTGGTAATTATGTTAGTGTTACCTGGATAGAAAGAGAAAGAAAGGGAGGAGTATTTTGCTCACTTCTCTCCCTTCTTTTTTTCTTGCTATCCAGGTTACACTAACTGCCGTTACCAATGGTAATCGTATATTCTCATATCAAAAGATCCATTTTTGGGGGACAGTACGTATTTGCTTATATCTCTTAAAGTATAGCGATTTTCAGAACACCAAACATATCAAATGAAAGCTTGGTTACCAGCTTTTAATATTTTGGTATACTAAATCATGTCAATTTAATAAGTAGAGAGTTATATGTACATTAAAAAGCCTATCTCGCGTACAAAATGACGCATATAATGGATTATAAATGCGTCAGAGACAAAGTAAAATTTTGAGAGGATACCTTGACGCACATCTAAGAAACACATTATGATTATATTTTTCATAATCGATTTCTTATAGGTCAATACAGGCTCTGAATCATATGATGTAAACTCAGATTGTACTGAATTCTGAATTGATAGAATGCAACCAAGGTCATTTTTGGATTTATCATCTAAAGTTTTACTAAACTTAAAAGTACTATTTTACTCTGAAGCGAACAAGTCATCTCTACAGGCGAGTGAAGTTAATTGATACAAAAAAGCTATGAAATAAGCTAACAATACACACTCCCTTTCTTGCTTTGTTTTTACTGAAAACTTTGTTTTATTAAAAAACATCAAACATACGTCTGGTAGTAAATTAGATTTCCTTTAAATTAATAATTATTATTGAAGTCTGTAACGTCCACCATTTTGAAGAAATTTGCGGAAAACTATATTTTACTAAATTTTTAAAACTTTGACCTCGTTGCGCGACCTCGTAATGTTGACCGATTTTGTTCAAACTTTGTATGTCGTCTTCTTTATCATCAAGAAACAGAAAATCCACAAAGTTGCTAACATTTCAAACATTTGAAAAATAAGAACAACCCTAATATGTATGTATAAAAAAATCAGACCATCTAATAAATAAATTAGTCTTCATTGAAACTATTTTACATTGCATTTGTATGTGTATATTTTGAACTTTTGTATAAATTGTGAATAAAATTTGCCAATCAATTAGTCTTATTCTATTTCTTACAAATAAAAATACATCCAATAATGTCAATGAAAGAAACAGAAATATTTACTGCAGGACACGTTACATATAAACATACCACAAAATATGCATCCCTTCTATTGAATCAGTTTATTTGATTTTCCTTTGTTTTATGTATAAGTAAGTAATTTAGACTGCACATATCGGGTGGTATCATATATATTGTAGCGTATTTTTATATTATTAATAATTATTTCAGGAAAAACTTAAACTCTTATTTCATATTTTTTGAATTTGAAAGTCGGCTCTACCTAGGATTTTACTTTATTGCATAGAGATCATCTTGTCAAAGACACTTTGACAAATAAACACATAGATCTTATCTTTGACTCCGGGTAAGAAATAACAGTCTTATGGGTATGAGAAGGGGCTTCATCTAGAACTCTCGGACCGGAGCCTTAGCAAATAACTTAGGGCCAAAATCCATCCGTTATTAAAAGCCTCATGAGCGCTTGAGAAGCTTCATACTCCTTGGAAGGGCCCTCATTGACTATTATTCACTCTTGACGTAACCTGGTCCTTGATAACCATGTGAGTGTCACTTTTGGGTCTAAGCTGGTCCTTTATCCTGGAAGGCATCCCAAACCATGTTACCATGAACTCCATTGAGATAGGCGCCTTAATCTCATCAGCCGTGATGCATGAGACGATGATCTCCTGTGGTTTATTCGGCGCCATGTTTTTTCTTTTAAAAACTTCAGAAGTTCAAGATAAGGAGCTAAACAACCTCTCACATAAAAAATCATTTCTTATAGAGAACCCAAGATAAATTAGATAAACGAACAACGATTTGATGGGTCTTTCTTTAGAGGGTAAAATTTAAAGTGTTTATTTACGTTTTTATTATCACAACCCCTCTTGTTATTTTTATTTATAATTGTATAATAATGTTAAATATAATTATAAATCATAATCCACTATTTGAAGAGAAAAAACGATTTGCGATACACCTGGTATTTCTTAACTTGTTGTGTTATGAGATAAGGGGCTTATATAAGTTTGTTTTTTGTTTGTTCTTTTATTAATAAAGCTAAATTGTTTGAATTTGACTTTTGTAGGTGTTTAAATTGTATACTCTAATGTCTATCAAATTTATATATATATGAGTTTAAGAAAAAGTATCAAGTATTTTTATCGCCTAATTTATTTTATACTTATATGATATTATTATTATTTTTTGTTTTATATGGAAACTTTCTATTAGCATATTTTGTATTTTATTAATTATAAACCTACTTAGTTTAAGAGTGCAAGTATTTAAATTAATTCACATTATATTTTAGAGAGGAAAAAATGTTGTAAATTTCGTTTATTAAATCTAGAAAAAAGGGAGAGTAACAAACGATAGCAGCAAAATTCCAACCAGTTTGTCCGTAATAATTTTAAAAAATAATAATGTTTGAATTGCAAAGGAATCTACACTACATTGACTATACACGGATAAAATGAGGGCTTTCTTAGATGAATGAATATATCTAATGTCGAAGTTAATTTATTATTTAACAATATCCTACAAATTTTAAGTATTTTTGTTGTTACAAATTTAATTTCATATTTCTCTCATCAATCTAATGACATATATGAACATTTTCTGTGAAATGTAAATACGATATTGTAAATATCTCATGTAAATATATCGAAGTATATATATATATATATATATAATTTCAATTCCATCAAGTTAATGAATTAATTTTTTAAAGTATTGAGAAAACTATGGATGATCAATATTCTATGCAAATAGTAATTTACATATATGTACGTGTGAGTCAAATTTTTGGGAATATACATACCGGGTGGAACGCAGAAATTGTTACACTTTGTAGTTTTAATTTAGCTACTTATATTTCAGCAAATATTGATAATTTAAGGAAAAAGCTCTAACATATAGTTTTATGGCATATATATTACATCAATCATCGTTGTAGCCACAGTCAGTGGTCAAAATGGCCTCAAGACGCCTCCTGAAGGCCTGGCAGGTCTTTGTAATGTACTCCTTGGACATGGAGGTCCAGTGCTCATTAACGGAGGCTTTCATGGCCTCAACATTTGCGTGGAGGAGTGTACATGCCTTGGAATGAATATGCGGCCAGAAGGCGTAATCCAGCGGGTTGGCGTCTAAGCTCTAGGGCGGCCTCATGTCCTTAGGCCAGAACTCCACATGCATCTTCAGCCAATTCTGGGCAGTTAAGGCGGTGTGTGCAGGTGCCCATCCTGCTGGAAGACCACATTGCCATCAGGGAAATTCTCCTTCACCCATGGAAGGAATTTCGCCTTCAGCACCTTGATGTAGTCAGCTGCCTTGAGCCTGATTCCTGTCGGGAACCAAATGAGTGGTACAGCGATGCCATTGGAGGCCACAAATCCCAAGGGCATTGCACTTGCAGGGTGCTTTGTGGTGGTCAGGGTCCGATTAGACTTATCAATTTCCCCAAAGCTGAGATAGCGGTCATTCTGGCGGTTCCTTACTGGATCAACAGTACATGTCTTTTCATCAGATGATGACGCGGCCAGCTGTTGCACTCTTTAGGTTGTTGAGGAGAGCTTGTGAACGTTGGAGATGGACAGCTTTTATTCTCTTTGTGAGAAGTGGCCTCTCCACCCTCAACAAACTCTTCCCCAAAGTATTTTGACCGACCTCAAAATCGTTGTGTGCGAGATCCCCATGTCCTTTGCATAAGTCCTCATTGATTTCAGTGGTTCCGCCTCCAATGCCTTTTTGATGACCTTTAGGTCCACTTTGGCCTTCCTACCACTTCCACGTTTCCTCTAGATGTTGTCCTTCTTGCCAATACGGTACACGGAAATTTTGGCTACGTCCAACAGCCTCGAAATATCTGTGGGTGTCTTCCAAGCATCAAGAAGCGCACGGACTTTTACACGGGTGTCTAGTTCTGAAGCCATTTTCTCGTGAACTGATTGAGTGATCAACTTGAAATTTTCACCAGGCACGTTTTGTTGTTGTTGCTTTTTGCTAATACCTTAGACTATTTAAAAATCTGTCTTCAAAACCTTTTAATTAAGAGATTAAAGAGTATAACCATTTCTACGTTCCACCCGGTACATGGATTGAAAGAAATGGGTTATGCTTATATATAATTTATGAATAGAGATGGTTATGATAGTTTATTAAAATATTTAATTATAGGTGGTAATTGAATTTAGATTTAAGAAATTAAACAAAAAATAATATTGCTTAATAAAAAATTAACAAATAACATTTATATTGTTTTGATAGCCTTCATTTTTCGGGAATCTAGTGTATGGGTATGATAAATTATCATAACGCCTATTCAGCTTTTATTCCTTGTTTTAGGAATTGATTATTAAAGGACTTGTAAACTTAAATGAATTATTAGCTAAAGAAATATTTTTTCGTTTTGTAGGTATTTAAATTGTTAATGTTTTTTTTATATCTATATATATATATATATATATATATATATCGGTTGCATATTTTTTATATTTTGGGGAGGAAAGCAAAGTTTGTCTTTCAGCAAGATTTGATAACCTGTTCCTAATTATGTATAGACAATGACCCACCATTATTAGGCCAAATAATTACTCAATCTCTACGCCACTTGATTGCTCTGCCTTACATAGGGGAACCAGGTGTTTTTATTTTTATGATTCACTCCATCCCTTTGATGCATTTACGAAATATTATCCTTTTAGGATTAGCTTATTTCAAACAAGTTAAGTTAATGGTTCTGGATTCTAGAAATATTTTTTCAGCAGCTATACATGTACTTGCTTGAAGGTAGATTATATTTGCAAAGCATACAGAGACCCAAGAAACAAAAGTGTCTAACTGCATACCCCAATATTTCTTAGAATTGATAGTTATACTATTTTTCGAATTCCAAGGTACTTTTAGATGACATCATTGTTAATGCAGCTATGGTTGAGTCATAGAGAAAAAACCTTATAAGTAGACGGATAAGAGAAGTATGATATATTAACATAGACGTTTTGTCACATGGGTCTTACCTCTTTGATGAAATGACTCATGGAAGTCCATAGTTTTGTGAGGGTGCAATTTTTTTAAATATATATTTTTTTATCTCCTTACTTCAGCTACAAAACTTGAATGGGAATCGAAGAAAAAATGATTGAATTTATCACGTCAAAGTCAGAAATAATCGTTCAACTATGAAATATGATAAAAGACTTGAAACTAAATTTGAGAGGTTCAAAGATAAAAGGAAATTTCATTTCACAAAAAAACTAATTACTTCCCATCGGTAGCTTTAAGTCATCGAAAATTTATTAGAGTAATTTTTAAAAGATTTAAAGATTATAATTAGTTGCCATCTGTGTTTTATAATTTTACTGTGATATAATAAATATGTTATTGTCAGTTATTTTAATTTGATGTCATTTGTATATATATTATCGTTGCAGTGAAATGATCTGTTTAATTATTATCAGTAATTTTAATTAGAACGTTCTCTGTTGAGGTAATTTTTTAAACTATAATGTTTATTGTGTATTTTTTACGTTTTTACCTCAATTTTAAATACATATTATATATTTTTGTATGTGTTTTAAAGAGCTGTGGAATAAATAAAAAAATCATTTACTTATTTCTTGGTATTATGTGTTTCTTTTTGCCTTTTAAAAGCCGAAATTTTCATAGGAGGTCTAATAAGTGTTCAAAAAATATATCAGTAGAAAAGTTAATTGATCAAGAGAATGCGACTCATGAAAAACACGTTACGACTGAGGCTCGTAGTATCTACTTTATATCTTTGCAATCATTTGATACTTCCATTTCACCCAAAAAAAAAATCAGATGTCTTTAAAAACCATCTGGTAAATATATAAACTCATATGAATATATTATTTTAAAAACATTAACTTGCATATTAATATCACTGTCTGCAAATATATGTTAATTTGAATCAGCCATTATACTTAACAACACTTGTGCAATAGTTAAAATTTTATATACAAATAAGAACAGAATTTTAGACATATTATTATTACAATATATGCTTCATTAGGGAAAAATAAATTACATTAAGACTACAATTGTTAATATATATATTATATATTATATATATATACCTATATATATAATTATAATATATATATATAGCTTAATCTTGAAAGAAAAGATTGTTCTTTCACGAATACATAAAATAAACATATATTAGAATTGAACGAGTAAACTTGTATTTCTACAAATGCAGAAAAAATATGAAATACTATATTTCAATAACATTTTATTATATTCATGCATCAAGATACATTAAAGAAAAACAGTCTCTTACACATAAAAATATTGATAAAACATATTTATCGTGCCATAATTTAAACACGCAGACAATAAAAAGATCGTAATAAGCATGTAATAAACAATTAAACGTAATCAAGATAATATGTATTTATGTAGCAACTTAAACAATGACATTTTCCATATATATTCCATAATTTCTGAGCCAACAAGATTTAAGCAGAAGTAATATAAGCTAACAAGGATATAAAATAGAGAGACAAAGATTATTAATCTTATCGGACAGCCTATCCGCTATCAATAATCTGGACATGAGACCAGGTGAACTTGTGTCAGCTCAGGTTTTCGCTTGCAAAAACGCTATAAGCAGGTCTACATGCACGATCACAGTCGGATGGGTGAAGGGACACAACAACAGTACTGGGAACGAGTATGCAGACGCTTTGGCTAAAGGACGGTGCTAGGAAGGGAACTCCTGTTTCTGTTCCTATATTCATTAGTCATAGAAAAAGTTAGACAAGCGACCTTAAAGGAATGGCGGACCGCTTGGCGTGCGACGAGCACTTGCCACCAGTCTAAACTGTTCGTACTAAATCTCTATCTCGGGAGCAAGATTTTTAAGTATAAACGAGCCCAAATCTGCGTCATCGTTGGAATGGTCACCGGTCATATGGGCCTCAACAGGCCTCTTTACAAGATGGGAAAGGCCATAACTCAATCTGCCGACTCTGCGAAGAGGAAGAAGAAACTCCGCATCATCTCTTTTTTGGCTGTCCGCCATTATGGCAAAAAGTGATGGCACTTGAGGGAGAGATCGGGGAGCAACGCTTATCCCTCGAGGATTCAATTTTAAATCAATACTTAAAAATATATGATCTAATATTTAATAATAAAGACAGCTCCTAGAGAGTATCACTACCGGCTGATACCGGATTAAGTTCCAGTGAGGTGGGTCCAATCTAGGAGCTAAACAAGTTAACAAAGGAGAGCTGCGCTAGGGTCAAACTGCTTTTAATATGAAGGCTGCTGTAGTTTGGAGTCCGAAGAGGGTCAAAATTATTCAACTTCATATAAATAGTTGGATGGGCAAGTTAAATGCTAAAATGATTATTGTTGTCCCCAAAGATACTACAATTCCATTGAATGAAATAAACAAACATATGTATTGTATGTTAGTAAATCAAGTTAATAGGATAATTGTTTTTAATATATAATTTGACAATTTTTGTTGTTATATTAGAAAAAAAAGATGATTTACAACATAAATAATAAAATTTGTCTCACTCTTAAATGCGAATCGAAGACCATAGAGCAATTATGATGATGGCAGCGGCTCGTTATTCAGCCCTCTCAATAAAAATTCCCAATTCATCTGCGACGTCATGGGCCAGAGATTTGATAAAGTTTATTCCTTCAAATTATCTCGAATATCTCAAAATACTCATCAAATCGACAATAAGACGCGACATCCACGTTTTATATTGAACTAGAGCATATATACACTCAGAGAGTGCAAACCTCCGCCGTCACGGGGTCCTTATGAGCCTTCCGAGGCGGATTTTTCACGACTGGGGCGGTGTAGAAGGACAGGGGAGGGTTCCCCTCGACAGAAATTCCGAGAGGAAGACGCTCCCGGCACCCGATTTTACAGCACAGCGACATATATTGGCAGAGTAGGCTAACTTGAAATATTTATAGTATTTAGCTCGTTTGCATCTTAATTCTGCTTGCAGAGATGCCAAATTTAATCACTTGTTCCTTTTGGCATTTCCAACAACTCCACAAAGTTCCATCTGAATCCATTCCGTACTTTTTAAGTTATCCTGCTGACAAACAAATCAACCAACAAACCAACGCCAGTGAAAACAATACCTCCTTCGGCGGAGGTAATAAGAAATAATTTTTAATAAGTCATTTATTTTATGGTTTTATCTTTAGAAGGTAATTTTGAATTATAAAGTGGTAATTTATGTTTCGTTTTTAACATAACTGTCTTCAGATTGTGTTTTTTAATTCCTACTTTCTAGTTTTTCTTATATTTTTACACTGTATGGATTTTAGCTAATAAATAAACATCTTAACCATTTAAAAAACTTGCCTCAATGAAACTTGTGTGAATGGAGCACGTTAGCTCATTCCTCATCCACCGCCCTAACTGCATTGATTTACTGTCATGAAGCCAAGCTTTTGTCAAAAGCCGTTATTTTCCTGAAGGAGCTAGCAGAAGGTTCATGGACTTCTTCACTGATGCCCCTGACAAGAAATGCATTTTTAAAATATTACCTCAAGGTCTATATCGTGTTGTTGCTATTTTTGGGCGTTGTTGGATTACTGTGGTTAGATTTGTATGAATACATCAATATTCTATCTTCTGCTCCCTCACATTTAGGCCCCTTCATCAAATGTACATATTCTTGCCTAGGACACTAATTTTAGGTAATTTAGTATACTGAACCCACGTAGACTTCTGATAATGATATTGTTTGATATAAATGTGCTCTAACTCAAGTTATCATAGCTGAAGCAAATTGTTTGTATGCAATTAGTTGGTTGTTCTACAGGGGTGTGCAGGCGAATCTAAACTTTTTAATCACAGAAACAGGATACCATATCCAAGAACAAGACCTTTTAATTGACTTTTTTCATATCACACACATTTAAATGACCTTTCTCTTAATGTTCATTCAATCCAGCTTCCTCCTTTCACAATAACAGCCTCCACACGGTGCCTGAACCTCCCAACGGCATGAGCCACCTGTTCCCTGGACAAGTTGGCCACTGCCTGGATGATGGCAGCTTTCAAGGAGTCCACAGTGTTGTGAGCACGCTTGTTAGTGTCCCTCTCAAGGACCCCCCACAAGTAGTAGTCGCAGGGGTTGAGGTCAGGGCTGCTGGGGGCCAGAACTCCTTTGACCAGAACATGTCGAGATTCTCTAAGCACCAGTTTTGCACCAAATCCTGACTTGGGATCGGTCTGGAGTCTTTCTTTCCGGTGTTAGGAATCCTTCCTCGATGTCCTCCGACTACTTAAAACACTTGGCAATGCTGTAAACAGTAGCTTTGGGGAATTTGAAGAAGTGGATGATCTCCTTGGGCGCACGGCCGCAACGGAGCGCCATAATAATGGCCGTCCTGCGCTCAAGTTCGGGGACATTTTCAATCTTTTTGTTATTAAACAAAGCTCATAGGATATACTAACCAGTTCATACATTTTTAAGCTTCTACCCTAACTGGTTTCTGAGATACAAGTACTCAAAGTTACTTAGATTCGCCTGCACACCCCTGTATATTTGGGATATGCGGCAACTTTGTCGTAAAAAAAAATATATTTTATATTATGGTTTTATCTTTAGACAGTAATTTGTAATTATACTGTTCATTTATGTTTTGTTTTTGACGTAACTCTCTTAAGATTGTGGGGTTTTTTATATCCTACTTTCTAATGTATTCTTATTTTTTACACTGTATAGATTTTAGCTAATAAATAAACATATTAACCAAAAAAACATATATTGTAGTCTGGATCACCATACAAAGTCAAGTTACTTTTAAGCCTGAAAACTTTCACGAAGTTTAAAATATTTTAATGAAATAAACATAATTTTTGGATCTCCTAATACTTATTTTTTTAAAGGAAACCCAAAATATTATTAGGTAATTGAAAAAATTAAATAAATCATAACATCAACCGAATAGATTTACAACTTTAATTCGCGAAATTTAAAAATATTTTAATGAAATAAATATCTTATTTGACTCTCCGATTACTAATTTAAAAAAAGAAATCCTAAATTTTATTTGGTAATTAAAAAAAATATATAAATGATAACATTAACCGAATAGTTGTATAAATATGTTGCCAACTTTATGTGTGATTATAAAGTACAATAGTTTAACATTTAATAAACTATCAGCTTGTTGAGTATTTTTGAGTAATAAATTTTAATTGCATGAAGTCGACAAATATTAGTAAAATTCAGTACATCATTTTAACCAATCAACACTTTATACGTAATTTTAAATTCAAGACAATGCAATTCTTCCCTGCCTTATGGAAAAATTATAAACAAAACTTTTACGCCAATTCAAGGATATAAAATAGAAAGGTTACTCGTTTATATATGTTTTATTTTATTTTGTCAAGTTATTTTGTTATAATTGTATTTTAGTGTTTGTTCATATTTGATGCTTAAATTTTAAATGTTTAATTATGTTTCTACGCATTAACATCCTTTTATATACATTCTCCTTTTCTGTGCTTCTATATATTTGTATGAAATATAGAATATAATAAAAAAATTCTATGTAACTGTTAGAATGTCATGGTGACTATCTAAGTTATTTCCATTCAAATAGTACCTATGTTTTCATAGAAATGTAAGGTATTTCATTTGTTCAAGATTATAAAGAGAAGATTATAACAAACTTTATTTGATGGGTGGCCTCTATCACTTTTTAAATCAATATTATATTCGGCCGTATGACATAAATTACTATGTCATGAATCTATTAAGGGGTGCGATAGCCGTGCGTGTTAAGGCGTGTTCAACTCACAATGTTGGGGGAGCAGGTTCGAATCCCAGAGAGGGGATGGTCATTTTCGGTCTACCTCATTGATAAGGTTCGATAGAATAATTATAATGCTATAATGCTTATTTATATCCTGTCGCAAGCTGCAATTCTATCAAACCATATCGGCAAAAAAATCCATTAGTAAATCAATGAACTAGTTGTTATTCTAATGAAATTTAATAATTTTCAAAATCTTATATAAAGACGCTAAATTTTACATTCAATACATACATCAAGTTATTTGAAAATATGTATTTGTCCAAATTTAACTAAGTTTGACACTTCAATAGTTTCAGTGCAAAATACTAAAAAGTAGTAGTGTAGTTTATTTTCAACTACTCAAAGTGTTTAAGTAACAAAATGTACCTTTTCAACAATGACAATTCACATCAAACGTTGTGCATTAACCATCAAATGTTCCCTTTGATTTTTGGGAACAAAAGAAGATTGACATTTTTTATATTATGACAAAGAATTTGGAATAGTTTTAAAGGCTACTACTGCAAGAAGTATTTAGGAACTGTCATATTGAAAAGTATATCATATTGGTATGTCAACTATTCCTTTCAAACTATGCATAGGATTTTAGCTCATAGTCGATGATCAATATTTTTTTAAATATCCAATGAAAGCTTTACACTAATAATTTATATCTATCTAATAGAACCATTACGAAAAGCTATTTTATTTTGATGTATTATTTGTTTACGCGATATTAATGTTAAACAGCATTGTTTATATTAATACCATAGTTATTTGCATAAACTATTCAGTAAGTTTTTCATTTTTTTTTCCTACGTTATTTGGTGTTTCAATTTTATTAAACTTATAAACTTTAATCAAATATAACCATACGAATCTTGATAGTACTTAAAGTATGCATTACAATATATATATATGTATATATATATTACAATATCATATATACAAGCGGATGTTACCCAGCGTTGCCCGGGATTTTCCAACTTGAAAATAGTCTTTGGAATAGAAAAAAATCATACGAATAATTTTAGTGACATAGCATGTGATTTTTCATATTAAAATCAGTTCCACAAAAAGTCGTCATTGACATGTTTTCCGTTTTCTATTTTTAAGTCTGGGCGTTTAAACTTATTAAAGAGAAATTATTCATGTATGTTAGCGTTAAATATCAGAGTATTTGTTTGATCTCCGTTGATGCAGGTTAAACAGTTATTTCCTTTATAAAATATAATGTTACTCACTTTGAAATCACTGTAATATTATAAAGAGTTAATTTATACATCAGCGGACGATATCTAAGATATATAAACCACATTTTTTTTGTACACCCGTACAACATTATTCTAAACTAATATGATTTTATCGTTACATCCAAATCTGAGCTACATGAAAAAAAACGTGACATTTTAACATCTAAAACTAGAGTTCATCAAATAATCTATTAAACAAAATTATAAACATTTTTGATAGGGGGGTTTAGTGCTTCTGAGTTTGTAAAGAAGATTTTGAATTTTTGCGACAATAAAATTTATTTTGGTGTGATCAGGACCTTTATATATAAAACAAATGCTATCAATTCTTAAAATATGACAAAAACTTGTATAATTTTTTTGAATGACTAGATCCATACTTTTTCAATGTAAACAATCCAATAAAAAATGCCTTCCTGTTTCAATCTCGGTCTTACAGAAATAAAAAACCCTTTCCTCTTGCGTTCTCCCATATATGCTCCGAAGCTCGTGTATTGGACACCACCCTATATTTTGTCCAATAAGTATAAACCACATATTGAAAGAAAACTAAATTTGTAATATGTAAAAATAATTATTTATAATTTCACAAATTAGATATTTGGAAATTTTTATTTACTCTTTATGTGAGTTCGAATGAGAATTTTAAATGAACATAAGTGCACGAAGGGAAATACTGAATGATATTTTCGGTGGTCCTTTACGTTTTGTAGTCCGTATCTGGAAGCTCGATCTGAAATGCAGAATACCTTAATGCTACTGAAATAAATTTGGTCTCAAATATTCTACTTTAATTCGAAGGTTAATATCTAACTCAATAAAACCCAATGAACAAAAAAAAATTATGTACATAGATAAATCTATCTATTGAGGTTTTATGTATTTACATGCATCTCATGTTTCAATTGTGATTTCAAAGGCCATTGTGGTAAATATTAACTTTTTTTTTTTTTTGGGGGGGGGGGGGAGGAATGGGCACGACCACAGTTCTAAAAAAGCTTGATTTAAAGGAGGGGCTTCTAGTCTATGACTATGTCAATTTTTTGCAACTTTCACTCTATGCCAAAGTAAGAAATATATAGGGAATTTATTTAGAAAATTTATTATAGATATAAAAAATAATACTTTTATTAATCAACTTTTTAACTGATATTGTTTGACAAAAAAATAATTTTATATATATATTTTATTTTATATATATATACATTATACATATAATAATATATATATATTATATATTTGTGTATTTCTTGTCCATTTTCTTCAAGTGGAATTACATCTTATCAGGTTATCAAAGAAGAACACAATAGAATTTTTCCCCAGAAAAATATACATAAAATATATGCATATGTATATATATCATATGGGAAAATCTACCTATAGTTATATAATATATATATATAATATATTATATATATTCTATATATAATATATATATATATATATATAGAAACAATATTTTGAAATACTATAAACAATATATTGTAGTTTATATTCAATAGAAGTACGTACTTTTTTTGTACTTCAGTACAACAATTTATTTAATCTCTAAATATACATACACTAATAAAACATTCTCTAAATCAAAAATCATCCGTGTTGTCAATATATTTACAATATATATCATCAGTTCCATGAATTTTGAATTAAATTGTATTTTACATCATTTTTCTCTCACTTCTTCAGAAACATTTAGATGGTACTTGAGGCATATATATATATTTATTCAAGTAATTAAAAACATTAGTAATTTTAATTTTTTTAGATAAACCTATTATATTGTTTGGCTTTATTACAAAACATTGAATTGAAAGTTCAAGAAGATGCATTTAGCCATCTTTTTTTCTTGAAGAAATAGACAAACGTGATAAAATGAATATATATTGTGTTACATTAAATTGTTCACGTGTTTCTTGTGCATTCTACAAAAAATGCAAAATAGCAAGAGACCTCCTTTATAAGGAGGACTCTTCAAATAAGACTTAAGAACCATGCACTTAGGATTAAATTCAACAAAATATAAGAAGGATCCAATAATTATATTATATAAAAAGTGATAGAATTAAGAAATATATATATTTGGAAAGTATCTGAAGATCATTGAAACATGAACTTAATATTTGTATTAGTGGATATAGCTCAAGGTATCCTTACATGTCGGAGAATCATGTAGACTGAGTAATACGAAATAATCACAATTGATCATCAAATATAGTACAGAGAAAGCAAAGTAAAATAAATAGATCATGTATTGATACAATCAACTATATATATTTGGTCATACACTTAATTTCAATAAAAAAACATAATTACAATAGAAACAAAACTTTATTTATACTGTAATGCTGATATTTTCTGACAATTTTATATCTATTTACATTTATAAATTGTTTTAAAAAGTATTTTTCTACGAAGGATGATCCATAAAGGATTATTACATACATAGTTGATAAAGTATATTAATATTTTGAATCATATAAAGATACCATTCAATCTTTT
>CP045904.1:16067583-16095016 GCA_013387185.1 Caligus rogercresseyi
GTAAACAGTTATATTTGTAGGCGATAAGCCAATATCATTTATTTGATTCCAAATTGGTAAGCAGAAGCTTGACTTTTTAGCTTAAGTATATCTATTTCTTACAAACAACAAACAAGCATCGATAAACACAGGCCAACAAAAATCAACAAAAAAAATAGGTCGGACTAATTTTCACAAATTCTTATAGAGTTTTATCCACTGATTCCGATATGGTATTCATTTTTCAAAGTTAGTGATAAATTCAGAGCTCAAATGGATTTCAATTTTTCAGCACTTTTTAGATTCAGAGCCATTATTGACATACAAGGACTGAAGTATAGACAAATAAATAGCCATGATTTGATAGAGCTTAGATCAAAGTACTCATTTCAATTTTTATTCGTCTCTGGCACATTTAAACTTTAAAATATATGTCATTTTGTACGAAAATGAAGGGTTTCTTAGAGACTCACTGTCCTCACTGCTCTCACTCAAAGGTCTTACATGATTAAAAATTGATATGAATATGAAGAAAAAATATCAAGCTTTAATTTGATATGCTTAAGATCCATAAAATGCCTTATTTTAATCAAAATTAGCAAATGAATATTTTTGAAATCCTCTCCATTTTGCCTTTTTTAGAGAAATTCATAAGTCACCAGTGAGATAGAAACAGAGAGAGAGAAACTGACGTCACAACGTATGTAAACAATAAAGAGTAATTTTCCTTCTTTCATTGGAATTTGAGTGTTTTTTCCCGGAAATCTTCCGAGGATCCAGGATTCCTAATGAGTGGCCTGCCGGCTGTGCCGTCGTACACAACATTTGTGAGAAGAATTCATCGTGACACAGCCTCGGATCAAGCATGGAGCAAGGAGTGGAAGCTTAGGAGGACATGACTCCCCAGAGGGTGCTTAGCCTATTCTCTTTGCATCAAAGAGGATGATGAGTCGGAGACAGACAGACAGACCCTCAAGGACATTACCCCCCCCCTCCTCTCTCTTCCTTAAGGCTGGTTGGCTGGCTCATTCCGTCTGCTCAAAGAAGATGACGTGTCGGGCACCCCGGAGGGAGGGAGGAATGGACTCCCGTGAGAGAGAGAGAGAGAGAGAGTCATTGCCTTTGTCCTGTCTACCTACTAGCCTATTCTATCGGGGAGTCTCCTTTTCAAGTGAATCCATCGTTTTTTGCAGCAGAAAAATGAATTACTTACGTTTTCGTTTGCAAAATTCACCTTTTATTAACTATGCAAAAGATACAGCGGGACGACCTCCCTTCCAGTCACCCACCCACGTCCTTCAAACTCATAGCCGCCGCCCCGAGGAGCCAAGAGTGTACTTCCAAGATAAAAACAAGACATCCAACAACACAATCCTTTCAACAGCCACAAATCACAATGATACACATAATTCATTTATGAAACGCGCAGTTGTCTGCCCACCGATCCGTCGCCGTCCTTTATTCGGGGGGGGGGGGGGTCCACCTGCCCTACATCCTCTCATACTGAAACAGAGCACCATTTCAACAGTAGCCGCCGGGCATGCCATGAAGATACCACACAAGCGACCCTGCATGGACCTGGGGAGAGACTCCCATCCCCCACACACTCTAGAAGGCGGACCAAACACCACCACGCCCTCGCCTGCATTGGCCTCACTCTTCACGTCACTCTAAATCCATTCTTGGGAACTAAGCAAAGACTTTCCAACACTCTCAGGTGGAAGCCATCTCCCCCATGGGGCCTGAGTCCTCTACGGAGCGCTATGGCATCCGCTCCACCAAGGACGACCTCCTCCAGATGATTTAAAAGTGGACAGGGACATCGCAAAGGCCGAGTCACAAATCGTCAATCTAACCCTTCCCAATAAGCATTCCATTTACATTATGCCCTCCGGGAACAACGCCTGGGCACCCGACGGGCCATCTGCTAGAGACAGACATCAAGCAACTTTAAGAACAGAAGCTGGAGAACTAGAAGATGCATTCCTACGCTGTAATTGTGACAGGATTTTGGAAAGTTCTTTACACTACGTGTTGTCCACCCAGCCGCCCGCAGGACCTAGCCTTAGCCACGGAGCTGAAATGAGCTAGTCTTTAAAGAAATAGCAATCGTACAAGAACTGTTACAATTATCTTCAAATCATTGGGACAGCAAATTTAAAACCTGATTGTCGCTCATTGAACTTGTTTTGATATGTAAGGTGCATGAAAATAAAAAGGAATTAATTACATTGTAAACATTCTTTTAACTTATAGATTGTTGCCTAGATTTCAACAACTTATTTAGTGGTTTTGCACTGCTGAATCCCAAATGCCTTCGGATCTGGATGGCAGTATGGTGAAGATTTGATGTAATTATATACCAAAGTTTTACTAAATATATATCATGTTAAAAATAATTATTAAATCGTATGAAGCATTAAAAATGATTTTTTGATAGAACTTTTACATTTGTATACTTTGTTTGTCATGATAGCCCTCATTTGCTTTCTTTTAGATGTTCTAATCGGTTGTTATTAATTTTTAATATGTGCTGAAAGGCTTATCAGGCGGGGAATTTTTTTAAACTAAAATGCTCAATGATGTCAAAGTACGTAATTCCTCTTCTACGTTTTATATGTACATATATTATGTGATGTAAATTTTTTGAGCCTGAATAAAAAAAACAATAAATTACTCAGTAAACTATTTATTTTTAATTCTTGATAGTGACTTAGATTTCAACAACTTATTTAGAAGTTTTGCACTGCTTAATCAGGAAATGATATCCGTTTATCTTCATCAGGTCAGGTTTTAATGCTAAATTGATTTTAAAGAGCCATTTTGTGACAAAAATTCATAACATTTTTGTTTATTATCAGCTGACTTTTCATGTGTATCGTCCTATATTTTTAAAATAAGAAAAAATGATATTTCAACAACATATATTAATTATCTGATTGTATATTTTAAACTGAATTATGTCCATTAAAAATTATAAATACGTGTAAATTGCATGTTGCCATTTTTTAGCACCGGGATAAAATAAGTATGATAATAATTTAGTTGAGTTAAATAATTTAAGTGTTCCTATAAAATATAAGAATAGATAATATTTTTGAATCGAACTAGATCATTTAATTCCTTTTGGGAAAATGGATGTGGAGTATCATCTTCAAAAACCATTTCTTCTTCTTCAGGTCTTCAAAACTTGAGGCATCTTCGTCACTAATGTTAGGAAGTTCTTCGAAGATAGGCACTGGAATTTCTTCACTGTGGGCTACAGGACGGCGTGCTGATAGAACATCAGGATATTTGAGGCTGTCCCGCTTCTTTCTGTTCATCCCACTCAAATCAATAGCGCAAAAGTAGCAGTCTGTGATATGGTTTGTTGGCTCCTTACAAACCATGGGAATTCCAAAGTTCAGACTTTTCTTGCCATTTGTCCATCGACGTAGAGTTTCGGTGCATGCCCGCTGTATCTTTTGCATAGTTAAATAAGGTGAATTTTGCAAACGAAAACGTAAGTAATTCATTTTTCTGCTGCAAAAAACGATGGATTCACTTGAAAAGGAGACTCCCCGATAGAATAGGCTAGTAGGTAGACAGGACAAAGGCAATGACTCTCTCTCTCTCTCACGGGAGTCCATTCCTCCCTCCCTCCGGGGTGCCCGACACGTCATCTTCTTTGAGCAGACGGAATGAGCCAGCCAACCAGCCTTAAGGAAGAGAGAGGAGGGGGGGGGGGGGGGGGGTAATGTCCTTGAGGGTCTGTCTGTCTGTCTCCGACTCATCATCCTCTTTGATGCAAAGAGAATAGGCTAAGCACCCTCTGGGGAGTCATGTCCTCCTAAGCTTCCACTCTTGCTCCATGCTTGATCCGAGGCTGTGTCACGATGAATTCTTCTCACAAATGTTGTGTACGACGGCACAGCCGGCAGGCCACTCATTAGGAATCCTGGATCCTCGGAAGATTTCCGGGAAAAAACACTCAAATTCCAATGAAAGAAGGAAAATTACTCTTTATTGTTTACATACGTTGTGACGTCAGTTTCTCTCTCTCTGTTTCTATCTCACTGGGTGACTTATGAATTTCTCTAAAAAAGGGCAAAATGGAGAGGATTTAAAAAATATTCATTTGCTAATTTTGATTAAAAAAGGCATTTTATGGAATATTAAGCATATCAAATTAAAGCTTGATATTTTTCTTCATATTCATATCAATTTTAATCATGTAAGACCTTTGAGTGAGGAGCAGTGAGTCTCTAAGAAAAACCCTTCATTTTTCGTACAAAATGACATATATTTTAAAGTTTAAATGTGCCAGAGACGAAGTAAAAATTGAAATGAGTACTTTGATCTAAGCTCTATCAAATCATTGCTATTTATTTTGTCTATACTTCAGTCCTTGTATGTCAATAATGGCTCTGAATCGAAAAAGTGCTGAAAAATTTGAAATCCATTTAGCTCTGAATTTATCACTAACTTTGAAAAATGAATACCATATTCGGAATCAGTGGATAAAACTCTATAAGAATTTGTGAAAATTAGTCCGACCTAAATTTGGCTGTTGGCCTGTGTAATCTATTGTTTATGTATTATAATTCAATTTTAAGATGCAACTTATACTTTAAATATTAGAAAACTTGTTTTTCTAACTATATAAAAGGCTTAAAAAATATTGGCTATTATAGTCAATGATAGTATTATAAACTAAATTAACTTTTTTTGCATTAATATTTTTGGAATAATGACATCGTATATTACAAGCATAAAATAAATTAAATTGGTCTACCATTATAGTTCAAATATTGTAATATGCAGCTATATATAATGAAGAATGATGAAGTAAAATCGTATTTTGAAAGATTTTGATCATAATCATATGAGATGTGTTGTTCCTAGTAAATAATCTTAGGAGAAACAAATACATAAATTTTGATAGCAGTTATAATATACCAGTTCTATGGAGCCAAACGACCCTTAGAAGACCTGCTTTGGATTCCGTGTACCTTTAAAAAGTGTGCGCTCATGCCATTTTCCCAGGCTTGTTGATCGGAAGTTTTTTCTGATCGGCGATCAATAGTGATATAGCGATATTTGATCGCTGATCGCAGTTTTGCAAAAGTCCTGATCTTATATCTTTGATCGTAAGAAAATCACTAAAAAATAGCGATCCGATCAATTTGTATAAAATAACTAAAAAAAGTTTTAACTATAATGTTTATTTATGTTTTTATGAAACACAATTTTTCCTTTTATATATAGCATATAGTGTACTTTTTTGTTCTATTTGTATATATAATTGTTTAATAAAGACTTGTTGATGAGAAAAAAAAATTGTAAGAAGGATTTTTGAGACGTACCCTACATTTCTTAAAACTTAACTAGCTGTCACATTAACCAAAATCCATTGTTTATAACTAATATTGTTTAGAAAACACAAAAATACTGACTAATACTAATGAAAAAGCCAGTGTGTGCTATCCTGATATATTTTTTTATAAAATATACAGACACGCGACTATGTAGAAGTCATTGTTTTGGAGCTATCGGAAACATTATGTCTGGCATCTCCTGTCTTAAAATAGGCAGACATATGTCAATTGTGGAGCCAGAGTGTTGGAGCTCATAGGCCAGTGGTTCCCAAAGTGGGGAGCGCGCCACTAAGGGGGGCGCCAGAGCATTGCAGGGGGGGGGGGTGCAGGAAAAACGATGAATAAAAATATAAATACTGTAGACTAAATATCACTGCTAGAAATTGGACACAAAAAACAAAAAAAGGTTGAGTTTTGTATTAATTACAATGTATGAAATAAACTGCAATGGACTCTGAGAACCAAATGTGTGTATGTCCTTTTTTTTTGGGGGGGGGGCGCAAAAATTTATTATGTACCCAGGAGAAAAAGTTTGAGAACCATTGTCATAGGCTATGAGAAACAATCATTTTGATATTTTTTTCATAAAATATACAGACAGGCGCCTATGTAGAAGTCGCTATTTTGGAGCTCATAGGCAATGGGAAACAATCATTTCATTGCCATATAAAGTTGAATACTTTTAAAGGTTTGACTGTGTATACATTTAAATTTTTACTTAGAATTAGTATAACATAGGTAATTTTTTTGTTGATCGCAATTAAATTGATCGGGATCGCTGATCGGAAAAATCCCTGATCTTTATATCACTATATCGCAAAGAATTTCGGATCGCTATTTTGATCGGATCGCTATTTTTTCCTGATCGCTCACAAGCCTGCATTTTCCTAATGCCTTTCTAATCATTCAGATATATCTTCTATTAAGTCTATGCGTATATATAATGTTTCATAAATAAAACTTGACATAACAATAAAGAAAGAAATACCATTTGATTACTACAAATTGACCTAAAACATCTACGACCTATATTTTTACGAAAGTTTTCAAAAAAATCAGTAACAATATGATTCAATTTATTAGAAGTTTGCGTTGTTAAAAAGAATATTTTTTGCTGTTAGAAGATACCAAAACGATTAACAATATGGAAGCTAAAAATATCACACTCTTTACTAAATATAAAAAGCTCAAATAGTACCTTAAGCTTTACGAAAATATAATAAAAACAACTCTATTCAGTTCATCATCTCTTAATATATATTTTCAGATATACCAACGACGCGGCTGTCTCAACTTATAAAGTCAATCACAAATAAATGCATTTGTAGCTCTTTTGCTACAATAGTCTTACAAGCATTGCATTTTTGATATATTAATTTGGATACTAAAATGTTGAGATAATTAAGAAATATATATTCACTACTTTTCGTCAGACTGCAATCAATTATTTTGATTATACGCCTCCTCTAACATTTCTACCTTCATTGGCGTCGATTATCTAGACAATGCTATGTAACACTCAAGAGCACAAGATATTGAAGGGGCGTACAGTTGAGTGTGTCTCCTTTCATTTGTATAGCTTCAGGCAACTCAAAAGACATATGAAGGCTCTTGTCCGTTATAATGAGTGATTAAAGCAGGAAGGGTTGGGCCTATAATGAAAAAGATTGAATGCATACTTCATATGTTATATTGCTATGGTTTAAATTTATTTTATCAAGTCTATGTCTGAATATACAGAAAGGTGTATGATCCATTTTATTACTTTCAATAAAAATATTATTTAAAAACAATCGTGTATTTTGTGAAGACATTTATGGAAACATATTTACAAATATCTATATATATTATATATATATGAGCTGGGATTCGGATAAAAAAATGTACCGCCGGTTCGGTATTCGGTATATACCTTCTACCGATCGATATCGGTATTCGGTAGATTTTATTATATTTACAGTATCGATCGATATTAGGTACGGTAGATTAGAAAGAGAGATACATTTATTTATGTATCTGCTCTTACTTTTCATATGCATTTATATCGGACAATTTATAACAAAGGATTAAATAATTTGTTATAATTTATTAGGATTATTTGAATTTTAATACTTACGAATTTTATATAAATTAAATATGTACTTGGGTTTTGTAGGAATGCAAGGCTATATTTTTTTCATTTACTGTCTCTTATTGTCCGATATTAATGCACATTCAGGTACTCTAGTATTCAATGCATAGCATAAGTTTATATTGAATGTATATTTATGAATCGTTCTATAATATTATAAGTTGTAGTTGTTTATTTATTTAGTGAAGTTCAAGTTCTTCACACAAGGGAGCACTTGGGCAAAGCGACAGCTGAACGATGTTTCTCTGCTATTATGGGAATAAGCTCTCTTTATCTTTATGTCTCTATGTGAATGTCACAAAAGTCATACTTCAAATATACAGTATTTGGTAGTTACTACCAAATATCGTATAATCGATTCGGTATTTGAAATCTACCGTCGGTAGTATCGAATACCGATTACATTCGGTTGCCGCAGCTCTGATATATATATATATATATATAAGGTTACAATGTCTTTATTCGTAAATTCCGAATCAGGAGTAAGGTTTGTATTTAGTTTAATATATATGCATAACATTTTTCAAGGCTCCTTTATATCTTAGATTTATTGAAATCAAATGAAAATCAAAACTTATTGCCATTGAATATTGTATATATTTGTTCAGTTACGTTTTATGAACAATAAAAGTCTATATGATAGAAACACATTCATTTTTAATAATGTGTTAAATTACCAACATCTTCTACTTGCTCTCTTGATTGTTCTTCATGTATCCGAAAAATTACTACCATTTCTTTACGGGAATGGTTTAAATCGAGGAGTGGTGTCTTTTATTTCAAAGTCAATACTTACTTGCCCTAAGTTGGTGAGCGAACTTTCGACCAAAGGGGATTGACATAAAATTTTATATCGACGAAAAATGGCGGCTTTTATATCATCAATGCCTATGGCCCAAATGTTAAATGTACATCCTTTCACCAAGCTATAATCAATCAATGTAAAAATTATTTATATCCGTTGTTGGTTATAGGGGATCTCAATGTTGATCTATACCGGTCAAAAGTGAAACACTCTAATAATCAAATCTTGTCCAAGCTTCTTCATTCTCTTGAACTTCATGACGTAATTAAAATTTTCAGTCCGAATGAAAATGTGTCATGGAGATGTGGAAATAAGTCTTCACGGATTGACTTAGCATTATCTTCCTCTTCAATACGATCTAAGATCGTAAATGCTCGCTATCGTCCTCAACATAGCTCAGATCATAAGTTGATTTTTGATCAATATTCATCAAGACCGACAAAAAGGGTGTTTTAGGGTTCCTTTATGTATTTTAAACGACAATCATTTTATTGATAAGCTCAAGAAACGTTTTATTCAACTTTTTAAAGAATCTTTTAATCCCAAGAAGCTTGCCTATGTTTTATCATACATTGTTAAGTCTACAATGCATCCGCAAAAAAAAGACAGAAAGAAGTATCCTTCCAAAAAACATCGAGGATATGGTTGATAATGGCTCCATCTTTTTACGTTCCATTTCGTCGGATTTTACTCATTTATTTCGTGTCTCGGAAATTGCCGAAGATGATTTTTATAAAAAATATTATAGAAAACTCTCCATCAAGGAGATTGAAAAACATCTTCCAAAAGGACCACTCAACAACTATCATTAAGAAAATAATTCACGGGGGAAAACAGTCTCCAATCCCAAAAAAAATTGAAACTCTTTCATGTAAGATTTCAAAAGCTTCTTGGCGGAGAAAGAGTCAATTTTCCAAGTCCAAGATTGGGTAAAAACTTGATTTTTACCAAAAGTACGATTGAACACCATATAAAAAAGAAGCTCAAGGAAGGAAAAGCAACAGGGCCAGATGGTATCTGTGGCAAAATCTTCGCTGAATGCAACATGAAATCGTTCCGTATTTGTTTGAATTTGGGAAATCGATGGAGATTCACGGAAAACTCCCGAAAACCCTTACGAAAGGACGAATTACCTTAATCCCAAAAAAGGTTGTGCGACTGATTTAAATAACTGGCGCCCTTTACTGTTCTCAACGAAAGCTATAGGATTCTTTCCGGTGTTCCGGTCTCTATAATTGAGCCAATTTTAAATTTAAAAAAATAGGAAAAGAACAAAAGGGATTCCTGAAGGGCTGGAAAATTTCGGATATTTCAAGGAACATTGGAACCGCTATTGAACTTTTATCTAAAAGAAATACATTTGGAGCCATCATCGCCGTAGATTTTAGCAAAGCCTTTGACACAATAGAGCATCGATATATTTTTAGAGCAATCAGGAAAATCTCCCTAAAATATATTTTAACCCTATAAGAGCCCTACTGTACAATGGTACTTCCACAATCTCTATGGGAGAAGTAGAAAGCGACCCTATAATCCTACAGAAAAGTTGTCGTCAAGGCTGATCTTTAGCCCCACTCTTATTCATTGCCGGGCTTGTAGAACTGAGCGAATCAATCATTAAAGAGTACGGAGGATTTGGTGTGAACTTTGGGTCTTCTAAGCACATTATTGATTTATATGCTGACGATGTGACCCTAATGATTGAAGCGAATTCTGAAGAACAATTACTCAAGAGAATTGAAGTGATTTTGGGCCACTTCAAAAAAATTGAAAAGCGGTCTGGGCTGAAGGTAAACAAACAAAAAACTTATATTCTTCCCTTAGGCAAGTGGAACCCTGTAAATGACTTGATCATCTCGGGTTGCTCTGTTAAAAAAGTGTGCAAATTTTAGGAATTACTTGGGAAGGAACGGGGCTTCGGAATCAAATTAGCTGAATGTGAAAAATCTCATCAGTCGATCGATCCCACTCTGGAGAAATAATAACCTCCAAAGAGGATCGACCTCCATAATTACATCATTGTCCCCGCCATTATTTTTAAAGCGACTTCTATACCTTGGTTAGCGGAGCGAGCCATAATGGAAGAAGAATTTTGGCTGAACAAGTTATTCCATCAGAGCTATCTGAAGGCCCTGAAAAGACCAAGATCACACCTCGGAGGAGGTCTAAGTTTGTTGTCCAAAATTTTACCAAAGATTTTTCAAAAGGTTTTAATAGATATCTCAATGCATCCGCATGATGAATGGCGTTCAGTTTTTACATCAAGCCCTGCTTTTATTTGTTTAATGTTAGGAACAGATTTTACACATGACAAGCTAGAAAAAATTTCCGCTTTTTTGGCAGCCATTCAGCGATTAATTTGGAAGGGTACTCTCGTTTAATTCAAATTCCACGATTGATATTGTTCGGCAAAACTATAAAAATAAATTTTTCTTCCGAAACCTTCTTGCACCAAAAGAGCTGGAGTGGATTACTCTATCTCGAAGGATTTATTCAATCCACAATCTTCATCGAGAGCCAGTATTTAATTCTGGAAAGTTTTTCTTTCCACTTAAGCGAGCGGCAATCTCTCATCAAGTTCCAGACCGTTGGCATTTGAAGATGTCATTTTTGTCGAATTCTAAAGAAGAAGCTGACCAAATTTGCGAGAAATATATTAAAGAATTGGACCTTCCTTTATCGTGGAGACCACGGATATTGAGTTCAATTTCGGGAATTTATGAGGACAGGAGGTTCACAGCTCAGTTTCAAATATCGTCGGGTTGTATTTTCTTTAACACTCCATGCAAAGATTGTGGAGTGATCTACAACAAAATATCACATGCATTTGCAAATTGCCCAGCTCTTGACATCTTGAGAGAGTTTGTTTCTCTAAATGTCAAGGGGATATGTGAAAAAAATGTACCTCCTATTCTTTTATTTGGTCTCAATTCAAACCATAAAAGTCCTCCAAAATCGCGTGCCTTGGACATGTCTCTTCTAAGTTGCCGAAGTTATATTTCTCAACAGCTAGCTAGCGCCGATTTTATATCCAAGTATGATATCAAACCCATTTTGATCTCTACTGCAGCTAGGTACTCAGCCTTATCCATTAAGATCCCTGATGTCAATTGTTCCTCTTGGACGTATACAGGCGACTTAGTCATATTTTATCCGTCCTGCTCAAAGCAATATCTCAATTTCTTAAAAAACTTAATTAAGGTTAACAAAAAATTTAAGAAGTTAAATAAATAATTATAATTTACCCCTTCTGCGGAAGTGATTCATCTTGGGAATTTTCAAATTTTATTGTACCGTATTCATTATAAAATGTTTTGTTACTTTTATTTGAATTTAACTTTTTAAATAATAATTTTTATAATTGTTGTTATTGTTTGATGTATTGTGTTTTGTTTTAATAGTGATGAATAACTTTTATATTTAGGGAACTAATTTTAAACTACAATGTTTATTTATACATTATATTATGTGCAATTTCTCTGAATAAAAAAAATGCACCAAAGCCTTAAGGAAATTTAAAATACAATACACAATTATTGGATTAAGTCTTCATCAATCAATCAAAATGTTATTTAGTCTTATCCGTCTCTATCTGTCAATTAAATGTACGTAATTGATTATATAACTTTTATGACCCAATGCAATCCTTTTTTCTAAGATTAAATTAACCTTTTAGTCGACATTTCTCCCAGGTCCCTTTTCTCCTCTTTTTCTGTCCTATGACTCTATCCATTTATTTTTCGAAAGTATATAAAAATAGACGAAAAAAATATTACAATATATATCTTGGCTCGAGAAAAATGACCCTTTTACTTTACATTAAATTATAGGTTTATTTGACTGAGAGAATGTCTTGCATATTTTAACAATTTGTTACAGGAAGTTAGATTAAAAATTTGTTAGTAAGTATTTATATAGGATCTATAATGGTATTACTTTGACAAGCTTTTATGTTGGCATTAAAAAGTTTATTATTATTGATATTCAACAGTTCATTTTATGATATGTTCAACAGAATACATAAAAACCTAAGATAATATATGAAAAATCACACAAATATATATTTTTATTTACAATTTACACGTGGGGTTGAACTAAAAGTACAATTTTAAATCAATAAAATGCATTTGAAATATCTCAATAGACATGTATACTAAAATATATTAACATAAATTTTGAGTTTTAATATGGAATTACTTGCATTTCTTAAAACTCTTTATTATTGTAGACAATGTTTTCCGATGGATACAGGCAAGAGAAGGAAAGTATTTAATTTCATTCGAAGCCACAGTCCATGAATCGACCCGAAAGGGAGGGGATCTTCAGGTCCAGGGAAGCATATCTTGCCGCTGCCGATAGGAGTACTGGCTTAATATCCGATGATTGTAAAGGGTCTCCGGAAGTAATTCGCTTCCCAATTAGAGCTTTGGAGTTCAAGATTGCGAAGCTTATCGCTTTTTTCTATTTGGGTGGTCTATTTTCTTCCCAGTCCAAATAGGATAACGGCTTCCCTGTATTGGCTGAGCCCTCTTTTTCTTACCCATTTATGTTCAGACTTATAAATTCAGTAAAATTTGTACTGCTCGACTTTTTAAAAAAGCATGGAGAGTCGTAATGAAAAACTTCCCACAATCTTTGCAGGGTTGCAATTTTTTTTTGCAACCCAATATCTGAATTTCTTTTCATCGTGTATATTGGCGATAGGAGCCAGTGATAAAACAGCTTGTTCCCTCTTCCTTGATTGCCCTCTTGGCAGTTATAGGGCATGAAGACGCTCTATATAAAATGACAGGGACGATTTTTGTATTATACAGGTCGATTCTCTTCCGATTATTAAGTTTCCTCCACGTCATAGTTTAATGAAAAGCCATAGAAACTCAATTGATCCGTTGACTCAATGCCCAAAATGTCGACTCCATTTTTAACCTCGCAAGAGGAATTTTTCACTCCCAGAGAAGGGTTCCAGGATCCAATTAGTAGAATAGCTGTTTTCACTTTGTTGAGAGAGAGAGTCCAGACTATTTTTCGAACATCGTAAATAATTTATTAAAAGTTCCACACGTTTTGTAACCTGGATCGCTGAGATCCCTTCCACAGTTAGGGTGACGTCATCTGTGTAAAGGTCAATCAGATGACGATTTCCCTCCAAGTCCAGTCTAATGTCCTCAAATTTTCTAAGCACTCTAACCACAAAGTTATCAATTGCGGTAATAAAAAGATGAGGAGCTGAAGGGCAGCCCTGTCTATAGCTCATGCCCCAGCAAGTATTTGGGCTACATTCTTGGCAATTGATTGGTATTATGGAAGGTCTATTTGAAAGTAGCGCCCGCACAGGATTGAAAAATTTTCTTGGTAAAACTTTGGCTACTCCTTTAAGGGCATGTCTATGCTGGATAGAATCGAAAGCTTTTGAGAAAATCCATGGCCATTATAGCCCCAAATTTTCGTCTTTTATTAACCGAATCAATCGACGCTTGGATGTTACGCGAGATATCCGTTATCTTTCTTTGCTTTAAAATCCCTTTTGGTGAGTAGTAATTTTAAAAAAGTTATGTAGCCATTATTGAGCTAAAATGTCATATAAAACTAAACAATATTCATTTAAAATTGTAATCGGTCTCCAATGGCTAAAATCAGATCCATTTCCCTTTTAGGAATTAAAACCCTTCTTCCTTTTGATAAACTCTTTGACATTTTTTCCTTCTTCTTCATTGCTTGGCCATTTTTATGCAGGTAAGGTAAGATTGCTCAGATAAAAGAGAATACACTCTTCCGATGATTCCATCCGAGCCACAAGCTTTGTTTTTGTTTTTTTACTTAAGCCTTTTAGGGTCTACGCTAATATCTGAATGTGTCTTCTTCAAACTGATGCATTTGCTCTCTTTTAAAGATATGATGGATTCTCTGGCGAAAATAAAGATGTTGCCATTTACATAATTAGTTAGTATAGATGAGGTTTTAATGATGTAGCTTATTCCATGAAAATGTTAATTATCTTACAGACCTTTATCAATCATGAACTTCATGGTAAAGTGAAGCACAGGTTTTGAAAAATATGTTGGGTCGTACTTTCATTTTTTGAGAATACATAAGTATATGAGGATCAAATTAAGTGTTCAATTTATTTATTTATATTAAATTGAATTATATACTGTTTAAAAATACGTTAGATAAAGTATGGGTTTTGGTGTATTTCAAATACAATTAATATATATATATCGTATATCGATTTAATCATTTTATAAATGATAATCAACTAAGACGTTGATTTAATCAATAAATGCGATAAAATCGTCGTAGGGGATAAATATGAAATAAGTAAATATAAAAGGGTTAAAGTAATATTTAAAAAGAGGGAATAATAATAGATATAGTATTGTTGATAATTTACATTTTTCCAAGTATTTTTTCCTTCAAGAGATACATGGAGTTCAAAGCAGGTTTTCTAAATGTTCATGTGGATTTTAAGAGTTGCTATGCCATGATATAATATAACATTTAACATTCACTCTCTAGCAGATACCAGTAATTCATAGGAATTGTAACATTGGTTACTTGTTTGGCTTCCCGAGGTAGAATGGGTAAACAACATTGTTAAAGTGGTTGTGTGTTCTAGGGAATGGGCTAAGATCGTAAATTCGATTCCGCTTTGGACTCAAGACTCAACTTTAATTCGTACTCTTGATCCTACCCTCAAACAAACAAACATTCACTCTCCGTGTTTCGAAAGCAAGATTTCTAGTTCTTCCTTCATCAAATGATTCAGTTACATCGAATAAATCAGTAGGGAGAATGTTGATATTATTTATATTCTATTTGATATATATATTCTAAATATTACAGTTCTATCTTATTATATAAAAATCGTTCCAAAGATTAATATGCTATTATTCTAATCGTCATGTTATATATATGTGGTTTAGGTAGAAGCTCTAAAAGACATTGAGTCCTCAACTTGTGATTTATTGTTAAAAAAGCGAACAAAAAGGCTCATTGCTTTTCAATTTAGAATATCAAGATGTTGTTCTAAAAATATATATAAAATATCACATTGCATATTTTTTCAGTTTGTGGTCCATCAAATTTGAATCCTTCCAATGATTGTCCAATCATCAAAGTGTTTTTGGTTGTAGAAATGCATATTAAAGCTATAAAACAACGACAAAAAACGCTGATTCATTTCGAAACTATTGCCAAGGTCAGTGAATTATCACCTTCTTCATAATTTATTATATAAATACAACATTTAGTGACAAGTGTCAAAAACAAGAAAAATAAATAATTACTCGCTTATTTGGGCGCCTACGGCGCCCATATGTTCATGTTACATAAGTTTCAAAAAATTATATCATAGCTTTTGTGGAGATAAAATAGGTTTTCTAAAAGTCAAATGAGTTACAATAATTTTCTGTTTTGTACAAACATTCCTCATAAAAAGTTTGACTTTGTACAAAGAATATGTTTTAAGTCACACGAGTTTTTTTTTTTTCTTTTTTCCTTTCTTTACCTTGAAAAGTAGGTAGTAAAATCAGAAAAGGTGATTGTACAAACATTCCTCATAAAAGTTTGACTTTGTACAAAGAATATGTTTTAAGTCACATGAGATGCTTTTATCTTTTTTTTTTCCTCTCTTTACCTTGAAAAGTAGGTAGTAAAATAAGAAAAGGTAATTTTTCTGGCTCATTTCTGGTCCCATGACTTTGCAAATAGTTTTATTAGGTCCGCCTGGACCCAAGGATTCCATAGATACCTTCAAAGTTCAAATCTGACCATAAATGTGGGAGGAGATAGCGTGCTGACATACAGACGGACGGACAGAGATTGGTGAATTATTATATAGATATATCTAAATAATGCTTCTAGAGAACCAAATATCGTAGCCTTTATGCATATAATAAAAACGGTTCCATAACAATTATTTATGTATAGCTGACGGGGAAAAGTTCACAGCTCAGCTGTTGATTTCTGTAGAGCTTATTAAGTTCTATCTACCTTGTATTGACTGTGGTATTTATATAACTCCATAATTAATGCTTTTGTTGAGTGCCAGGCTGTTCAAATTTTGATGCAATTTTTGAAGCTAAATTTACAAGGAATGGATGGTGTAAATGCAGAGAATACATCAAGGTTTCAATATTATTTGGAGTTGGAGGTCGTGATTTCCTCCAGATTGAAAGCAATTAACAATGTCCTCAAATATTTGATATTTCAAATATTTTATATGCCACGCCTCCTAAACTTAAATTTTTTAAACATTTTTGTATATATTTATATTTATTATAACCCTAACAAATACTTAAAAGTTTTATCTGTAAGAAGGAGGATTTTAAGTTTCATTTTATAAAATATGTGTTTATTACAAATCAAAAAAAAAGCACAACGAAGCAACTACAAACAACAAAATTATGATTAAGCAAGATAGTAACAGGAATTCTTTAGTTGGGAATGGGGTTGATGTTCAAGTTTACATTGAATAGACAAGACTTAAAATTGCATTTTGTGCTATTAGGAAATATGGAATTATAGCAAAAATGCATTAAAATACTTTTCAGATAAAGCATTTTGTGTTTACTTATCAAAAGAGGATCATAATGCATATTTTTTTCCTTTTAAAGCAAATAAATAACAGCTATGATTGGTTACACAGGTAAATTACTTGCATGCAGGAAGAAATGCCGATAACCTCATAAACTGTTGTGAGCCTTCCTTCAAGTATAATGATATAGATGAACACATTCTTGGGCTAAAAAACGCAAACAAATCTTCATCAATTATATATATATATATAATCTTAAGATGCCCCAAAATAAGCATTATAAAATGAACAAAAAAATGCCTCTCTAATGTGTGTGTTTTTGTGTATTTACTGAGCTTAAAATATACATACAATGTATATTTACATTAAGAAAATGCATTTTTATTTTAAATACCACAGGTTAAATATACATATACAACTAACGCAGTTTCTAAAAATACTTTTCTATGTACACTAGGAATTATAAACCAATTATAATTACAATTCTTTTTAACTATTATGTTCTAGGTAAAGGAAAGATCATTGAGGTCTTTATTTTATTACTTGAAATTATTATATCAGGATACAACATATTTGAAGCATGCAAATGTAATAAGCTACATGACAAGGAAGCATTAGCTTTTCGATGATAGAATTACCTTGCATTGAATTTGGGTTTGCCATGAAAATTGATAATCCTGTTATACAATTAAGTCTCAAATGGTGTGAAGTTCTGTACGAGTATTAAAAACAGTATATGTTTAGTAATAATAGTAACGCTATTATTCATTTCTTTACTATGTTGTTTCATGGAAACAATTGATAAGAGAATCATTATATTGCTTACTTTATTACAAAATCACTTGATTCAGAGTAAAGTATCAATATACTCATATACCGACCAGCTCTTTGATTTGTTTACTGATATGAATGACAAGTATTATCATAACTAATTATACCTCCGCCGAAGGAGGTATTGTTTTCACTGGCGTTGGTTTGTTGGTTTGTTGGTTTGTCAGCAGGATAACTCAAAAGTACGGAACGGATTTGGATGAAACTTTGTGGAGTTTGGAAATGCCAAAGTAACAAGTGATTAAATTTGGCATCTCTGAGTGCAGAATTAAGATGCAAAACGAGCTAAATATAATGAATATTTCAAGTTAGCCTACTCTGTCAATAGATGTCGCTGTGCTGTGAATCGTGTGCGGGAGCGTCTTCCTCTCGGAATTTACGTCTGAACCCTACCCGTCCCCTCTCCCCAGTCGTGAAAAATCCGCCTCGGAAGGTTCATAAGGACCCCGTGACGGCGGAGGTTTGCACTCTCTGAGTGTATATGCCTCTAGTTAAATCAATATTTTCGAAAGCTTTGAAGCGGAGAGTTCTCCTTCTCTCTGTTTCTCTGCTCCTATCTGTCCCTCTCTCCTTTTCTTATATAATACGTCACTAGATGGGGCGACAGACGTTTATTTCTCTTTTGTCGAAGAGACTTTGTATATAGATCTTTTAATGAAATAAATCTAAGTTTAGATCAATTAATAGACTAAAAAGAAATAGGAAGATCCATGCCCCTTTCAGCAGCTGATGAAATGTAGAAGAAAAGCAAAAATCATTAATATTCCATGAGCCGTCGAAATGTCAAATCCATAGAGATATAAAGAAATAGAGAGCACATTGGATTCTTCAGAGAATACGTCATATTGTCCCGAATACAGCTGAACGACAATCTTTTCTCTGCTATTGGAGGGAAACAGCTCTCTATATCTTTATATCTCTATGGATTCTTCAAAGAATACGTCAGTGTGTCTCGAATACAACTGAACGACGATGTTTCTCTGCTATTGGAGGGAAACAGCTCTCTATATCTTTATATCTCTATGAATTCTTCAGATAAATACGTCATTGTGTCCCGAATACAACTGAACGACGATGTTTCTCTGCTAATATGAGGAATCAGCTCTCTATTATATCTTTATTTCTCAGTGGTCAAATCTTCAAGAATAGAAAAAGGGAAAGATGATCAAACCCAGTGACGTCATTTAAGGGCCTGAAAACATACGATGGCATCACTGACATCAACTTGACTTTCTTTTTTATATATTCCCATGACTATTTGATTGTATCATCAACAAGTAATGAAACAATTTTACTCTCTCTATGTACTCAAATACCTTTATTCTCAGATACATTCTCAAAATATTATGCTGTGTTTTTTATATCTCTATAACTTAACCCCATTCTTTCATTATGACAACACTGTTGAGCGTAAAATAATAAATAAAAACATATAATATAACCAAACATGTAAACAAAATAATTTGAGGACATGAATCGACACATGTTTATTCATATTTTTAAAATTTGAAAGGAATAGTTGCCCTTAGGAGCCTTTAAAAAACCCTTCATTCTTTCAATATGTTCGTCATCCCTAAGGGCTCCTACAGTTATGATAATACATACTTGAACAATAATAAATAATAAGAATATAAAGATTATTTTTAATACAAAGACTCTTGAGTAGGTATATAAGTATAATAATGATCCTTAATAGAATGTCTTCTTCTTTTGGCACTTCATCTTCCAATCATTTTGTTGTTGTACCTTCTTGTTTAAGGGCATGTAGGTGTCAAATGCATGGGCGTTTCCCTGCTAAAATGCATTCACTTGGCTAAGCTGGTTATATGTGTTGAACGGAATAAATAGTTGCTGCAATTTAACATCTACCATGGACGACGGCCTTTGAACGGCATTCACAATAATACTTTGTCAACCACTCGGCAATGCGTTTAGGTGTATAAAGATATTTATCTTATACATTTGTCAAAAGTTGAGCCCTTGATAGGGTGGACTAATGTGTAATGGAATGAAGTGCCTTTAAAAAAACATAATCAAACATGTTAGTCTAAAGCAGCGGGTATCAACCTTGTCCAAATCAGGAGGCACATTGACGAAAATATATTTTTACAAGAGCCATGTAAGCCACATTATGTAAACACCGCATTATGTAATCATGAGGAAACGACGGGACCGAAACCGGGACGGGACTTTAATATTTTCGTTTGTTCGTCATACAAGAATTTTTGCTATTAATGTTTTTTTAATTTTCCTAAAAGAAAGTGATGACGTTTTTGTAAAAAAACTTCGTCACTTTCAGAATGACGAACGAACGATAATATTAAAGTTCCGGCCGTAATATATAAATATATTTTTTGCCTATATGGTTCAATATAATTGCATCCGACAGGATATAAATAAGCATTATAGCATTAAAGTTTGTATATCGAACCTAGGATCTTATCAATGAGGCAGCGAACCAAAAATGACCATCCCCTCTCGGGAGTATTCGAACCTGGTCCCCCAGCATTGAGAGTTGAACACGCCTTAACACGCACGGCTATCGAGCTCCCTTTCATAGATTTTCAATGGGACTTAAAAGAGCCACAACTAGTCTTAAAGAGCCGGGGCTGAGTATCGCTGGTCTAAAGTTAATAGTTTTGGGATTTAACAAAAACTATTAAAAGAATGATTGTATAATGCGTTTAGGTATATTTATATTATACATTTATCCAAAGCTGAAGTGTTTATGGGTAGACTTATTTAATTGTTATTTGCTTTTAAACAACACGTAATCAAAAAATTAATGTCGAAAGTTATTACTTTTAACAACGACAATTTAATGAAATAATCCATTAGACAAAAAATTTAAGAATAAAATGATTATATACAGTAGTTGAATTTGTTATTCTCCTAGGTAAGGAAATTAATTTGATAAGCAACATGAACGGAAACTTTATCTTAGAGGATGAACTAAGCAAGTTTTTTATAGAACAGATAACCTCAGATATTATTTAAAAAATTGTAAAAACCATGTCAGACATTAACCCATAATATTATTTGTTATTATAAAAAATAAAAAAAGTGTTTAAAATGTTTCAATCAACGAATGCTAGGAAGGGAATATATTTTTTCCGACACTCTATGATTGTTTTTGTTTTATGCTCAGTTCTTAGATATGGCATCTTCGAGTACGCAATCCCAGGGCATTAAAAAGGATGCATAGAAACATAAATAGGCTTTATGTCTTAGTTAAAATATTTCTCTATACCCATATCACTGGAGAACTTTCAAATCTCTTGCAATTTTATTGCACTAACCTTATTTTTATCACCTTGGAAAATATCATATTCATGCACCTTCCAGAAAAAATAAGAACTCCCATTCTTTAAGATGATCATTAAAATATAGAACTTTCAATGTATATGTACACTAAATCACATTCCCACTTTTGTATTCTTTAACATATGGAAGAACTGTTTGTAAGGAGGTGTAAAATTTAGACTTTTACATATATTAAATTGACTTTTAAAAACATATTAAAATACCATAATATATACGATGCTCATTTTGTAGCCTTCGTATCTTTTTTGTTATTCGAGCATAATAATTTTATGACGTAAAATTGTATAGTCAGCAACCTCAAATTGCAACTTGAATGTTTCATCGATAAGCAAGTTTGACTTAGTCTTTCAATTTTACGATTATTATTATTATTATTATGTTTTTTGCCTATATGTTCGATAGAATTGCATCCGATAGGATATAATATAAGCATTATAGCGTAAAATTAGTCTATCGAACCTAGGATTATCAATGAGGTAGACCAAAATGGCCATCCCCTCTGATTCGAACCTGCGCCCCCACATTGAGAGTTGAACGCCTTAACACGCACGGCTATCGAGCTCCTTTCCGCACGGCTATCGAGCTCCCTTCTATTTATGTTATTCTTTATATGTATTCTGCCAATACCAAAAGAATTGTAGAAAAAGGCTTATGATTTGATGAATATTCGTTTGTTTGTTTTATAAAAGTGGAACCTAAAACTCAATTCAATGAAAACTAAAATTTATAAACTTTCTGATGGGAAAAAATTAAGATTTGTAGTTTTATTGCTTGCTTATAATAGAAGCTGTTGTTTGAGAGAATTAAAAAATATTTTCTATATTTCAAAACTAATATTTACTTAAAACGAAGCATACTTTTTGATAATCATTGCGTATAATTTGTGTTAAATAGCTTATACGAATGGGTTCTTTTTGAAACCTCTCGTGACAAAATTAATGCATCAAATAAAAACCCTTTCACCCTATGTCATAAAAACCTTTATTTATTCAGATGAGTTGTCTATTTGTGAAAAAAAAACCTTATTTGTGATTCATAAAACACTTTATATTTTGTTAGAAAGTTTTTCCTTTTTAATATAAGCAAAAAAAAAGAATTTAGACATATTTGAATTACATTTCATATGTTAAAAACACTACCTAAAACACAGGATGTCGAGGATTCACAAATAAAAATCGGTTCTCCCATATCACAATGAAGATTTTGAATTATACGAACGAGTATAATTAGAAAGTCTCTTGGGTAGATGGGCTCTTTGTGGTTCCAATTGCACAGAGTGAGTTTTCGGCGATATCTTTAGGAGAGGTTGCGTTCAGACTTCATGAGTTCGGGATTACTAATATTGGGTATATATTTAGGGAATACAGGGCAATCTTCTTACTCAAATCTTCACTAACTTTAGAAGGACCTTTCTCACATCATCCCTCCTTCATTTCAAAAAGGATTAATGCCCGGACGTCATATTGAAGACTGAAATCGGTCCACTAGGCAGAGGTGATTGTTTATATGGAACAACTATACAAAATGGCTGGCCATAGATATGATCTCGACCAATTACGGAACTCTTCCTCGGGTCTACAGGTGGATATGAGGCGATTTACATCTGTAAGGGAGCAAGACAAGAAGATTCGCTCTCGCCGTCTCAAATCTTTTATGAGGGTCGTCTAAAACCCTGAACCATTCCATTAAAAGAATCCAGAGGATCCTGAAGGAGTTGAGCTTTCTTCAGGTATCTGAATTAATGTTTGAAAAACAAACTAATATTGATGAGATATGAAGGACACATCAATAAGATATTGCCTTCGTAAAAAAGGGCTCATAGTCATGGGATATTGGTAACCATCTCAACACAGAAAACTCCAAAAAATTAAGAAAAAAGTAAAAAAGTTACTCTTATACTACTTTCAGAGCGTCATCCTATTCTTGAAATAAAAAACTCCACTCTCCCGTTTCGAAAGTCTAATTACCTAGAACATTAACGTTTTCCCTAAAATATTTTACTTTCCCAGAGATTAAAGGGCCTGTCTAGTTTGTTGGTCATCTTGTGGGAAGTCTTTAGAGAAAAGTTAATATAAAAGCTTACAGTTTAAGTCTTCGACTAATAAAATGCCTCATTCTTACCTCAGTGTGGAGACTCCAAAATGGATTGAGTGAAGCAAATGGTTAATTCAATACTCTACCAATAAGTCTTATGATCATAATTAGAGACCCCTTTGCAGATTCTCACCAAAAATAGTATTATAAATGTATAGTATGGCGTTGGTTTGTTGGTGGTTGGTTTGTCAGCAGGATAACTCAAAAGTGTGAACGGATCGGATGAAACTTATGAACGTGTTGGAAATGCCAAAAGAAAATAAGTGATTAAATTTTGGCATCTCTGAGGTTCTTTTTAAGATTGCAAAATGAGCTAAATACTAATACATATTTCAAGTTAGCCTACTCTGTCAATAGCTGTCGCTGTGCTGTGCTCTCAAAGAGGAGAGCACAGCACAGCATCTATCGGCAAATGACATAACGACCAAGTGATTCATTTGTGGGGATCGGTGGAGGTTTGCACTCTCTGAGTCCTCTAGGTTTATGTTCATTTTAGGGTTAGGTTTTCAGTCACACAATGTACATTATAAAGTAAAATAATGTATTAAAAGTATATAAATTAGAAGCAAACATTTTCATAAAATCAAGTTTGGTTTGATTATGACTTATACTTATAGTGAGGGTACATATTTCTTACATATTAATATATATTTCTTCCGATTGACTTACTGAGCCTTAGAGTTACGGTCTTTCTGTTCCGGAGCCTTAACGCTCCTTAAATGACGATTATATTATATAATACAAACATGACTTTCAAAATAAACGGTCATTGTGCATAATAATGCATTAATCTACTTAACTAAGCATAGGAGAGACATGAAAAGGGAGTTAATTACTACTTAAAATGACATGTTGAAGCATATTATTATAGGAATGTTGTTCAAATACATTACTATCGTCAAACTATTTATTCATTACCCCGTCGTTTCCTGACTATCTATATATAAATATATATATACAACTATATATATCATGGCATTATAGAAGCTACATGATAAAAATGTGTTAAAAACTATTCAGCCACAGACTTGGTTACCGGAGAGGTTTTGAGAGATATCAACAAGACTGTATATGTTTTGTGTTATATGTATGCATATAAAAATTTGGTAAAAGTTACCCCCTTCATAAACAGATTGATTCCTTCTGCACTTCTAAGGAGTATATTCCTTATTTTATTCGTTGGGGTAAGTAGCGTGAAACATCATGAGCACTTAGTTTATTAGAATAATACATGACAATATACGTGTATTAAAAACCATAATAGGTATCAAAATAATAGTAACCATTGCCATTATATGAACGTCCAGGCTTCGGAACAGAAAGCGCTATAATTCCAACAGCTCAGTAAGTCAATTGGAAAAGTATATCAAATATGTAAGAAATAATTTATCATCACTATTAATAAGTAAGAATCAATACCATTTGAAATATTATATGTATTTTTCCCCTTTCTTAATTTAATGTATTTTTCTATAGATTTTTTTTTTTGGCCGCAAGGGGCTTATATTTCACTATGTAGTATTGGAAAAATTACAATAACAAATATAATAACGGTATGCATAAAATATCAAAAGGGGTTAACGTCCGAATGTATAACATTAAATAACAATAGTCATAACAACAACAAAAAAAACAGAACAGCAATGGTTTTAAATGAATTATGTGAATGTAATATATATTATATTACAACAGTTCACAATTGTTGGCGAGCAAGCGATGGACATATTTCAAGGAGGTTGGCATCTTTAATCTTTTTTATAAATAACAAATTTGTGTTAAGACCGCCATCACATCTTGGATTACGCGAGAAGGGATGAAGTCCTCCTCTGATGGGTTTTCATTGAAGTGACCCATGGTAATTTCTTGAACGGCCGATATGTTTCAATTCAAAGATGAACATTTCCACAGTAAATGATCTGTAGTTTCTATTTCCCTCTTGCAAAAGAAACAGGTATCCGGACAATTCCCCCCGGACAATTCCCCCACGACAATCCCCAGGACAGTTCCCACCCGGCGAATTCCCCCCCAGGACAATTCCCCCTGGGCAATATCAATGCCATTGGACATTTGAAACCTAACATCAAAGTAAAAGGATGTTTTCTACCATTTATCTTCAAATATTTTGAAAAACGTTAAGAACCTACCAACCCAATACCCAACCGGCAAATCCCCCTGGACAGTTATCCTATTAAAAAAATAAAGAAAAATATATTCATATTGTCTAACTTATACTAACTTGTTAAAAAAATCGTTGTCAATAACTCTAATTGAGTGATAGATTTCAAACCAAAGATAGGCACATCAAAATTTTCTTGTTTCAAAATGCGCAGTATTTAGCCAATGATTTTGGTATACTCTCTTGACGTTGAATTCCATCTATATGAAAAAAACATTTTAAACTAAAAAGCAACTTTACATAAAATATACTTTTTGAACAATAACAAAATTGTATCATTAAAAAAAAATACACCTTCCCTGGTACCTAAAATTCCAACCCTGGTAAATCACCTCCATATATGCATTAGTATACGTATACTTAGTAGTACTTATATGTACATACATAATATAAATAAAATTTGGTTATCATTTTTTATGAAAAGTTGTATTTTTACATATTTTTAAATTTATATTTTATATATTTTCTAACAGTGACACACATAGAGAAATTCAAAAACAATATAAAAAATATTTCTAAATGTTTTCAAAATGCAATATTCGAGCAATAGCTCATAAATAATCTACATTTCATGATTTCATAATCTTTCAAAATGGTCAAAATTCGGTTGATTACAATCGCGATATCGTCTTCTTTGAAGAAGTGGAGGATGACCTGCAAGCTGTTAATGATGTCGATACGAATCAAGTTTTCTTCATTATTTAAGAATTCAAGGAACTTCCATAGAATTGGATGGCAGGAAGCACTTGCGAGGAAAACCGACGATGCCATCTTTCCGCATTATTGTTTGTCCGTGGTAGTCCTTCGTCCGTTTGGTTGAGATATTCCACAAATTTATTGCAAATATGAGGCGACTACGGGAAGCATTTCTTCCATATCGACCAATGTAAGTGTCCTCGAAATAATCGAGATTTCGTTCGAAAGTCGGTACTAAACTTTTCTTTAATTTTATGCCTAGCTCTTCAAAGGCAAAGGCAAGGGAGCTCGATAGCCGTGCGTGTTAAGGCGTGTTCAACTCTCAATGTTGGGAGTGCAGGTTCGAATACCGAGAGGGGATGGTCATTTGGGTCTACTCATTGATTAGATCCTCGTTCGATAGACTAATTTTAATGCAATAATGCTTATTTATATCCAGTCGGATGCAATCTGTTGAACCATATAGGCAAAAAAAAAAAGGCAGTAATAACATCTTTTTCTGATAAAAAAGCAAGGCACCAGAGCATTCTACATATATGGCAAATTTGTATCTTCCAAATATCGCTGCTGCAATCCTAGGTTCTTAACGTTTTTCAAATATATTTGAAGATAAATGGTAAAAACATCATTTTACTTTGATGTTAGGTTTCAAATGTCCAATGGCATGTATTGCCCGGGGGGAATTGTCCGGGGGGGAATTGTCCAGGGGGGAATCGTCTGGGTGGGGATTGTCCGGGGGGATTGTCTGGGGGGGGGGATTGTCCGGGAATCAAAAGAAACAGTTACTACGGTCGTCTTTGAAAAATTTGCTGGAACTTCCAGTGAACCAGCAACTTTCATATTTGAACCACTTTTTGCCGATGTTAAAAATGGATTTTTAACAGCTTTTATGCATTCGCTGATATTTTTCTTATTCCTCTCGTTTTAAACTAATATTCAAATGGAATTATGTTTGATATGTACGATGTATTCTTAAAACCTTGTGGCTATAGTAGAAACCTTTATTCTAAAAGGTAAAAAACGGTCGTGGGGTATTTAGTGGGCTACCGAAAGACACTAGTAAAATATTTAAAGCGAGCTTGTTTAAAATTTGGTTCAGAATAAATAACGTCACTTGCGATTAAAGCGTTCACTGTTTTAGGGATGGAAGTATTGAAACAATTTAAAACTGGCATCTCCCATGCTAAACCAGTTCAAACTTTTCGAGACAGGTTCTCGACCCTTCACAAAAAGCTTTCATTCTCTCTGAGAATTGGGAGATAATGTTTAAAACTTTCGACGATCCGTGACAAGGAAACTTTTCATAATCAATATCATATTGCATAAGAACTTGTTTCAAGCATATGGACAATATGGTTTTTGTCCCAAAGTTTACGGATCCAAAGACAGTTTTGGGACATCCACAATTTTTTTAATATCATGAACGCCTAGTCCTCCAGTTTTAACGGGTGCATATATTCTAAGACTGGAGATATTCTTTCTTCTGTTGAACCCAAAAAAGCTG
>CP045904.1:16095116-16148530 GCA_013387185.1 Caligus rogercresseyi
TGTATATATATATAATATTTTATATATGGTTATTGATAAGTATGCTCAACAATGAAAAGGAAGATCTATTATGATATATGTATTCGAGGGTTTTTAGAAAATGTTATGTTGAGACAGTGTACATAGGTCCAATATTATGTAATTTGAAAGGAGCATTCAATCATCAATATCAATTCATGCAATACCTATTGATGTATATACAGATGAATGTCAATTCCACTTCCGAACCATTGATGTACGAGTATTCAAAAAAAGTCTATTGCTCAACGAAAAAACAATGTGTTTTCGATTTGAACAAAACAAGTATGTTCCATCGTATATTTTCAAACATTTCCACAGGTAAAGCCAACCCAAACTAGGTGCAGTAGTGGTGGTAGGTACGCTTTGGTGGGACTCAAGATCCCCTTTGTCATCAATGGAAAGTTGAGTTGGGCAGCAAATAATTCCTGACTTCCCTATGTGCTTCTTCACAAATGGAAAATTTATAAAGAAGCTCTTACGTATATTCTATAAATTAGAATAAGGATTATATTTATTTATTTTTTATTTTGGAAAGTTATTTTTCATAATTATATTGTAGTTGTTGTCTATTGTGGTGTCATAAAATATTTACATTTTTAATCAGTGCATGTATTATGTAAATCTAAAAACATATATAAATATATAACTGAGAGCAAATGTATATAAAAACATAGATACACATTGTACTTTATTAATTTTTTTACGCCATGACAATTTGTATTTTCAGTGTATTTTTTGGACATTTGTTTTTGACTATGTAAATAATAACAATACTTTGAATCTATCCAACCATAGTTTTCCTTTTAGACCCTTATTAGAAAAGCATTCAAATAAAATAATAATATTTTTCTCCAGAATTGATTGGATGATAAACGCCTGACGGTATTTTTTAAAAACTGTCTCTGTTTTAAAGATGATAAAGAGTACTAATTATGAGAAAATTATTTTCATATATTGAAATATTAGAGATTCCCTCCATCTGAGGAGTCAAATAACATGTGACAACTTCACGCAATGTGATCGCTTTAAAATAACAAATAATAAAAAATAATTTTTTTGTCATTTTATATGTATGCATATATATGTTTAAAAAAGATGATATTTCAGTGTTCCTTTATTGATGTATAAATAAAAAATATATTTAAAAAGGCGAAATTTTTAACAGAGGTGCGATAGCCGTGCATGTTAAGGCGTGTTCAACTCTTACTGTTGGGGGAGCAGGTTCGAATCCCGAGAGGGATGGTCATTTTTGGTCTGCTACCTCATGATAAGATCCTAGTCGATAGACTAATTATAATGCTCATAATGCTTATCTATATCCTGTCGGATGCATGTCTATCGAACCCTATAGGCAAAAAAAACCAAATATATAGAACAATAAAATAAAGCTTTACAACAATGATAAAATAACAAGCTCAAACAATTACTCATCTGCAGCTTTAAAAAATCCATTTAGGGGTCATGGGGTTTTGTTGTTGACAAAAAGAACATTCCTAAGGTATTAATGAATGTGAGGGGAAAACAGTATTTTAGCATAGAAATATGGTTAAATGGAAATGCATCATTTGATAGCACTAGTCACGTGTTGTAAGCAATTTATTTCATAGAAAGTAAAACTTGTGATTTTTGAGTATATATTAACGGAGACTATGAGCGTCGATCATAAGTTCAGGTGCCGAAGGGTACCGTTAGTCGCTTTAGGTACATTATTTCGTGATCAGCTTCAACATGTTGTCTGTAGCAATAGATAAGGGAACTACGTTTACCGTTACTCTCTGAAAATACATTTCCCGCTCACTCCTTTGTTTACAACTATTTCATTACAAAGGATTGTGCAATATTTTGCTTTGTCAATACAAAGTAGGGACTTTCGATGAAATATCTTGATTTTTTCATGGTCCTAACTTGCAATGGTTGACTTGAAATATTCCTGCCTAATCATTGTTTTGAATGGACACATTTTGGTGGACGGAAGTCCGAGTTCTGATCCACACGCCTTGCTATACGGACTCAGACTTTTATCTTGTAAGTTTTAAATGAATAGAGTAACCATTAAGGGATTTATAATAGTTTTATATAATTTGAATGAACACTATATATATATATATATTTATATCATGAAAACGACCGAGAGAACCGGCCCGGGATCCCAGCTGTTTTTTGAGTGTCCCGGGTCAGGTGTCTAAATATCACCGAACCGGGACTTTTTAAGGAAACTTTTTCCTTAAAAAAGTTTGTCACTTTTTCTAGAATTGGTTTTGTAAGAATTTTCTTCAAAAAAAAAACTTTGTCACTTTTTAGGAAATTCGTTTCTAAAAAAAGTCGTCACTTCAGAATGACGAAGGAACGAAAAATACGGAAGTCCCGGCCCGGTTGAAAAATTTAAGTCGGGTGGAAAACAGTGGTCCCAGTCGTTTCTCCTATATATATAAATAGTTCAATATTCATGCATGAAATGCTGTCGATTTTAGCGTACTTCATACAATGTCACATTCAGATGTTCAATTTTAAGTGACGTAAAACCTAGGTACTTTAGTATGTGTTACACAAAAAATCTGTGTAAGTTAGACACTATAATATTCCATACCTTTATTTAATAAAATCAAATTGTACCTCTTTGAATTTTATTTGAATAACCTTGTATTACAATATTATATTGGTCTTTTGGTCTTCTTTGAAAAAGGATTTGAGGGAAATGCTATTGAATACAAGAGGACTTTAATCTTTTTCCAAAATTTAAGAAAATTTGTATATCTTTGATTGTCCATTCTGAAATCGCTTTTTTCCGGCTGTACTTGGCATATAAAATTTCAATAGATTTTATATAAATCGAGTTTTGAATATACCTTTTTCGAAAAAAAAACAATTTTCTATTGTGTATAAAAAAGGAATAAAAGGTTTTTGATATACATTTTGGAAATTACTATATGCATCAATAACTTAATAAATGTTTAATAGCTTCAATTTAATGTGTATAGTTTTGTTCTTATGATTTTAAAATTTGTAAATTAAGAATAAATATATCCTGTAATAATTTGGAAGCTTATTTCTTCCGCCGAAGGAGGTATTGTTTTCATGGCGTTGGTTTGTTGGTTGGTTTGTTTGTCAGCAGGATAATTAAAAAAGGGCGGTAGGATTCGGATAAAAATTTTGACATATCTGAGTGCAGAATTAAGATGCAAAATGAGGCTAAATACTAATTAAAATTTCAAGTTATCCTACACTCCCAATAGATGTCGCTGTGCTCTCAAAGAGAGAGCGCAGCACAGTGACACTATTGGCAAATGACAAAACGACCAAGTGATTCATTTGGTGGGGATCGGCGGAGGTTTGCATCTCTGAGTCCTCTAGCTATAAAATATTTTGACTTTTGATTATTACCCTTTCGTTCTTAGAGTGTAGAAAATTATCTTAGTTTTGGGGATGGTTTGTTTGTTGAAAATGAGAATAGAAACGAAAGCATTTATTGATATGTTCGTAATTAACAAGAAATTGATTATTTCATTTTATGAATGAGGAATTTTATCAATTAGTGAAATGAGTAATTAATATTAAGGGCGTGAACTATCAACGAGAGCTCTCTGAAATGTATTGTTGAGTTACTCACTAACGATTAGAGAAAATAAACATGATGTAACCACAAGTAATTAATTATTTAAAGTGTTTAGGAGTATTATTAATTGAGGGGTTATTTTAAATAGTAATAATTGTTGTTTTGAGAGTACAAAAAATATGATTCTGTTATAGTCATGTTAACACGAAATGGGAGGAAGTAAACGTTGACGAGACGTTACAAATGAATTTCTTAGTCGGTGGTAATCCATCAGATTTACATGTATTTGCCTGTAGTGTTATCTAGAACTTTTTATTATTATAATATTGGATAAGCTATGTTTATCCTCTTGTTTAATTTAAAAGTTTAAATTAATAAGCCAATAAGTTGTAAAAGCAACGGTGTTATTGGGCTTTTGCAATGGATTCCGCCCTCCAAAAGCGAGGCAATCGAGTTTGCCTTTGTTAAATTGCAAAGCTTACATTGCAAGTTGTTTATCAAGAAGGGAAAGCTTAAACCCCAAAATCCTGCTGCCGCCGATATACCGCCTTCACCTCAAGATCCATCCGACACCGATGATCCATGGATAAGTGCCGGAAACATTATCAAGTTTTACTCTTCAAAGTCAAAGAGATATTTTAAATTTTTGAAAAGAATAATGAAACATTTTAATAATCAGCTCAAGTGATATTTTTAATGTAACGCCTTTTATTTAAATATTTTATTAAAAACTAATGTTTATTTTATTTATATATACTTTTATATAAACCATCTAAATAAAAATAAGATTTTGAAAGAAAAAAAGTTTTTATGTATAATTGTTGAAAATAATCTACATTTCTTGATTTTCATTGATTTTGCAATAATCATCGGCAGTCAAGTGTATTTAATAATGACTAACAATATAAACATATTTCAGGTTACCTCCGCCGAAGGAGGTATTGTTTTCACTGGCGTTGGTTTTTGTTGTTTGTCAGCAGGATAACTCAAAAAAGTACGGAACAGATTGGATGAAACTTTGTGGAGTTGTTGGAAATGCCAAAAGTAACAAGTGATTAAATTTTGGCATCTCTGAGTGCAGAATTAAGATGCAAACGAGCTAAATACTAATACATATTTCAAGTTAGCCTACTCTGCCATAGATGTCGCTGTTTGGGAATCGGTGCCGGGAGCGTCTTCCTCTCGGAATTTACGTCGAGGGGAAACCCTCCCCCGTCCCTCTACGCCGCCCCAGTCGTGAAAAATCCGCCTCGGAAGGCTCATAAGGACCCCGTGACGGCGGAGGTTTGCACTCTCTGAGTGTATATATGCCTCTAGTTACCTCCGCCGAAGGAGGTATTGTTTTCACTGGCGTTTGTTGTTGGTTGTTGGTTTGTCAGCAGGATAACTCAAAAGTACTGCACGGATTCGAATCAAACTTTGTGGAGTTGTTGGAAAATGCAAAAGAAAACAAGTGATTAGATTTTGGCATCTCTAAATGCTATTTAATATGCAAAATGAGCAAAATAATAATGAAATGGGGTCTCTATTCAGGAAGAGAAAGAACAAACGCTAAAAAAATAGTCATTGACGTATTATTGTTCATATATCAGCTCAGGACTATGTTAACCCAGTGACGTAGCTTAAACTTCTTCCTCTTCCGTCTCTGAGTGCTTTTTAATATGCAAAATGAGCTAACAAAGAGGAAACAATGATTAGAGATAGAAAATCGGGCGTGTGAAAGGGAGAATGTTTGAATAGGAATGTTGTTGGGATCGGCGGAGGTACACACTCTCTGAGTGTATATATGTCTCTAGTTATATTTTAAAATTTAATTTTGAAAATCAACGATTATGTCAATGTATTATCGTCATTATTATTATTGAATTGACGATCTTAAGTCATACCATATCCCTCATAACCATTTTAACCATGTTGGCAAGACATTATAACATGGGAGGCCAAAGAAGTATGCAAGGTTTCATGGTGAAAGTGGCTATTTGTTCTAAGGAAGAGGCTAAGATTCTTAATTTGAATCTACAAAAAAAATATAGTTTCTCAAAAGTGTTATAGCCATGAGGATGTTGGTTAAATTATATTTAATCTATCTTTTTTTAAAGTCAACAAGCGGTGTGAGAAGGCGTCTAATTACTTTCCCTCTCCTCATGAAGGATATATATTTTCTTGACAATGATGGGTGATGTTAAAGAAAGCTTGTATATGGTTTAACGTTCTACCAACCTTATATAGGAAGAGAAAAACAAGTGTTGTTGGACAATCATTATATAGAAATATCTACATAATAAATAATGCATCATCGCTTATAATGAACATTTCTTTACAAGCGTGATAATTTTTTTAGTAATATCAAGGTTTTCCTTATTTTTAGAGACGTAAAACGAAAGATTTTACTCTTATTAATATATTGTATGGGTTTTTCTGTTTTGGAAGAAGGGAATTTATACACTTTTGTTCCGAAAATATCGATTCGACACGTGAACCTCTATTGTAGTGACTGACTTGTTCCTTCTGCCAGTAGTTCAATGTCTTTTTTATGTCGATGGTCATATTTATTTTTCTTTTCGAGTCCCTACCTGTTTCGTGGCCGTATACAGCGTGGGTGTGACGGGGATTTGATTCTCCGTTCCCGGCGCAACGTGAAAGGCTCGTTGTCGAATGATGGGCATGTCCAGGTGATGTACACGGCCACTTTGAGGCCTTCGGAGCCCTCGTCATAGTAGCCATAGTCAAAGGACTCAATATCGAAAAGGACGGAAAATCCATTGTCTTTGCCGGTCTTTGCCCCCTTGGGCACGGAATTGAACCAGTAGGCCCAGTCCGTGTCCGGTCCCGTGGGGATGTCTGAGAAGTTGAGCTGCGGGGTGTACCAACAGCAGATACCGTAGTCCGTGCCAAAGTCTCGCTTGTTCTCTCCAAAGTTGTAGGTGATGGTAGAGTTCCACTTTGACAGAATGAACATGTCGTCACACTTTTGATGACTAAGCCACGTGATGGAACCCTCCACGGAAAGGTTACGCCTCTCCAAAAGACCTTGAGGACCTGAAATTTGAAAGGAGGGGAAATCGTGAAAGCCTCTGCATTTATTTCCTATTATTTAAATTTTTCGTCTTTATATTATTATCTGCAAAAGTTTATGGATATAATCAACGTCATAGATTTATATTCTCAACCATGGGAGGGAATTACTGTATGAAAATTAAGATGTGAAAAGTAAACATATTTAAATAATAACTTTAAAACATTCACATGAGTACCCTCTTATTCTTTTTCCTTCTTAAAACTATAAAAGAACCCTAGAAGGAGCTGTTATTTAAAAAATGGTTCGTACTTCAGCACTTATGTTAATTTATTGGTACTAAATATTATTTGACGAAAATTTGCAAAAAATATAAAAATCATTAATGTTCATAGCTAAATTTAGTAAAAGTAATTTTTTTCAAAATAACTAATAACAAAAAAAGTTTTGCTTCATAACGAAACCTTTGAACGCGATTTAGGGGGGGGGGGGAGGGGGGTCTAACAAAATCCATTTTTCTACGATTATTTAGTTTCATATGACGCAATTTTCGCGGGGGGTTAAATTGTGATATCTTAATATTGGGTTTCTATAATACCCTCTAATGTACTTGCATACTTATTGCAAATTATATATTTGAATTTTTTACATATTTAAGGGGCATTGAATTTTTAGCAAAATATTAATTTATGCTTTCAATATCACAATATTCCCTTTAAATATTTATATATAATCTATGATATATATACATTTTTTGAATATCGAATATTGATTTTGATTAAAGTATTGTTCAAAATGACAAATATAAATACTTTAAAAAATACTTATTTATATTTGTTCTTACATATATTATTAAAGAGATATTTTTCCAACTTTATTTGAGACTTTTTCTATTGATATTACGGATGATAGAAATGTATATTAAATCTTTTATGGCACGAGAATAAATACCTTTGAAGGCCTGTCAAAATGCTTGACTCAATTATGCAAATATTGTTTTTCTAATCGTACATCATCATAATGAGGACGATTTTTTATAATTAAAAACATTATATTATAATGTAAAAGATCGGTGTTTATGACAAAAGCATTATTTTGAGTCCTACGGAATTAGAAATAACGTTCTGCAGACTGTATTATTTTTGAAATACTGTGGCATTTTGATTGGCCAAATAAATACCATGAATTATGGAGCCAATAATTATTTGGTTTTAATTTATTTGTCGTTTAATGTTCACTTTTCTATGATTAATAAGTGATTGACTAGATTAACTAGACATACTCAACTTTATCTGGGAATCACAGTATGATTTCCAATTAGAGGAGGGGGGGGGGGCAGCTAATCAAAAAACATCATTAGAAAACTCACAATATTTGCCTAAAATCGGTGGCTTCTTTTAAGAGTGTTTCATATATTTTATAGAGTAGTTTTTATTCTAGATGCATATAAAATTGTCATTTCATTTTCTCTTAAAATACATAAAAGTTCCAAATTATTTTATAAATAACTAAATATGACTTACATTCTCGAGAACATATACGTTCAAGATACAACCATTAAGATTTTTAAAAAAAAACCTCAGAAAAATTAACATAAATACATAGAAGTACAATAATATTCTTGTGACGTCATAATTTAAGGCGGACTTCCACTTTCAATATGTTTTGAAAGTTATTAAAAAATACTATTTTTAATCGATTAAAACCAATAGCTTAAATACTCCGATATCCCTCACGGAATTAGGTAAAACACTAACGTTATTTTGTATAGCTTTATTTTGCAAGTGTTTTCTTCGTGCTAATAATTACTAATTCTGAGTCAACTGAGTTCATCGCTCTATACATCCATAAATCTTCTTTTTTTTCATGAATCCTACAGCTTTTTTTGCATCTTCAGCATCCGATTGAATAATGTTTTGTAAAAATCCATATAAGGCATATCTACTGAATAGAAATACTTTTTATTTGACACATTATAATATATTAATAATTTTATTATTTATTATAAGATCTCAGGAGAAAAAACATAAAATATTGTGATACCAGATAATAATATATATTAACAATATATCTATTTATGTCTTTATATATACTAATGACAATATGTATAATATGGTAGCTAAATTACATGCTATTGTTCATTGAATAGAATAACTACATAGACTGGACATTTTTCATGGGTTTGTACTCTTAATTCTATTTTCTAACCTTTATTAAATACTAAGTATATTATATTATGGGATTTCATTTTGGCATATGAGTCCCGAAAATATGGAGGTATCAGACTACTTTTAGCAATGAAAAATTACATCCGGTACACGACTAGCTCTAAATGATTTTAACCATCATTATATTTTTTTGTTTGATTTATAATTTTATTTTAATAACTATGAACTCATTTATTAAGGTATTACATAAATGATTATATCACCATTAAAGTCACTCCTTAATTACAAATATTATTGTATAATAATGGCAAAGCAATGCACTTCATCAACACATAATATATTTTTGTCAGAGATAAAACTGAGTTGAATGGCATTTTATTTTTGTTGGAATGAAAAATATTTTTTTCCTTTATATATTTGTATTTGATATAGAGATAAAACAGAGGAGGGTATTATTAATCAACAGATGTATTTTTATGGATTTGCAATAGGGAACCGTGGAAGCAAATAAATTCCAACAACATTTTTTACCTAAAAGGTATTTCAGTGAAAAAATGAATAAAAGTTAATTAAATTCTCTGGACAGAACATATTGAAAATATTAATTATTTTAAGGAATTGGATTGAATCAATGAGTGCAAAGTTGTATTACACAGGATTGTTATTACTCAGGAATACGAAACAGTGGCTATACAGGACTGTGACTAAATAGGCTTGTACAATATAGGATTGCGACTACCCAAAACTTTTCGTGTTTACTATCGCTGTATGGGTATTGATAATTATGAACTTCAAAGTACCATTAATCTTGGCAAACAATATTTCCTGACGAAAGCATCCTAGCGTCTGTGACCCAGGTTTTCTGAGGGCTTTGAGGTCAGCCGTGGTATGGCTGTTACTCTAGGTCAGGGGTCGGCAACCCAAAATGTTGAAAGAGCCATAAGACCAAAAAAAAAAAATGTGTCTGGAGCCGCAAAAAAATATTCCTTATGAACCTTCATACGGTGCACATTTTGGTCCTATATTTATTTTCCTATCCATCCCTTCCCCATTTTCTAACGTTTTTGGAAAAGCTCCAGGGAGCCACAAAGGCAGCTTTAAAGAGCTGCATGAGGATCTAGAGCCACGGGTTGCCGACTCTTGCTCTAGGTGATGGGAAGAATGACTATAGCCATCGATATCATACTGATGGACAAATTAACCCATTGAAAAGCATCATGGTGACTTAGGGTTTTGGTGCATCTAGGGTCAGTCATAAGATGATCGTTTCTCAAAGTGAAGGATAGAATGGCTAGGATCCACGTCTCATACCTAGGGGCTCAAAAACCATTGTGTAGTATGAGGGCTACATTAGTTTTGGTCTATGGGGTCGGCCATGGTATGATGGTTGCTCTAGATATGGACAAATGGTTTGAGCCCTCATATAGTGGGGTTTATTAACCCTTGTTCATACAGCATAACAGGTCGGCTGATAAGTCCCGAGACTAACTAAGAAGAAAACATTTTCTTGACAAATTCGATTTTATTATTCAACATAGTTGCCTTCGAGGGCGATACAGCGATTATAGCGATCTTTCAATTTTTGATTCCACTTTTATAGTAATCTTTCGTTTTATCCGAAAAATAGGCTTCTGTCTCGGCGATTACTCCATCATTGTCCTTAAATTTCTTGCCAGCGAGCATTCTCTTCAGGTCTGCAAACAGGAAATAGTCGCTGGGGGCCAGATCTGGAGAGTACGGTGGATGGGGAAGCAATTCGTAGCCCAATTTATTTAATTTAGCCATTGTTTTCATTGACTTGTGACACGGTGCATTGTCTTGGTGAACCAACACTTCTTTCTTCTTCAAATGGGGCCGTTTTTCAACAATTTCATCATTCAAACGCTCCAACAAGGCTATATAATAATCGCTGTTGATTGTTTCCCCTTTTCAAGATAGTCAATGAATATTATACCGTGTGCATCCCAAAATACAGACGCCATAACCTTCCCAGCTGACTGTTGCGTTTTTCCTCGCTTTGGATACGGTTCATATATGCAGTCCACTCAGCTGACTGTCGATTGGACTCGGGAGTGAAGTGATGGAGCCATGTTTCATCCATTGTCACATATCGACGCAAAAACTCGGACTGATTACGATTGAACAGCTTCAAACACTGCTCAGAATCATCAATTCGTTGTTGTTTTTGGTCGATTGTGAGCTCTCGCGGCACCCACTTTGCACAGAGCTTTCGCATGTCCAAATATTCATATACGATATGTCCAACGCGCTCTTTTGATATCTTCAGAGTCTTAGCTATCTGGATCAACTTCACTTTACGGTCATTTAAAATCATTTTGTGGATTATTTTTATGTTTTCTGGTGTAACCACCTCTTTTGGGCATCCACTGTGTTTATCATCATTCGTGCTCACACGACCACGTTTGAATTCAGCAAACCATCGACATATGGTGCTTTCGATGGAGCAGAGTCCGGATAACATTCTTAAAGCCAAGTTTTAGTTTCGATGGTATTTTTTCCCCATCAAAAAATAATGTTTTATTAACACACGAAATTCGTCTTTTTGCATTTTTTTCACAATAACAAAAGTAGCTTCACTTAAAACGCAATATCTCACAAACTAGTTGTCAGACAGCAGTTATATTTATACATGTATGTTTTGAAGGTTGGTACTAGCTGACAGTCATATGAAAACAAATCCACTGGCGCAATCTATGTGTTTGTCTCGGGACTTATCAGCCGACCTTGTATATGAGGAGAAACTTTAAAGTTTAGGAGTATATGAAGGTCGTTGCTCTTCCCCAATGGCCATAATATTCACTGCTCAGAGTGAAGATTAGAATGGCTTGACGCATTTAGTGCCATACTCGGGGGCTCATTAACTCATGGTCTTGTGTCGTTTGAGGGAATGCATTGGGCCTCGGGGCTTAATATATGGAGGATAAAGTTGAACCTATGGCAAGTTTAGAATGTACCAGATAATTTTGCTGATATATCATTATTTATACTAATTTAGTCCAGGTTACGTCGATACTTAATTGGATATTAGAAAAGGTTGCAAGGAAAAAAAGTTAAAATTGCAAGTTATGGAACCTAAAAAGTCATAAAAGGTTAAAATGAAATTCATTTTTCATTTGATCATTCACTTAAAATATAATGGATATCAATCACACTAATTAATTAGATGTATAGTGTACTTATTAGAAAAATTGTAAGGAAAACCGGTCAAAATCGAAAGTTATGGAACAGTAAACAGCCAAAAAAAAAGGTTAAATTTGATAATATTTCATTTTATTAATCACTTTAAATATAATGACTATTAATTGCACTAATTCATTACATTTTAAAGTGTATTTATATATCATTATCTTCATAAATTTGATTGAGAAATACAATATGATTATTGCCAGCCTCCAAAATTGTTCAAAATCATGGAAGTATATTTTAAAATACTTATTGCATTTATATTAAAAAACATTTTTGAAATATAATTTATTTATTTTCTTAAAAATTCCGGGGCTCCAATGGATTTGTTTGACCTTTTTGCCATATTTTCCGGGCACTATTAAATCTATATGGTATCCTTACTTCATACATAACATTAGTTAATAAGTTGTACTTACATTATAGAAGCTGCTCGCTTGGAGTCTTCCTCTTTTCAGGTAGACGGAGATCCTCCGAGAGCTTCGTATACTGTCGATCCCTCTCCACAGTCCCCTTAATAAGTCTCATACATAATCCGTACCAGAGTATCATTCTCATAGAACCCCAGCTCGGAAAAGAAACTCTTCCGTATTTGATTGATATTACAGACGACGACTGAGGGAAAAAGACCTCGGAGAGAGGAACGCTCCCATCAAGAGTCGTCTGAACAGTCGCATTGAGGAACTCTCGGGTGTTGTTATAGAGGAAAAATCCCCCCGATATGACTGAGGCGCTCACAATGAGCGTCCAAAGGCGGAGCGGAAAGCATGATAATGTGACTTTGCCTTCCGTTTCCGCTTCGCTTCCGCTTGCGTTTCTCGAGGGAAGGAAAGGCTGCAGGTGGTGCAGTGTTTGTGGACTTTTCGCCCGAGGCGACAAGGATCCGCTGAGAGAAATCTGAGCGAACGGGCGGAATTGCCAGGGTGAGAAGAAGGCTCGTCTCCGGAGTCCTCTTGTGCGTCCGAATGTTGCTGCTGGTGGTGTTCATCTGAGGATTCTCCGGTTGGCTCTTCCACGGCCAGGTAGTGCCATCCGTGGAGTATGGTTTGGCGACAAAAGTCGGTGAAGCACTTTCGGACAGTTTCGTCATTTGGTGGAGGTGAAGGAGGGGAGGCGAAGGGTCATGCTAGGATGAGGCTGGAGAGGCTGAGAAACATCGCCTCATAGTCACGGCATGCCACAGTCTCTGGACTTAAAGCTTATGTTTGCCAGGCGTTTTTTAAGGCTGATCCAAGAAAGGAGAAACAGGGATATCAATTAGGATTGATCATCCCTGTGTCATCTGCAAAAGGAAAAAGTGTATTAGTGTTACTATTTTTTAATACCACATACGTTTTAATAATAACTCAAAAATGATATGAATTGGTGAATGTTACTCATCTCTAAGAAATAAATAATAATACATGCATTAGTATTTTTGGGGGGAGATGGGCGGTTAGGAGGCTCTGTGCATAATTGAGTTATTACTATTATTAGTCAAAAATATATTTTTTTCCTAAAAGGTTTCGATTGAGTCACATATGTCAAGCTATAAATTAACCATTTTATTAATCTGTGGTAAAGTATACAGCGATAAAGTACATGCCTTTACCGACATGATAATTTATTTTGTGTGTATGCATATTTAAACATATACAATTCTTCTTGTGTCTGAAATTTGATAAACATTTTTAATCGATGCTAAATATCTTATATGTATAATTTGATATATATATATCACATTTTTAAACATCATTATATGTTGAACACGCTAAAATATTTCGACTATAAAGAATGCACTATTTCTATGTATTTAACAACTTTCTATATAATTTGGCTAACAATAATATTATATCTTAATATAAAGGCTCTAACCAATAAAAACTCAAAATCAAGTAAAAACAAATTTTAGGAAATAAAGTGATACATTATTTAGAGCATGAACTACCCATTGATAATCGGTAGATCGGTATTACAGACGGTATTTTTTTTCTATCAATAAAAAATATATTTGATACTCATTACATGATTTGATTCAATTGGTAGCGATAGAGTTAAAGCGATAATCTATTATTTTTATAAAATGTTCAGCCAACTTTAATACAAACTCAGGCTTAACTATGTCCTTGTATTAAGTACAACTTCAAATAACTTCACGCATCAAACTGGCGGTACCACCACTGGGGCAGGGTCATGTTGTCACAAAGGAGCAGCTTCCGGACAGTCATCGTAACGTCTAGGTAAAGCTAATCATACAATAAAGTAATTTCTTGCCTTGTTCGACTGCCGCTAAGACATTATTAGAAGTATCACTGGGAATATCCTCCGCCCAAAAGGTCTTCCCTCACAGCCAACATTTTGACGATGTTGAAGGGCAACACCAGCCAATTTAAGACCCTCTGCAAAGAGAATCTCAAACAGAGCAACGTTACTGACTTGAAAAAAAGAGGCTCACTTTTTGTTGTGGATATTTATTTGTTTATAATATGACGAGTTTAATAAAAGTTTAAAAATTATAAATGATGTTGTATTGCTTAGTTCAAGGTTGGGCATATATAATTACATAAAGGGATTCAAGTTATGTCAGAGGGCCACATCCTGTGTGGTGGATTAAGGTTTACTTTTTCAAACATGAGGGGGGGGGGGGGGACGCAATGAAGTGAGAACCGAAGAGTGGAGCCAATTAAGACCATATATATATTTATTATTTACAGGCCCGTATTGGTTTACGGTCGTATAATATTCAGGTTTCGTTTTAACATAATCTTTCTTTATGTGATGGTAATCATTGGCGGGAGAATAAAAAAAATGCATGCTTGACTTTGAAGAAAAAATAGATTTTACATATTTTATTTCCATTCTGAATTTCCCATTAAACCTCAGCGTCGATTTTTCGACGTGTTATAAAAGTAAAGAAAAAGTCGTAATATTTTCTAAAATGAGCTTTTTGAATATGGATATCGTTTTAAGAGTATTTTACTTGGTAAAGATCCATTGTTTATGTTTGTGCATTTTTTTGTCAGTCTAGACAAAGAGTTTTATTGCGACTGACGTATCTCAAAAATTATCCACTCCAAGGTATTGTCTTCTTGATTTTTTTTTTGGGTCAAGTACTTTCAATAAGTAATATAGGTGATTAAATTATTTGTTAAATATTATTCTTTAAATGTTGTCTTCATATCATATTGAATTTGACATCTTAATTTCTAGAAAAAAACTATTTTAATTTCTAACGTCGAAAAATCGACGCTCAGGCTCTACAGACATAATTTTCAAAGGAAAATGCAAACAAGTCTCTATTACGATTTGTAGTACTGGCGTTCCTTTTAAGTATATTGTTTGATTATAACAAGTTATTATTTTCATTATTTTGTTAATAACTATTTTTAGATAGACTGCTGATGAGATATTTCGTCTTCTGGAAGACACGGATGAGTAAGTGGATGTTTTTTATACTTCTAGAAACCTAGGCAACTTTCTGACGGAGATAGTGATAGGTCAGATGAGGAGGCAGAAGGTATTTCAAATGAATAAATCGACTTTTATTGAAGTCCCTGCTCGATTTTAATCTTTTTGAATAATAAGTGCAGCCTGTGAAGAAGCGAGCGTAATCAATCTATATTTGGAGAAAAAATCTAAGAATGTTCAAAAATGTTCTATTTGAAAAAATCTCTGAAAAGGATATGACAGCAAAGAATCCGCAAGACTTCTCGAGCTTTTTTCATTTCCAAAACTGTATTTCTGCAAATAACCGTGCTTCAAAAATTAGACCAGAAGTTTCAGAATGGAAGTTTGAAAAAAATATATCTCTGGACGAAAGCATGATCTTGACATTGGGAAGCATTACACACACACAGTTTATCCGGGAAAACCCAGTTCGGATTAGATTCAAATGTCGGAATTATACTCAAAATGTGGATACTGGTATTCTTTCAATCTTTATGGTGTAAAATTACCTCCAGAAAAAATTGTTACATAAAATAAACCTTGAGGGAACACAGCGATATATTGATCAAAACGCCAAAGATTCCACCATAAGATGGACTCAAGATATATTTCGCGACATTTCCTTCACCAGTATTCCCTCATGAAGGACAACGAAAGTGGTGGTGGCCAATAGTTTTTTTGTTATTTAGTGTCAAGTCAACATACATGCCAATTGCTGAACAACAAGGAACAAATATTTCATCAAAATTTGGCAATATATTATTGTAAATATTTTGGTTAGATCGGTTCAAGGGAGCAAATTCCTTCAAACGAATTATGTATCGAAGATATGAAGAAAAAATATGGGTGGGTATTTTTAACATTGTGAAGTTACTAAGTATGATGACACTGTAAAGGAAGAGCTTCGTTATTTGTTGTAAATGCAATGCAGGTCTTCCCCTAGATTGCTTCAAAGAATACCACTACGTTTGTAATGAAATAATACTTCAAAATATTTAAAAATTGGTCAATAAGTTATTTAGAATAATAAGTTATTTTATTATGTTTATCGTTATCCATCTATACACGTAGTATAGTAACGTTTATTCTTTTTTAGGCCAATAAATATTTGCCTGTAGAGCCTGAGCGTCGATTTTTCGACGTTCAAATTTCTCAGCAGATACTAGTTCAGTTGGTTGAAATTATGAACAAATGTTCTATGTTTCAAGATATAATCCCATAAATTTTTTTGTTGGTTCTACAATCATATTTAACTTTCGGTTTCTAATGGGTTATATATATAACTGAAAAAGCGTGTTATGGACTTTTAGATAACTCCCATTCTTTATAGACCTTTATAATATATCGATATCGCTCCAATCCGTAGATTTATTATATCTACTTATCGGCTTATACCGATTGGACGCCAACTTTCTACCGCTACTAACACCGGTTGTATAGATTTTTTAACTCAATCCCAGCTATCATAGGGTTGGGCAAATTTAGCCTTTTGTGAAAAAAGTGGTTTTGTGGTTTCTAGGCCAAATTGTATGCAGATTCACAATCTGACATTTTTTTTTTGACATACGATGACGTTTAACGCGCTAACACTCAAAGGTTCAAAGTGGCCGCCAAAATGAACTTAATTTTCAGTGAAAATTTGTTTTTTTACTACAAACACCACATGAAAGATGCTACTAGTGGTTTTTATGGTCCCGGATTGCAAATATAACAGCTTAAACATGATTAAACCACCCTTTTAAAATAAGAAGATTTTCTATATGCTCTCCTCCTGGTAGCAGATGAACTGTTGAATAAAGGTGATGATGATGTTGTTACGGTTTGGTTTAGATGATACAACCAAAGCAGCAGGTCATAAGCTTAACGAAGTAAAGGCTGACCATATCAGTATCTCAGGTCCTGGTAGATCACAAAAAACCATGACAACGTATACAGAGAATGTTAGCCATTTTGGAGCTGACAGTGCTGCATCTATGCATATAATTAAAGTATCTAGCATTGTTAGCCGATTCCAATGTTTAGATATCAAAAGCTCCATAGATTTTTAGATGACAGGTCGAGCAGGTGATTTCAACAGCTACAAATTTAGATGTACTGAAGAGAATTCTCAAATGCTCATGCCGTATCAATTGGTGGGATCATGCAGACGATAAAGTATTTAAAAACACCGAGCAAAAAAATATTGCGTGCCAGAATTTATTAAATGTAAATGTTGTGCAAAGGTGTTTACATCTCCAGGATCCAGTGTTCAACTCTAGCACTGATTGCAATCTAGAAGCTACTATCCCTAGCCATGACGCACACTTAGTTTCCTTATATAATGATATACCTCGTGGATGAAGTCGCAAGGAATCAAGCATGATGGATTCAGAGGCTTTAATGTCAATAGAGTTGGAAGATGGCAGTAATTGCCAAATAATTTTTGTCACGTAGACAGTCAGTTATTGATTTCTTTGACACTGTTGTCGATACCAATGCAAACAAGCTAGTATTAGCAGTTTCTACATACATACAAAATGACTGGTTTCTTTTCTCTACCCAAATATAAGAAAACCTCGGTGGAGATTTAATTTTCCCTTTGATAGATCTTCTAGAGATAGATAGACGAGGTAATGAAGAAGAAAGAAAAAACGAAACTGGGCCGGAATACGATCATTTTTTCCAACAAAAGTTACCAGTACCTGAAGCGGAAAAGAGATAATTTTGTACGTACAGATGATGGACAAAGAAGACTTATGGCACGGTACTTGATGACGTGATAGATACCACTAGAGCGACAGTTGGCAGAAATGATTTTTTTCCGGCAAACCATAGTGAGGAAAGGTCTCTAGATATTGATGAAACCACACTAATTGTTTTCCACTTACAAACTTGGGCTATGAGTCAGAATTTGCAAAATAAGATGTTCGTATTGCAGCAAGTGGAGGATCAACATCTGTTCCACTATTCTCGCAATAATGTTGTGACCACACAATAGTTATTAACAGATCCATCCTTCTCAAAGCTGAGTAACGATGAAATGCAGAAACGATGGAAATGGCAAGAACGTCAACACAATGGAACCGCTGTTAGAACGTTTGAATTCAACTATTTGCACACCGTCCGCAAATCTCCAAAAAAATTTGCGCCAATAAAGAAAGAGCAGCTCAAAAGAAAAAAGGCGGAAAGGACAATGAAGTTACTTGATATGTGTAAGGGACACCAAGGCCCAGTTTACAAGAGATTCTCTTGACTTGATTGAAAGGCTGACAGAAAAACAATTGATGTCAGAGATAGGCTACTTAAGAGCTACACTGGCACCAGATATTCGTCAAATGAGAAGAATCAAAGTGGACGGGAGATTTAAAATGGACAAAGTTTTAATGTGCTTAACTAAAACAATCAATTAAGAATTATATCAAACCAGAGTCAGATCTGATTATAGATGTAAGCACACTGCTCAAACATGTTTAAGTGTGAGGGATAGTGTTTATAGATATGTGATACTGAACTATTGTTATGGTGCTTTATGTTAATATTTGAAATCCTATTTGTACCTCCAATTTGTATATAAAAATTAATAAATATTCTATAAATATCTGAATGAAAATGATTTATTGACTTAATAGTGTTATTTTTTAATTCCTTGAACAAGACCTATATAAAAACATACTGGAAGTACTATTTCATATAAAAATTAGGGGTCAAATTAGGTCATTTTAAATTTTTGAGTGTTAGCGATCAAAACTTTTGCCAGATTTGGGTTCTACACCAAATTTGGCCATAGAAACCACTTGGCTTTACAAACTTTTGTTGATTTGCCCAGCCCTACTACATATTCTAATCAATAGAGAAAGAGATTCTATCGTGTCTCACATTAAATAAATAAATGATTAAAATTGAGTTATCACTCCATTTTTTTAAACATGTATTGTATAGGGGGAATGTTTTTAATAACTGCATACTTTCAATATTCTATAACTATTTTATAATATGTTATATGAGTGTTTAATTTTAATTTTCCTGAGGATTGTCTTTAAATAACATCAATTTTTAATTATATAAGCGTGAGAATTTATTTGAGAAGTAATTTTTAAAATTTATGTTCTCTAAAAAAACTTACGTGAAATTTCGAATAAATCATTTACTCTGGAATCTATATTAAATGAAAGTCCAAGCCACTATTATATGTTCCTTCAAGCTAACACATGGTTGAAAAGTCCCAGGCCTAACAAAGAAAACAAGATTTTTTGTGCAAAATTATCTTTATTCATCAAAGTAATCTCAATCAAGAGCACGCAATCATTCCAGCGCCGCACTAACATTTCAATACCACTTTTGCAGAACGATCTATCTTTTGCCCATAAAAAGGCCTCAGTTTCAGCGACAACCCCTTCATTCGTGAAAAATTTCTTACCGGCGAGCACTTTTTTCAGGTCTGCGAACAGCCAGTAGTCACTGGAGTCAAATCTGGCGAATACTGTTATTTAGAGCAACTTTAAGTTAAATTCACGCCATTATTTGGATTGACTTGTGTCAGGGTGCGTTGTCTTGATGAAACAAAAAAAATTGCCATATGCGGTCGTTCTTTGCAATTTTGGTCTTCAAACGCTCCAATACGCTATATAATATTCACTGTTGATGGTATAATCCTTTCTCAAGATAGTCGATGAATATTACACCCTGCACATCCCAAAATACCTAGGCCATAACCTTTCCAGCCGATTGGTGTGCTTTCGGGCACTTTAGACGAGGTTCACCAGTTGCTCTCTACTCAGATGACGATCGTTTGATTCCAGAGTGAATTGATGGATCCATGTTTCATCCATTGTCACTTATCGACGCAAAATTCCGGTTTGTTACGTTTAAACTCGGCCAAAAACTGCTCAGAATCATCAGCACGTTCCTGTTTTGGTCAACAATGAGCAAACGCGGCACCCACTTTGAAACAGAGCTTTCTCGCAGTCAAATGCTCATGCAATATAAAAGCCAACACGTTCTTTTGATATCTTTATTTCAGCTACTCACACAACTTCCACTTTTCGGTCATTCAAAACGATTTTGTGGATTTTTTAAAAGTTTTCTGGTGTTACCGCCTCATTTGGACGTCCACTGCGTTCTGCGTCATTGGTGTCTCTACGACCACGATTGAAGTCAGCAAACCAACGATTTATTGTTGTTTCTGAGGAGCGGAGTCCCCATAACACTTTTCAAGCAATTGCTTCGCCTGAACGGTATTTTTTCAAATCAAGAAGTAGTGTAAAATTAAACACGAAATTGTTTTTGATCCATTGTTTTGAAAATAACAACAGTAGCGTCACTCTTAGCACAATACTCAAAAACTAATGAATAGAATATCATGAAATTTTAATGGCTGTCTTTTGAAGGTTAGTATTAACTGGAAAATGTGACTACAATAAAATACCGTCATCTATGTGTTAGACCCGAGACTTTTCAGGCCCTGTGTTATTATAATCCTCTTTTGTTTGCTTTCTGAAAGGATTCATTTGAAGATAATATATGCCTTCAGTAAAAAAAAAAATCATTGTTACTAACAGTTATAAAATAACTTTATAATGAAATTAACATTTTTGTGGAAAAGTACTATTGACCTTTGAACCATAATACTCTGTTTATTTGAGATCCGTATATATATAAAGGGTCGTTCAGCTAAATCTGGAACACTTTCAACTGCATCAAAACAACCAATAGAACCTCCTAGAAAGTTTTAAGGCCATAACGAAATAGGTTAGGTGTTCAACTATTCAATTGTTCCGATTTGGCGTGATAAACAATAATAAAGCCATGGAGAAACGCAAACTTGAAACAGTTTGTATTAGTGCGCGCGGGACATGGAGCTAAGGCCATCAGGACATCACCGGTTACACCTCCAGCACAGTTTTTGACGTCGTCAAGGAGCAGGGCTACCGTCTCCAGGGCCGTCAAGGAGCTCAATACATATCTTAAAAGTGCAAGTAGGACAATTTGTTGACATGGAAGATGAAGGGGGTCAGATTGAAGAGGAGCAAAAAAGTGTTGAATTCTTTGAAGATGGGTACCTCTCCACCTCTAAAATTCTTCTCAGACAAGAAGATCTTCACTGTGGACCGCTCCGGCAGCCACCAGAACGACAGGTGGTTGGCCAGATCAAGAAGGAGGTCCCCAAGTCGTTCAGGACGAAAAATCCGACCTCGTGATGGTCCTCGGTGTTGTCAGCACTGCCGGAGACGTCCTCGTCCAGTTTTTTCAAGGTGGTTGAAATATCAACATCGACGTGTACCTGGGCGTCCTAAAGGAGGTTGTTAAGCCTTGATGGACGAAAGGCCTCTCAGGACGTCTACCACGGGACGTACCTTCTTCATGCAGGGCTTTGCCCCCGCCCACAAGGCAAGAAGACCCAGGAGTGGCTCCAGGCTAATGTCCCCTGCTTTCTGGGACCCCAAACATGGCCTTCCAACTCCCCTGATCTGAATCCCATGTACTACTCATGTAGGGGAGTTGGGAGGCATACCTGCGCCACTTCCCATGCCATGTAACTCCCTCAAGGCCTCCATCAAGAAGCAGGCCAGCAAACTCCCATCCGCGGATGTTACCGCCGCATGTAAAGCATTCAGGAGCGTATTGAGGCCGCCATTGATGCTGAGGGCGGACATATGAAAAAATTGAATGTAATTACCTTAATACAAAATAAATTTTAAAACTTGTTTAAGACCCCTTTTATTGATCTTGATTCTGTTAAAGTTTTCTGGATTTAGCTGGGAACGCCCCTGTTTTTTAAATAATGTCATCCGTTGGTTTGCTCTTACAAGGAATCTGTCAGAAATATTCAATATTCTTAGAATAAGTCTAAAAATATTTTTAATTTGTGAGCTGCAACAAAATTTAAAAAAACCCCCAAAATAACCTAATAATTTAATGCTTTTTGTTTTTTGCCTATATGGTTTCGATATATAGCAGTAAAATTAGACTATCTAACCTAAAAACGAATAAATGTTTTAAACTGAAAAATACACTATATAATATAAGTACCAAAAGCCCTTGGATTTAAAGTAACTGTTATAATCCTATCATAGAACAAAAACGAACTTTAATTATAATTCGCTATGACTTTTCAAAATTAGTGTAAAGTTTTGTCTCTAAAGACCATGAAATGCTACAAACTTTTTGTTATGTAATATAATTCATACAGCTACATATACATAAATTCGAAAAAACATATCTGACTCATATCAAAAATGAACGAACGTGGAAAAAATTACGTAATCATAATTCTACGTGCTATATGAGTGTTCTTTTAAAACTTATTAACACATAGAAGTTCAAGATTCAATTTGCTTGAGAAAATCAACCTTCCTCATGATTTCATTAATATAAGCCGTAGAATTATATTCCATTATAGTTAGTATAAAGAAAATTAAAGACTCTAATTAATTTTGAAGACAACTTTCGCAGAAAAAAAACTTTTTGTTCGTTATAACCATAATGATTTTCAACTTAGATATTTATGTAAATTATCTGAAGACTCCTTACTCTTTTAGCGAGAGGGGGAAGGTATAGTTACTTTTATACTACTTCAATTAGAAAACTGTCTAATAGAAAGGAAGAGTGTTCTTTAATATACTAAAAACTTACTATGGTTTTATACAAATAAATTAATTTTCTTGATATTGTACTTTTTGGAACAGGAGTTTGAAAGGAAGCAGTGATGCATGATATAATAATATACTCGTAATGTTTGTTTTTTTTTTCAATTATATCGTTTGCAAGAAAAAATAGTATTTGACAGATAATTATCAGACCGACTATCAACTGAAGCAAAATAATTTTGTAGGAAGTAGGAATTATTAAGAGTCATATTTTTGTCGAATTCTTTCGTGTCACTTTTGTAAACTTTGTCTAAATATAAAAACTTAGTTAAATAGTTTTTGAAGACAAATTTTAATAATTTTAATTGGTTTTTTAAATTATTGTCGTTATATATATATTATATATCCAGAAAACGACCAAGGCACTTTTTTCACCGGGACCAAGGCCGGGACCTAATTTTTCAGACCGGGACTTTATATATTCGTTCCTTCGTCATTTTAATTTAATTGTTTTCTAAAAGTGATGACGTTTTTTTTAGAAAGAATATTAAAAATTCATTTGTAAACCATTCTAAACACTTTTAGAATGACGAACGAAAATATTAAGTCCCGGCCGGATTATTATCATCGGGCGGGACATTAAGAAAAATCGCCGGTACCCGGTCGTTGCTGATATATATATATATATATATATATATATATATATATATATATTCTATACATATATATTATATAATGTATATATTACCTATATCTATATAATATATATATATATATATATTAGAATTATTGTGGACATTGTTGAACTGCCAAAAGGAACAAGTTTTAAATTTTGGTAAAGCATCTCTGAGGGCAGAATTATGATGCAAAACGGCTAAATACTAATAAATATTTCAAGTTTAGCCTCTCTGCCGCATAGATTCGCTGTGCTGTAAAATCGGGTGCCGGGAGCGTCTTCCTCTCGGAATTTCCGTCGAGGGGAACCCTCCCCCGTCCCTCTACGAGCCCCAGTCGTGAAAAATCCGCCTCGGAGACTCATAAGGACCCTGTGACGGCGGAGGTTTGCACTCTCTGAGTGATATATGCCTCTAGCTCCTTATAAAATGATCTCGAAGAAATACAATAAGAAATTAACATTTCGAAACAAAAAAATCATTAAACTTTATAAAAGAGTACAAATCTAGGACATACAGAATTTTTTACTAAGGTCGGGATCTAGGCGATAATAAATAAATTGCATATTGTTAGCAATTTTAAGTCACAAGACGTAAATAACTTTTTTATAAACAAACTAAGTTGAGCATTTATTGAGTCAAAATACATTTTTTATTCAAAGATTTAATCTTGTACTATCAAATCCACGAAAAGAACGGATCTTTTTGAAGAAGAATATACCTTTTAAAAGATGGTATTTTAAGCATATCAAATAATTAACGTTTTTTTAAATATATCTGTACAGTGACCACCTTTTAATATATGAGCATTTCATTCAAGAGAGAGATTTATATATGTGTTTATTTCCCATCTAAAAACACTAGCCAACAAAATAACAAAATAGAGTATTTTACTCAGTTCTTGTTATTGTTGTAAGCTTTAATATGGTTGTAAAAGTTAAGTGCTAAAAAAGGAATGTATCTAAGAAGCAGGATAAATTCAATTTAAGGAGGCTTTTAAGCAATGCTGTGCATTTTTTTTGTCGCCTTGAAGAGGGTTTTTTCTTATTTTGAATGTGAAAATGAATAAATATCTGGCAAATACATAGATACTTACATACGCATTCGAAGATTCGATCTTAAAATAACACCAACGACGTACAATTTGGTTTTGCAACTTCACCGTCATATGGAATGCTTTGCAATCAAAGTGGTCTCTTTGTCGGCTTTTAACGCATACCATCTATTTCCAAAGTCACATTGTTTAAACGTAAACAGGGTACTCCCCATTGTTGTGGGCGTTTCGCCTGTTTGCCCGTTCGATGAAAAAAACCATTCAGGCGTTCGTCGATTCAATTTTTAGCGTTCGTCTGTTCGTTTTGCCGTTCGTCCGGTTTTTTTAAATATCAGATAATTCATTTTTTAAATTTGAAAAAATTCCATTAATAAACAATACTTTTATCGCACTAACAGACATTTCAATTGCACTTCTTTTTATATAAAACGTCCTCCATTTTTTAAGTGACATAAGAAACATTGATTGAACTTTTTTATAAAAAACGTCTATACTTTTGAAAATGATATAAACTGAACGGACGAACTCCAACAAAAACGTTCGATCGTTAATTATATTCGGTTCAGGCGTTCGATTTTAGCGTGCGTTCGCGAACGGCGTTCGTTGTTCCATTCAATTCACAACCCTGGTAGCTCCCTCTTAGAAGCTCCCTCAAGAGACGAAAAGATGCCATTATTTTATGTACCTGCATCGTTTTCCATATGCATGTGTTTTTTTAAACATATTATATTATTTTATCATTACTTTACCCCCTCTTGTATGTTTGTATAAGTGTACATTTATAAATAACTCTGTTCAGTAACAACTTGGCCTTATTTTAATTTTTTGAATGTATAAATAGGCATACTGACTAAATTTTAACTGAATTCAATAATTTGGAAATATCTGTTTAGAAAAAGAAAAAAAGAAATAACATTTTGCTCAATCAATATTGCAAATATCCAAATCAAAAATGAACATCGTATTATAAAAGAATAAAATTTACTTAATGCTAAAAATTAAAGAATCCACTCATTCACTTAATTTATCTCAGCTAACCCATTGTCATTTTATTCCAACAATTCTAAACGAACCTTTAAAAATGAAGTATACAAAATATATTGAAGATTTGAAAGACAAAACACGATTCAGACAAAAAATAATAAATAGACTATTTATTTGGTTCAGTAAGTGAGAATATTAAACAGTTATTGAAAATGAACGAAATTAAATTGCAAGGACACTCCCGTAGCACATCTGCGTTTGACCATATAATCTTAATTTGGATTTTTCTTATATATATATAATATATATAATATATATGTATATATATATATACATATATATATAGGTATATATATATGTGTGTGTGAGTACATTATAATAATATGGTAAAAGATACAATAGTATGGTAATTGTGCGATAGAAAGAGAGAAGAGAGAAGAAGCTCCTGTCATTGACAGTATGTTCTTGTGCCAGTAATAGGCTCGAGAAAAAAGTAACCTAATATATATATATATGTTTATGGGAAGCAAATGCACATATATGTATATTCTATTTTTATTTTTTCTATTCTTAAGGTAGATACTTTGTAGATTACATACATACATACATATTTGTGTCTTAATATTTATAATTATGACTACAGGAATTCATATCAAATGAAAGAATATTAATGCACTGATCACAATGAGACTAAGGACATAACAATATATATATATATATATATATATATATATAGGGGGTGTGCAGGCGATATAGACTAACTTGAGTACTTGTATCTCAGAAACCAGTTCGGGTAGAAGCTTAAAAATGTATGAACTGGTTAGTATATCTTATGAGCTTGCTATAAAAAAAAGATTGAAAATGTCCCCGGAAACTTGAGCGCAGGACGGCATTTATTGTGGCGCTCCGTTGCGGCCGTGCGCCCTAGGAGATCATCGACTTCGCAATTTCCCCAAAGTTACTGTTACAGCATTGCCAAATCCTTCAAGGAGCGGAGGACATCGAGAAAGGATTCTTAATACCGGAAAAGAAAGACTCCAGACCGAATTTGGTGCAAAACTGGTGCTTAGAGAATGTCGACATGTTCTGGTCAAAGGAGTTATGGCCCCCCAGCAGCCCTGACCTCAACCCCTGCGACTACTACTTGTGGAGCGTCCTTGAAAGGGACATTAACAAGCGTACTCACAACACTGTGGACTCCTGAAAGCTGCCATCATCCAGACAGTGGCCAACTGGTCCAGGGAACAGGTGGTTCATGCCGTGGGAGGTTCAGCACCGTTTGTGAAGGCTGTTATTGTGAAAGGAGGAGTTGGATTGAATGAACATAAGAGAAAAGTCATTTAAATTTGTGTGATATGAAAAAAGTCAATTAAAAGGTCTTGTTTTGGATATGAGTATCTTGTTTCCGTGCTTTAAAAAAAAAGTCTAGATTCGCCTGAGCACCCCTGTATTTAATTAACATTAATATTGTAGATTAAAACAATTTAAAACAAAAAGCAAAAACACATCTTTTCGATTATCAGTTGAATTTTTGTACAATGAAACGAAAAGGAACGTTATCTTTGATGCAGGCTTCAAGTATTCATTATTATCAGGATGAGCAGATGCATTAGGAGAAAATGTGCTTGAATTTTGTTTTAATATTTCTTGGTTTTTTAGGTAGATTATAGTATAAATGTTACATCACTATAAGATTTATGAAAGACGTTTATGAGACGAAATAAGTGATTTGTTTAGTTTTTACCCCTCTCCTATATAACGAACATATAAAAAACGACGGTAACAAAAACTTACCATTTTCCAGAGGAATAACATGTCATACATCAAGTAAGATCTTGCTGGCTGAACTACCTTAGTTCAGTTAAACATAAAACATTATAGTATAAAATATGTTTTATAATAAAAGGCCAACATGTCCCAAAATCAGCTTAAAAAATGAGCATAATAATCGAAAGGCTTAAAACATTAATCAAAATTTCAAATTTCAAAAACCAACATATATTAAAAAAACATGTCAAAAATGTACCGCCATAGTGGAAAATCAAAAATATATAAAAGGGTCACTCTCGAAATTAATCAATTGCTATAATTAATTATAAAAAAGCCATTGAATATGCTTTGTCAAGCATCCTAAGTGTTTTAGCTGAACAACTGACTACTTCTCATCCCCTGGATCAACACTCCATAGAGCAATTTTAATTTCTACCTCCACGCTATTCCGTGTTAGCAATGAAGATTCCCTGTGCTTCGGAGACCCAATGGACTTACGCTGGCGAATTAATAAAGTTTTACCCTGCGCAATGGAGCTTGAGATTTGTACGACGACTATTACGCCAATATAAAAGCTATCAAAGATTTTCAAATGTGTGAGTCAATGTTATTTCTATATTCTCTTTTTAATTTCTTTGTTTACTATGCATCTTTTAATCTGTTGTAATGTGAAGCATTTTCTTATATTCTAATGATTGTTTTTATTTGACTGTTGTTTGACTTACGTTTAGAGTTTTAATTTTAAATTATATGTTTTTATGTATTTTTATGTATAACTACTCTAAGCAAATAAAGTCTTTTTTAAAAATGTTTTTCTTCATTCCCATACAAAGCAAAGATTTAAAACATATTCAAAAAATCAAACTGAGAAGTCAAAATGACTGTTCCGTCTTTCTAAAGATAGAGATACTTTGCGGTATTTCTAGTGTAAACGTTCTTTCGTACTTAAATGAAGCATCTAAAAATGCAAAAACCGCTTATCTAAACATGTCTCTATGTATACTTTTTTTAAAGAAAGTATCCATATTTTGTACTGGACCTTGATGGATAGGGCCTCTTCGCTATGATTGTACATGAAAGTAAATACGCTCAATCAACTTTTTGAACGTAGGAGTATATGATAAAATAAGTAAATGATGCCTCTTTTCTATTAAGTGTAATTCAACGCCTATGTATCCAACTGAACAAAATATATTCTCATATATATGTCACAGTAGAAATCCAGATCCAGTAGAGTCATTGACTCTCCTGGTAGAGATCACGATCGTAACCTCTCCTAGGAGAGACTGCGATCGTGATCTATATCAGAAGAATCAACGACTCTGCTAAAAGAGATTACGATCCTTATCTCTTATAGGAGGGATGACGATTAAATATGATGATGGTATGACGGTGTAATTCAAACTATTTTTCTCATGTCCGATTTCTTCTATGATGAACATTAATTATTATTATATAGGTCAGTGATATAGATACAATGTTAGTATCACATATGCTTCCTTGAACACAAAATTAAATTATTCCACCAAAATATAGAATAGAAATCGCAAATGAAATAAATAGCTTGTAGAACATCCTAAATATTATCTCCATATCTAAGTTGTCATCTCTCCTAGAAGAGATAAGGATCGTAATCTCTACTAGGAGAGACAACGATTTTACTGGATCTCCATCTCTGCTGGGACATATATATATATATATATATATATATATATATATATATAGATATATATATATATATAAACGTGTTTCTGTTTGTTTGAAGGATAAACTTCCATAACATACTACTTATGTATTTTTAGACTCTACAATTGAATGTAGTTTATAATCAAAACATAAAGGTTTCAATAGAAGATTCCTTTGAATAGACACTCTATTCAAAATTACCAATTGAAGCTATAATAAGACTCTAAATAAAACGATTAACGTAGGATTCCCGTATACAAGCAAAGAATGAGGTATTTATCAAGCCTATAAATGTCATTGATAAACAAAGGCTTTGATTAATACTTTGCAGACAAAAGAGATGTAAGTGAATATTTTACCCATGGATGGAAAATGCATTTTAATCAATGAAAGAGAATTTTTCCTGTAAGAGTAAATTAAAGAAAAAAATCTATGGCTCATTGTGTAAGAAAGAAATATGGAAAGTTTTGACATATATTATTGAATCTCCCACTTTTTTCCTCCATTTTCGTGATAGTAATTTTTTTATACAGCTATTATTTATTGCGAGAGGAATGAAATAAAATTAGATAGCCGATGCAATGGGTTAAAACTAAGTTATGAAGGTGGAAACTATGCAAATAATATGCATAGGCATTTTATTTTAATATTAGCATTTTATACATAATTAAATGATTTGTAATTACTGTTAAGTTACTGATTCATGGTAAATGTATGATTGAAATGAGAACTGACCGAGAAAAGAATAATGAAAATAGGAAAAGGATTAATCTTAATGCTATTATTTAAGAAAGGAAAATACCTCAGATAGGAAATCGGTCTTCCTGCCAATGTTAAGTTAAAAATCATTTTATGTATATCTTGGTCACTTTTTAAGCCTGGAGGTATCCTTCTTTATACATTTTTTGAACTTTTCATGAACTTATTTTAATATTTTGGAGGGTTTTTTCTTCTTTATTTCACAGTATATGGAATATATACAAAACCAAAGTATAAGGTATATAATAAGATGCTAATGCGTAAAAAATACATTATAGTTTAAATTTTTTAGCATCCTAGCTGAATAATCTTAAAATATATATCTATTTAAAACATATAAAATTGAAATGACAAAAATAAACGAAAAAACACGGAAAATTATAAAAAGTCTATTTGAAGTTTCTAAATGTCTTTAAAAACTTCTTTATAGCGTCATTATAAAACAGGGACCGGGAAGGGAAGATTCGGATTTCATCGGCGGCTAGTGACCACGAATCACCAAAGACGGAATGAATTTTGGAGTTTTTAGTAGCATATTATCTGTATATTTAAAAAAATTATAAATTGTTTTAGGCTATATATTTTTGCAAAATTTACTTTTATTTTGTTTGATATTGACCTTGATTAAAGTTATTCAAGTAATAAATGTATAATATAAATATATGTACCCTGAAAAAAGTAGGGGCAACAAACACCTTGAAGGTCAAAAATAAATTATTTCCGTTTATTTTCATATATGATCTGTAAAAAGTTACAAAGTCTTTCACCCATCACATTCAAAAAAACACATATCTTACTTTTGTTTAATTTTATAATTAAGAGCTAAAAACTGTATTTGAACGTTTTTATTATATAATATATATATATATAAAAATAAAAAACGTTTAAATACAAGAAATATTTCATTTCTTAACACAACAAAACACCGTTGACTTTCTAGGACATTAAGTTAAGCTCGTTTTGTTTGATTGACTTATGTGATGGCTACTAGGCTTCAATCACTCTGTGAGAACGGCATCTCCTCATGTATTGTAAGAATCGCCCAAAGGCTTTGCTTGTCAATGAGGAAAGTGATGAAAAAAATCACAATCAATGAGGCAGCACAACGTCAGCAGAAAAAAAATATACATTTTTTCTCTGATGGGCTTTTGCTTTATGGTGATAATAATATGGATATCTATTCACCTCAAATATAATATGGCGATACGCATTATAGCTGAAGGAAGAAGGAATGATTCAAGAATTAGTGTATAGAAACACAATAATAATACTAGAGGCATGTATACACTCAGAGAGTGTGTACCTCGCCGATCCCACAGCATTCCCATTCAAACATTCCTCCCTTTCACACCGCCCGATTTTCTATCTCTAATCATTGTTTCCTCTCTGTTAGCTCATTTTGCATATTAAAAAAGCACTCAGAGACGGGAAGAGGAAGAAGTTTAAGCTACGTCCTGGTTAACATAGTCCTGAGCTGATATATGAACAATAATACGTCAATGAATATTTTTTTAGCGTTTGTTCTTTCCTACTCCCTGAATAGAGACCCCATTTCATTTAGTATTTGCTCATTTTGCATATTAAAAAAGCACTTAGAGATGCCAAAATTTAATCACTTGTTCCTTTTGGCATTTCCAACAACTCCACAAAGTTTCATTTGAATCCGTTCAGTACGTTTTGAGTTATCCTGCTGACAAACAAATAAACAAACCAACAAACGCCAGTGAAAACAATACCTCTTCGGCGGAGGTAATAAGATCCCTTATATTAATTAAAGGTTTTTTTTTCAGGGTTGGATTATCACGCTCTCATTTACATTATTTAATCACATATTCATTATTATGTGAAATGCTTTTTCGCAAAACATATAAACAAACAAAAGAGGTTAAATGCACTTATCTTTATTTGCACTCCTTCCTTAACAAACAATGCCTTGAAAACAAAACAGATCCTTAGTTCATCGTTTATGCATCTTTTATAGATTTAATACAAGGGGAAAAATGAAAGAATATAGTTGTAGCTTATATCCTTCACTTGATATAGACATATACACATCATATTTGCACACAGATATTTTTAATGAACAAAAACTTTTTTGAGACAAGTTTTTTTCGCTATTTTATTAGTAATATTCACTTGTATAAGCAAAAAATGTAATGTATTTATCCATATATATATATATATTTGAATACAATGTGTTGAAACTTTTGGCATGCAATTTATATTCACTATGTGAGGAACAAACTATATATAGCTATAAAATATGTTTTATATTATGCAACCAATCAAATGTGATATAAAGACATTCACCATTAGTTTTACAATCATAGTATTGAAAATTTCCACATTATCATTGAAAGAAGGAGATAAAAAGTGTTTATATTTTTTACCGATTTCAAACCATTTCCTAATAACTTAGACTAATAAGTGTTTTGTACAAATGAATATCTTTTATTAATAATATTCCATTTTTGTATAATTAGTTAATGTAATTGTATGAATATAGATATATATATATTTTTTTTTAAGTTGAATTAAATTCATACGCTCTGAGTTATTTTTAATGACATTGGTCAAAATTGATCTTCCCCTCATGGGTATTGAACCTAGAACTCTAAACATCGAGAGTCGAGCATGCTTCTATTGAGCTAACACGCTCACTTACTGCAACTATATGTCTTTTTATGACGCAAAGTATTTTCTATTAGTATAAACGAGTTTAGTGAACATACATTCTGTATCTACATAAAATCCATTTGTCACAATTCTATTACATACAAAGAAATTGTTTGAATTTAAATTAATGTAAAATGCGTCAAATAAAGTATATAAAAGAATTATTGATTTATTTTATTTTTGGTCCTCTGAACCCCCCCAAAACAAATTTCAAACAACGCAGCGAAGAAGATGGGACGATATAAATCACTTTAACAAAATTGTATCACTTACAAGTAATTCGTATCCATTCCTTGAGTGTGGTTTTTTTGTATGTTATGGTTCTTGTATCCGTTAGAATATCATGCATGGCCCAATGCTCCCACGATCTGTATGTTTTCTTATACCTTTTCGGAGGATTGTGATCCTTGGATAATACATTTACCTTTTTATCCGTAATAAATAACGAAAAGATGTAATTATATACTTTTTGGGAACGAAATAATCAATAAGATAAAAGTATCCACGTTATCTCCTATTGTTTTTATTTTTTTTACTGGAATTGCTTTCGTAATTTATGTTTGACTGAAATACCTCCTCTTTTTCCGGTTAAAATCACTCTACCCTGTTCGATAACTGTAGTTCAAATATTAAAACCAAGTAATACATACAGATAATGATGAAAACATCGGAAAAAATAAATAAAACCCTCTTAATTAATATGATAAAAGTATCAACGTTCGCTCTTATTGTGTTTATTTTTTATCGGAACTGCTTTTGTAGTTTATGTTTGTCTGAAATTCCTCCACTTTTCCTTTTTTCCGGTTTAAATCATTTTACCCTGTTCGATAAATGTAGTTCGAATATTAAAACCAAGTAAGAAATACAGATAATGATGAAAACATCGGAAAAAATAAATAAAACCCTCTCAATCAATATGATAAAAGTATCCACGCTCGCTCTTATTGTGTTTATTTTTTATCGGTACTGCTTTTGTAGTTTATGTTTGTCTGAAATTCCTCCATTTTTCCTTTTTCCGGTTTAAATTATTTTACCCTGTTCGATAAATGCAGTTCGAATATTAAAACCAAGTAATAAATACAGATAATGATGAAAACATCGGAAAAATTAATAAAACCCTCTCAATTAATATGATAAAAGTATCAACGTTCGCTCTTATTGTGTTTATTTTTTTATCGGAACTGCTTTTGTAGTTTATGTTTGTCTGAAATGCCTCCCTTTTTTCCGGTTTTAATCATTCTACCCTGTTCGATAAATATAGTTTAAATATTAAAACCAAGTAAGAAATACATACAACGGAGAAATATATGAAAAGTCAATAAAGCCTTCTTCTCTAATAGTGTTAAAAAAGAGTACCGACTTAAATTATTTATTTATATGAATATAAATAAAACAACAACATTATACTAAATAAGGATTAAGTCCTCAAAAAACATGAAATAACCATTTACATAAGGAATTTAACACAGATACCCCATTGTCTGGTTGTGTTCTTTACCTTAGTGTTTATTGTTTGTATGTACTATTGTAATCGGCAATAAATTTCTAACTAACTAAACTACATAAGGAATTTAATATACTAACTGGAGCCAGAAGAGTGAAAAAACCAATATATTCCTTCTTGCAGGATTCAAGATCGATAACAGTACCGTAAATAGGCTTATTTGTTTAGAAAAGCCAGTTTTGTATTGACTTTATTTAGCGTATAAATTTTAAAACTATAACGGTTTTTTTTTACGGTTATAATTTTTTTTATTCGGCTATCAAGTATTATAAGACAGTGTAAAAAATAACTACACTAAAATACAGACAACTATTTAAAAAAAATACTATTGACAGTTGCGTTAAATAAATAACATGAATGAACATTGTAGAACATATACTATAACGTTTATTTATATATAGTATATATGCATTTACGCTAAATTCAATAAAGTCTCATTACGATTAAAAAAAGCCACAAATAACTTAACACACATAAGAAAATGTCTAATATTTTTTATAATCAGACTTATTTAAGTGCAGGTAAATGACAATATGACATTTGATTGGTTTTCATTTTTTCCCATAGGATTAACCTTATTATAAAAGTAAAAAGTTTTCTGAAAAAAAATATAATAACTTACTAATAAAGCACAAGAGGATATGAAAGGAAATGTAGAAATCATATTTATTTTATCCGTACAGTACATATTTCGTTTTATGTCTTTCTTTCTCTCTCTCTCTCTCTCTCTCCATATATTAAATTTATATTTAGGTTTATTTTCTATATGCCCCATTCATCTAGAATAGCTAATCTAAAAAACCTTTTGACGGGAGTAAATAAATTATCAGGAGTCACAATCACTATAACGAGCATTCTGTTGGGACTTTTAGAAAATGGATCTTCAGCGAAAACCTTGCATAATAAATACTAGAGGTCGACCAACAAATATATCAGTTTTTATTTATCTTGGTCTCGATAGTTCGTTTTTTTTTGTTCCTATATGGTTCCATAGAATTTCATCCGACAGGATATAAATAAGCATTATAGCATTAAAATTATCCCTCGAACCTAGGATCTTATCAATGAGGTGGACCAAAAATGACCATCCCCTCTCGGGAGTATTCGAACCTGCGCCCTAACATTGAGAGTTACACACGCCTTAACGTTCACGGCTATCACACTCCTTATCGTTTTTCAATTTTTCGGTATCGGCCAATTTTGGCAGCGACATATATTTATTATTATTTTGAAATGAAATCTATAATCTACAGTCACGAATACATTCACCATAATATAACCCTTTAAAACACCCTAATTTCCAACAAAAGGACTTGCGAGCTTGTGGAGGCTGTTCAAGACACCAGTGCCGAGAGAAGAGGTAGGACCACCGTGTCCGGACTGGTCAGAGAGTTTGATGTATCAAAACGCACCATGGACCGTCTTGTGAAGTCTGAACTCAACCTAAATGCTTATAGAATGACTCCAAGACAATTCTTTGAGAAGAGAGACAATCATAAAGGTTGCAAAAGGCCAAGATATTGTTCTGCATAATTTTACATAAGACTGTGCATACTTCTCGGATGATGTGCACCATGTGAGTAAGAAGAAGAGTGTGGCAAACCGGCAGATCTTGGCAGTCGTTGCCTTTGATGGGGTGTCCCCTCACCTTCATGGAGGAGAAGATGAGGCGAACATCATCATCTAAGTAGAGATCTGGAGGGACACTGTCTTCCCCGTGGTCCATGCCAACTATGGGACAGGGTGGATATTTTGACACGATGGTACAATGCCTCATTATGCCGCAAACACACAGAAGTTCCTCCGGGGCAATGCTCCAAGATTCATTGACAAAGACTATGGGTCGTCGTACAGCCCTATCCTGTCTGTGTTGAACTACACTGCCTTCGGACGGCTGAAGAACTCTTTCTCAGGGATAAATTTCACCTCAAAAGAACACCTGAAATCAGCCATTGAGGAAGCCTGAGCCAGGCTCGGCCGGAGCTTCATCAAGAACAGTTGTGCAAAGTTCCGGCCAGTTGGAGGCCGTCATAAAGGCTGATGAAGGAGTACATTGAGTGAAAATTGTATATCATATAACTAAATAAATGGTAAAATATATGTTTAAAACACAGCCGTCATAGTCACGTTATTGATATCGATGCAGTTGATGAATAGATGAATAATCGTTAGCACGCACCACCCTAAAAATACATTATTATTATAGATAATAGAATTAACAATGCAAGACATTAACTAAAAGTCTTATTTTATAGTATATTTACTAATCCTTAAATGCCACTAAGTTCATAGTTTACTTAACCGAACTATATAAATATATGTATACCTTAATACTTAAAAGTAAATAAAATTGTAAAGTATGTCACCAAAGCCTCTACGCAGGTGAATAGGGGAAGTCAAATATTTTATACAACCATCTTCCATAGAGTCAAACTATCCATGATTTTTACACGGATTTGTTAATATTATTAGATTATATATTATTTAGAAAGTTTGAAATCATATAAACAAGTTATATTGAATATTTAAGGTAATTTGATTTGTATTGTAACCTTAATATATGTATAAAATTATTTCCGTAAGTTTTTTTATTACTGTCATTGGTTCCGGATTGTTTTAATGTCATATTCCTTTCTTTATAATAGATCGACTACTATAATCATAATAGACTTTTATTATCTTAACCAATATACTTGATCAGTTATAGGGCTGCAGTGTACCAATAATCAGATTCAATCTAAAAAGAAATAGCCTTGATTTGGTTTAAGAATACAGTATGAATTTCATCTCTTATAAACTGAACAAGCATATATGAAAACTGATTAGTTAGCAGATTTTTGAAGAAAAAAGTAGAAACTTGGCAAAGGTAAGAATATATCTCATAAATTATAATGTGAAAATCCATTGTCTCTCTATAAGAAACTTCTGATGTGATAATCAAACACCAAGTATAGAATTGATTTATATAATTTTAAAAGTAGACATATTTGAAATGATAATATACATTTTGTTTTTTGGATTAATGATGTATCAAATGAACTAATAAATGTTGGTCCCGCAAGAATAAAGTATTATTTAAGGCTGTATTTCTGATCATATACATAACTGTTACATTTGTGCATTGTATAAGAACATCATTTTCCCTTGAATCCATGTCAAATAAGGATAGAATCCGTTAGATACATATAAAGGAATGATAGTAATATTGACAAATTCAAATAACAAACGTGACTTCATAACATGAATGTGCATATATATACATCTTCATGTTTGTATTACATGAAAATGTTAGTAAAATAATGAGTTATGTGTAAAGAGGATTGAAATTGTCTTACAAATGTACCCATATTTAGAATTAATTACTGTTTTTGATATCTGAGAGCTTAAACAAAATAACAAAAAAGTAAGAATGGTAATAAGATAGTTTTTTTTCAATACACTTGATAAAAAGTTATAAAATGCCACAATTTTCAAAAAGGTAGTTATTGTTTTTATTTTTATCCGAATCTTTATTCCAAAAAATCAATCAACTATAATAACACAATATTTACAAACAATTTTCAACAGGGTTTTACTTTGATAGAATAAAACTTTTTTCGTTTTTTAACTTGAATACATGAGAAAGGCAAAGCTCAGAAAAGTTTAATCACAGTATTTCGATAATGAATAGTTGGATAATGTCATTTAATAAATAAAAAAGTTCCTCTTGTAGAATCAGAATTTAACCTATGATATTCAGGCTTTTTATCCTTACCAAGTATCAGGATATATAAAAAGAAACTAAGTAATACTTTAACCAATCAAAAACTTTTATAACCTTTTACTAACATGAGCACAAAAACTTTTCTTATCTATTTTATGTAGTATTATTCTACTTGAAAGGGAAAAAGCTAAAAAGATCGACTGTCTGCAGTCTGTATTTAAAAAAATTAAAACATGAAAAAAATATGAGAGAAACAATCTGATTCCTATTATTTATTTTTCGAGTCGCTGAATCTTAGCTGAATATATATTTGGTGAAACAACGAGGCTCTAAATATGAAAATTAGATGAATCATTAAGCCATTTTATGTCTTCAGTATATTATATTTTTCTGTGACCAAAGGATTGATTTTGAAAATAATAATTTTTAAATAAAAATAGTGTCTATATTTAAAAACTTTTTGTATTCAAATCAAATTTATTATTTGTTTATTGCAACATTTATATATTTAAGAAATAATAATAAGGAATAATAAACATGAACAAATTATCAACACAAAATAACTGCATCCCTACTATTAATTGCAATCAGAATATTCTTGAATTTATAGATGTGAAAAGAGATGCAATTCCCAACTCCTCTTTGTAAGTTTTATTTAAAGCTTTTTTCAATGAAAAATATATTTATCAAAGTCTAATTTATTTTTCAAATTGGCAGGCAAATATCTACATAAAAAAGAAATAAATAAAACGAAAGAAAGAAAGTAATCTTTATCTAAGACGGTATTATACGAAACCAAGGCAATTATGTATCTAAAGGGAGCCAAATACCTTTTTAAACCAAATATAGTTATATACCTATTAGCATTTAAATGAGAGTCTAATTTAATCCCTTTTAAAATGCATATTAAACTTAAAAAGTATTGTACAAAGGTCTTTAATATTTTTAGATAAAAATATGTGATGTACTCCGAGATGAATATATATATATATATATCAGGAAACGACCGGGTACCGGCTGTTTTTGAGCGGCCAGTATCCCGGTTTTTTTAGACACCGGGCCAGGACAACAATATTTATTTGTTTGTCATTATAAATTTTATTTAGAAAATAATTTAAAAAAAAGGTGAGGACGGTTTTTTTAGAAAGGAATTATCGAAATATTTTTAAAATTTGGAGATTCTTTTCTAAAAAAAACGTCGTCACTTTTTTTGGAGATTCTTTCTATAAAAAAACGTCGTCACTTTGTTTGGAGTTTCGTTTAAAAAAAACGTCGTCACTTTTTTTGGAGAATTTTTCTTTAACCTCCTTACTTCAGAATGTCGAAGGAACGAAAATATATATTATGTACTGGCCCGGTTGTGGCCCGGCCTGGCTTGAAAAATTTAAGTCCCGGCCCGGGTCTCAGCGAAAAAAAGTGCCCCGGTCGTTTCCTGATATTCATATAAACATATACATATATAATTTATATGATTTTTGGGAATATGCCAAGCATTTTAAAGAATATCTGTATAAACCCTCATATCTTATAAAAACAGATTTGTCAGTATGACGCCATATTTGTCATTTAGATATTTTAAATTGAATTATGACTCATATAGGATAAGGGAGTAATAAGTTTGGAAGCTTTGTGTTAAGGTTTTCTTCTTTATGGCCCCTCGTATGTATTGAAGCAGTCATAGCAATAGTATTTAAAATAGACAACAGCGGTTAAAGAGACTTGTAAGCTCCCGATCATGAATTGGATATGGAACATTGAATAGAATAATAAAGTTAAGAAAATGTGATGAAAAGTTATACTGAGGTTTCCCTTTACTCCTTAGAATGATTTATTGTGCATTCACCCCAAGAGACATTTAAAGAATATGTATTTTGTTGATTGGTTGAAAATCCACATTTTTTAATGAATGGTCGTATTAGAGAATCAAATGATTTATATTTGTGAATAAAAATTATGCTGGCTCTATGTTTGTTTTGATAGCATTACTTACTTGTGTTGCAATTCAAAAGATTATTTATTTAGGTTTTCGAAAATTAACTCTTCTTTTTTTGCCTATATGGTTCGATAGAATTGCATCCGACAGGATATAAATAATCATTAATGCATTATAATTGTCTATCAAACCTAGGATCTTATCAATGAGGTAGCAGACCAAAAATGACCCTCCCCTCTCGGGATTCGAACTTGCGCCCCCAACATTTTGAGTTGAACACGCCTTGACACGCACGGCTATTGCACTCTTTTTTAAAGAAAAAAATTTATCACACTTATATAAGGTTTTTTTACTACAAAATAGGCCTAAAATCGTTACCCCCAGACATAGACACCAAGGCAATACTTATTTCAATCCATTAAAACAAGTTTTAAATCAATATGTATGCTAATATAAATCAATTCCCCACCAAATATATATACTGCATATTGTTATTCCTTATTCGAAATTTATTTTATAGTTATTTTCAAATGACAGTTTTCTTGATATATATATATAACACTTGTCATCTGTTCCATATTATATGAAGATCTAAATTTGTACTAGAAAGAAGGGGGAAAAAAGGCTTCAGACTGATGTATGTTGTGAAATATTTGTTTTTAAGCTTCAAATGATGTGGATTTATGTGACAATAAAAATAAATTATGATAATGTTATAGAAGAAGTTTAAAGTTTTTTTTGCCAGAATAATATTGTGTTGATTTACATATTTCAACTTGCCTAATAATATTATTCACCTCAAAATTTGTAACGATTTAGCGGCACAAGTCGGTACATATCCATAAGAAAATATAAATAGAGTGTACAATCAATTTTAATCAAACAATAATAATAAATGCACAAAATGAAAAAGGATATAATTTAGTTTAAAATATTAATATTATTCATTTTTGAAGATTTTTTATATTATTAATTATTAATGTAAAGGTGAAAATACACTTAAATACGTATTTAACAAAATCTTTTAGAAAATTTGAATGTCAAAACATAAATGAACATTATTTTTCAAATTAACTGTTCAAGGCAAGAACTTTAATAAGAACCTGATAGGACAATAAACAATATTTTTTTGGTTGTTAATAATCGTGTACTTGGAAAAAGATATATATATATAAATATATATATATATATATATATATATATATATGCCATTTCATTTTTAAATAGGATGTAGTTTCAACTAAAATGCTCTCTAATCTTTTTCAAAATCAAAAATATGTTCTTTTGAATTTAGCTAAAATTATGTTTATCCACAATAAAAACACTTTTTATACCTCTGGCACTTTTATTATCTTATTTCTTAATAATTATATAGATATTAGGATCTTGATTTATAATAAACTAATCTACATCAAAGAACGTTCCAACAACTTCAACTTTCCCCTCCAATTTGATATATTTTATTTCAAGAACTCCATCACACGAAAGTATATAATTAAAATGTAAGAATAACTTTTCACTTCACTATTTTCCACATGAAAACTTTTTAAAACTCTGAATATATAAGTGCAGCTAGGCTTGCATTAATTTTGTGTATTATTAAGTGCGGCCCATGTAATCCTCAATACGAATATTCTAAAAAAAATAGAAACCTTCAAGTTTTAAATAAGGGCTTTCATTAAATAAACACACTTCAAGAATATCAGACACAGGGAGGGAGCTCGATAGCCGTGCATGTTAAGGCATGTTCAACTCTCAATGTTGGGTGCGCAGGTTCGAATACTCCCGAGAGTACTTTTTTCGTCTACCTCATTGAAGCTCCTAGGTGCGAGTGACTAATTTTAATGCCATAATACTTATTTATATCCTGTCGGATAAATTCTATCGAACCATATAGGCCAAAAAAAAAAGAATATCAGACACATGAAGAAAAGTAAAAATGACGTCATCAAGGAACGAGACTTTAATTATTCAAGATTGTTGTTTTTCTTTAACTCCTAGGTAAACCCCACCCCACCGAACTTAATCCGTATTCCGGAAGTACATGTTGTTTTTGTTGAATATTTATAATGAAACTACGTCAAGTCCATGTTGAGGCAAAGGAAAAATACTCAGTTAGGTTTTAAAATCTACGAGGGTCGAAATAATGTGCTACTTTATATTCATTTAATTAGGCAAATAAAATATGGACGGATGAACAGTAAAGAAAGGTTATTTTTACAGCACATTATGTTTATATTCATATGTGTTTACCTCATTCTATCCAGAAACATTTATTTATTCATTATACAAATGATTAAATAGTTTTTAATTATATGTAAAAAAAATCCCGCATCATATAAAAAATCAAACAAATTAAGAAATATAAAGACAACAATATATAAAAATGAAAGGATAACACATTCCATTATAGCTGTCTAAACAAATAAATACAAAATTGTAGCATATATGTTTATTTGTTTGAGGTTTTTGGAGACAGATGAAAGGAATAAACACAGTCAGGTATTTAGTCCGCGTCAAGTAACATGCAGTTTTTATTGTAAGTTTTAAAAGAAACTAGAGGCTCAGAGAGTGCAAACCTCCGCCGATCCCCACCAAACAAGAACCTGAACTCAATTGTACCATTCAAACATTCTCCCTTTCACACGCCCAAAATATCCCTCGATTTTCTATCTCAAATCCTTGTTTACACTCTAGAGGTACATGGAAAGAAAAAGAAACTGACGTCATCAAAGAGGAGAGCACAGCGACATCTATTGGCAGAGTAGGCTAACTTGAAATATTATTAGTATTTAGCTCATTTTGCATCTTAAAGAAGCACTCAGAGATGCCAAAATTTAATCACTTGTTTCTTTTGGCCTTTCCAACAACTCTACAAAGTTTCATCCGAATCCGTTCCGCACTTTTTGAGTTATCCTGCAGACAAACAAACCAACCAACCAACAAACCAACGCCAGTGAAAACAATACCTCCTTCGGCGGAGGTAATAACCGAGTAATGACCTATACTTATCATGATAGCTTTGAGATCTTCCATTTGTCTATATGAACTATTATCTAATTTCTTTGACATTAAAGATTTGCTTTTGAGCAATGAAATATCCAAAGCCCTTTGATGAATCGAGAAACTATCACTTTTTATGAAAGGTGCATGTGAAATGTCAGCTTTGATAAGTAAAGTTAACCCCTTTTTCTATAATTTTTTGTGTAATACAACGGATAATAGTTGTAAATAAAACCAATTTAAGGCATCATGCAGTCTAAAGCAATTTAAGAAGTATGCTGTCTATAATGCGCATATAAAGAATCACAAATGTTACAAGGAGAAGTGTTACAATTATTAGAGTTCCTTTATTTTTAACCAATCACGTTCTAGAAAAATAACAAGTTTAATATTGTTTTATTTTATTAAACAGTTCATTTTTTGATATGTATAAATACAAAATATATTAAGACCTAAGATGGTATGTGAAGGTACTTATGAATAAATTCAATAATTCTAAACAAAAACGATAGATACATATTAATACGAAGAAGTAAAGATTTATCCTTTTAAATAAAACTTAATCAAAAATAATTACAATTCTTTATAAATGTTAATATCGTTTTTTTGGAAGTATTTTATTTATTTCCAAGACTCCTTCGAAAAAATAGGGTATTTTGAGGTTCGCATAGGTAGTTGCAGCTGCTACTAACACTGGTTGAATGTCTAAAGTATTTATTGTATACCCAGCGTGTATTTTCCCAGTGATGAGGGCCTTCGCGAATTGCAAAATTTATTGCTTTCTCCCGCAGGGCGTTCTTATATATGCCCAATACAAAAAACTAGAGGACTCAGAGAGTGCGAACCTCCGCCGATCCCCACCAAATGAATCACTTAGTCTTTTTGTCATTTGCCAATAGATGCCGCTGTGCTGTGCTCTCCTCTTTGAGAGCACAGTACAGCGACATCTATTGGCAGAGTAGGATAACTTGAAATATTTATTAGTATTTAGCTCATTTGCATCTTAAGAAGCACTCAGAGATGCCAAAATTTAATCAATTGTTTCTTTTGGCATTTCCAACAACTCCACAAAGTTTCATCCAATCCGTTCCGTACTTTTTGAGTTATCCTGCTGACAAACACACACAACACCAACGCCAGTGAAAACAATACCTCCTTCGGCGGAGGTAATAATCGTCCATAGTATCATGGTAGTTCTGATACTATATGATTACAATAAGACAATAAATGCACTTGCGTGGGATCGAAAATTCCGTTGGAAAAATAAAGAAAGATTATTTTGATGTCATTTGTATTATATTATATCATTGCAAAATTAACGATCTTTTTAATTATCAGTAATTTTAATTAGAACGTTCTCTGTTGAGGTAAAAATTTAAAGTATAATGTTTATTTGTGTTTTTTTTACGTATTTACCCCAATTTTAAATACATATTATATATTTTTTGTATGTGTTTTAAAGAACTGTGGAATAAAAAAATAGTAAAGAAAGAGAATATATGTTCTGAAGATCTACATTAGGATTCCACTTCAAAATTATAAGATATGAGAAGAATATTCGTGTTCCTTGAACTTGATTCGAACTCACGGAATGCATTTATTTAAATTGTCCTCTCTTGTGTCTCATAGGCATTGAAAGGTACTGAAAGTCGGGACATATTTTCTTTGCATAATGAGAAATTCCTTTCCTTTCATAGAAAACTATTTGGAGAGCCTTCAAATAATGCATTTCTCAAATTTCATAACTTCATATATTGGTTCTTCAAAACCTGAAGGAACTCTTTAAAAAAAAGTTAAAACTCAGGAAATGCGCACATTTTTATTATTTATACAACATTAAAGCATAATCATCTTAAGTAATGCAAAAATGATTAACTTATCTGGATTGTTATATAATATATTTTTTAAGTATGACGTTTTAATATATATAACGAAAATCACCAATGAATTTTTTGTTTCAGTTGCCAACTCATTTTTTTTCTTATAATATGTCTTATCGTCAGAATGAGAAATATACCAATTATTTTGACTTATATGCATTGCAATTAAAAACGACTTTCTTTATTTAAATCTCAAGCTCAATAATGATTTCTTGATAAGAATATATCCTACGTGTTCTTCATATATACATTGATAAGTATAAATTATTATTTCAAAATACTATTTTATTCAACAGTTCATTTTTATGTACAGCAGAAAACATAAAATCCTAAGATAATGTATGAAATAATGTAAGTAAATATTAAAATTTATAATTGTAATTTTGATTTACTTGGATTGTTTTTTCATAATCCAATCCTTGTTTTCTATTTTAGGTCAATGCGTCATTTATTATTATCAAGATTTCTTGCAGTGCTTTTTTCGCCTATATGCATTAACGTATTTCTTGTATGACGATATGAAGGTACAATATAGCATTAAAATTACACAATCTAAATCTTAGTGAGAGAGAAATGACTGCTTCGGAAAGTCTCATGAGACCTCGCAAATATCATTTGGACTTAAATAAAATAATTAATGGGCGAACCCGATCAATGTCGGTAGGCAAAAGAAATAGGCCTGACACGGATTTTTCACCTAGAAAAGGAAACAGGCAAAAGGCTCTGGGGCATCCTAAAAAAAATTTGTAAAAAATATTCATTTTTTAAACAAGAGACAATTTTAACCACTAGATAAATCACTCTTCGATAAAAGACATTTTACCTAAAAGCTAAAATATATATTTTTTAATTTAATTGCATATCCCTTTTAAATCTCATTTATACATGTAGCATATAAAAACTAAAATTACGGTTTTTTTCCAAGACAAGTTACACCTGAGATACTCTCAAATATGGGATTAAAAAGAATCGTCTCTCTTAATACTAGAGGCGGCTTAGACAGAAGATCTAGACATGGGTTGATGAATCGTCTATTGAAAATGAAGCCTGACTTGATTTGCTTACAAGACATTAAAGCGCAAGTTGCATCTACGTGCAAATTGAACTGTTCTAAATGTAAGCCAGGAAAGTTTCGATGTTTTTTCACTGGATCGCACTCAAGAAGAGGAGTTTAAACCCTAATTTCGAGGAAGATTGGAAAAACTGTACAAGTAAGAAAGCTTTCATCCATAAGTGAATGGCATAAAATTAGTATAACGATAAATGAAATCTCCATTAATGTAATAAACGTTTACGGCCCTAGTGAGAAATCTCCTTCGTTTTTCCAGTCCATAATAAATGCCCAAGTAAACGATCCACTGCCATTTCTTCTCATAGGAGATCTGAATGTAGATCTTGATAGAAGACAATCAAGTTATCCTATCTTCAATTACCTTCAAAATCTGATACATAAGTTTTGCTTGGTAGACTTGACCAAAAATTTAGCCCGGAAGATAAAGTCTCCTTGAGGAGAGGAATCCAATAATCTCGAATCGACATGGCCCTTTGTTCACCGAGTTTGATACCAATGTTCAAAACAGCCTCCTACAAGCCGGAGTCGTCATCGGACCACAAACTAATATGTTTAGATTTTCATTGTCGAAAAAACATATCATCACCTAGAATACCAAATTGGATGTTCGAGGACTAAATCTTCAGAGAAAAAATTGAGAAATAATTTGAAAATAGGATTTACAAAATCGACAAATTCACAACATACTGCAGATAATTTGTTAAAGGCAATATTTGCCACAACTCATTTTTTAAATTTAAAAGACACAACCAACAAAAAGCTTTTAATATAAAAGTCGAAAGATTTTTAAACAGTAGTTCGGTTTTTGCTCGATCATTTTTGGCAGATTCTTTAAATTTCTTCAGAATTGCTGAAGTTGTCGAGGCAGAAAGGAGAGCAAAATATAATTTGGAAAGCTGTCCTTACACAAAAATCCAAAACCCAAAGATGGTGATAAAATATCTGCCTTAGGAATTCAAAAGATCAATGATAATGGAACAGTGCTAACAAAGCCTCAGGACATTTTAAATTATTTCCACAAACGCTTCCAAGAGACGGTTAATCTTAATCCATATCAGTTTAAAAAAACTGAAAATTTTGCCTAAAGATAATAATTATTTATTCACCGGAGAAAAAAATATCAAACTACATCTTTAAGCATTACAGAGATGATAAAGCTTGCGGCCCTGATGGGATCACTGGGAAATATTTACTCATTTCACTAAAGAAGCAGTGCCTTACTTACAAAAAATCGGAAGATTCATGGAAAAACAAGGTAGACTTCCAAAATCAATCACTAAAGGAAGAATAGCTCTCATTCCCAAAAAAGGGGATGGTTCTGACTTTAGTCACTGGCGCCCGATAACGGTGCTCAATGAGTTTTATAGAATTCTATCAGGTGTCCTAGCCAAGCAAATAGCACCAATCCTCAATGAAAGAATCGGAGTTGAACAGAAAGGGTTTTTAAACAGTCGTAAGATTTCTGATATATCCAGAAACATACAATCTTCTATTGAGTCAGTTCAGATGAGAGGAAAATATGGAGCTGTGATTGCAGTGGACTTCTCAAAGGCCTTTGATACCATTATACATAGTCAAGTTATGAGAGCAGTGAAAAAACTCCTCCCAAAGCAGTTTTTTAACCCGGTGAGAGCCTTGCTAAAAAACGGAACATCCACGATTTCAATTAATGGCATTGAAAGTAAGCCTATAATCCTCAAAAGGAGCTGCCGACAGGGGTGCCCTTCAGCCCCCCTTCTATTTATAGCTGCAGTCGAGGATCTCGTTAGAGGAATTAATAGAAAGTATGGAGGATTCGGCATCGACTTCGCTGGGTCTCGACATTTAATTGATCTCTATGCAGATGACGTTACCCTAACCCTTGAAGGTAATTCAGAGGCACAACTTATTGCAAGAATTAAAGTCCTTCTCAATTTTTTGGAGAAGTTTAAAAAAAAGTTGGGCTGGCTGTCTATAGAAAAAGACAACTATTCTTCCTCTTGGTGCATGGAACCCACAGGAAGGATTCAGTATCAATTCCATCCCAATCTCAAACTCAGTCGAGATTCTAGGGATTAAATGGGGTCGAAATGGATTTCATGAGAAAAACTGGTCTGAAGTTTCAACATTTATTGGCCATCGGATCTCTAAATGGAAGACCTTAAAATTGCAAAAAAGAGTACAAATGTACAGCATGCAAGTTGTTCCATTAGTTATTCACAAAGCTTCTGCAAACCTTTATTTTCAGAAAAGGCGGCGAAAGAATAAGAACGATGGCTGAAAGGTTTGTTCTTTAATAATTACGTGGAGATCATGAATTGCCCAAAACGCTTTCTTGGAGGAGGGATTTCTCTACTCTCCAACATTTTGCACAAAATTTATACGAAAATTTTTACGGACTTTTCAAGAAATCCAACAGTGGAATGGAGAAGGACTATTAAGGATGATCTCTACAATATGCTTATGATGTGCACTAACTTATCGAATAAATTAATTGATGATATTTCTCCAATTTGGGGAGCAGCACATCGAATCATTTGGATGAGAGAACCCTCATATTTAATGATTCAGTTATCGATATTTAAAAAAAAACAGGAATAAAAAGTTATTTTTCAAAAATCTTAGCGATCCCTCAGTTTTAGAAGAAATAGCCATAACTGGCAATGTTTTATCTATTCATTATATAAGCTTCCAGTCCGTTTTTAACGATGGAAGATTCCGATTTCCCCTAGCGCGTTCATCAATGAATTATTTTATGCCCATCCCGTGGCATATCGAAATGGATGAACTAAGTTATGAGGAAGAGATTGATCGATTGGAACATACACCGTGTTCGATTAGATCTCCCTCTCAAGTGGAAGAAAAGGATTGTTTCATCTGTACGAGGAATCTTCGACTATAGGAAGTTTACAGTTCAGTTAAAAATTTCAACCGATTGCATAAATTTTACAGGCCCTTGCAAAGACTATGGAAAATTGTACAACCACACACTTCATGCGTTTGTGGACTGCCATGCAGTGTCAATTCTAAAATACTTCCTAAATATAAATCTGCCAGGCCTTGAAAGAGGAAATGAAGGCTACGTTAAAGGACTCATTTTATTTGGAGTTTCGAGCAACAAAATTAGTGCCTCACCCAAAACGAGGGCAATGGACTTTGCGCATTTGAACTGTAAAGCTCTTATAGCTCAAAAGCTAACTCTGTACCAACCAATCAAGGAAGAGGATCTGAGAACCATTATACTAGCTGCGTCAGCTAGATATTTAGCTCCATATGTCAAAGTTCCTATGGCCGACTTCAAATCATGGTGCTACGCTGGAGAATTGGTGCGTTTCCTTCCGTCGACATCTTTAAGTCAGAAAAAATATTTAGATAAGATTTTAAAGAATTTTAGTAATTTCTTATAAATACCTTTATGATATGTGAATTGCTTGTTTTAGTATAAATGTTATTTTATTGATGACATATAATTCCTTCCCAGAGTTTTAATTTTGAACTATAATGTGTATTCATGTATTCTTTTACGTAACTACTCCGGTTTATATATTTATGTATACATTTCTGTTTTGATGTACATAATATATTTTAATAAAGGAAAAAAAAATACTTAATCCAACCTAGGGTCTAACCTAGAACAATTCATCTTGTAACTGCTGTTAACATTCATAAAGTCCTGGAATTTAATTTTTTTATATTTGAAGATGAGTGAATTTTGTATGTTATTAAGTTAAATAGTGATATAAGTGTACCGTGTTCTTTTCGAGTTTACGAATTGGACTGCATAAATCGTCGATATATATATATATATATATATATATATATCTTTACCTTATATTATACCTTCATATGTCATATATGAAATCAATTGACGCATATATGCAAAAACGAACTACAATCCAAGTGTAAGAGATGCACATGACGTCTTTTATTAATAAGTGGTAAAGACCCTGGTACACTGGTCAATAAAGTGCAGAAAAGCAATAAATATTGTTCTGAAATGGGAGAAAACAAATGGTCTCACCTTCAATCCATCCAAATCTAATCTATACAAACTAAGATTTCCATGATTATTTATGGCAGGAAAAGTCATAAAAATATGCTACACAAATGAAATACCTAGGCGTGGTTTTCGATCAAGGACTCACCTGAATATGGAATATGACAGAGGCAGATGTAGGTCAAAAATTGGGATTAACCTCCCTCCGCCCATGGGCCTTAGGTTCTGTTAGTCTCAAATTTGACATATTGGAGTTCCAAACCCTGCGTCCATGGGCTCTCAGATTCGCCTTCCAAAGCTATGATGTATTGGGGTTCCAACCCCCCACCCCCCGCCCACCCATAGATCCTCAGGCTCAGCCAATCAATACTCTGCCATATCGGGGTTTCAAACCACTGCCCTTGGACCATCGGTTCCGCCGATAACAACTTTGACATATTGGGCTCCGCCTGTCACAGCTATGATATATTAAAGATCCAAATACCCAACAGGGTATAAAAGCTGTGATCGATCAATCCTGTATGCCTATTAGCAGTAAGTTTAGAACCCTAATATGTCATAGAAGCAATCGCTGACCAAGAACCCAAGCAGTGGATTTGTAATCCAATATAACATCTTTTGTTTATTTCTTAAAAAATATGGAATAATTTGCGGAGAGGTTTGTTCCTCTCATACCATAGTTGTGGAATAAGTAACTCGGGACCCAGGGGGAATCTATTCAAAGTTGGGCACCCTAAATATCTTATAGTTGTGATCAGCCGAACCCATATAACCAAGCTTTTTTTTTTGTTAGTTAGAAATTTATTACTGTTTACAATAGACAAACATATACAGATATACATAAACTAAAGTAAAGAACACAACCACACATTGGGGTATCTGTGTTACGACAGTAAAAGTAAAGTAATCATATTTATATATTAAATTTTTCATTATAACATTTTTCATCTTTGTACATTTTAAAAACTTGATTATTTTTGTTTCCTCATCCTCCTCTTGCGAAACTAGGTGCCTTTCGTAGGACAAAGCGGGGCATTTGTAGATTAAATGATGAGCAGTCTGTGGTTCTTCCAAACAGAGATCACATATTTCACTCGTGTTTTTCCATTTACTCAAATGAGAGAGAAATGGTCCATGTCCGGTATAGGCTTGGACAAGAAGTTGGGCATCTTGATGTCGGTGTTTGATGGGTTTTGGCTTCGGGGTTTTAAGCATGGAGCGTGTATGCTTCATCTTTTGGTCATTTCTATATCGGTGACACCATTTGTTGTAAAAGAAATCGTTAAGTGTTTTCTTTATATAACTTGGAGGAACACCGACATTTTTCCGGATTTTGCTCACACTTCCATTTTTTGCTAGATGATCCGCAAATTCATTTCCCGTTATGTCATTATGACCTTTGCACCATTCAATGTGAATATTTTTCTTCTTTTTTCCTTCAATCAGGACCTTCTTACAGTTCTTCACTACCTCGCTAGTTGTAAGTGGGTTGAGAAGAGCTGCAATCGCTGATTGGGAGTCTGATCTAATTATAATATTTTTGGAGAATTTTTCTTGATTAAGGAGATCTTCTACAGATCTTGTAATTGCCACAACTTCTGCTTGAAATACTGATGCCTCTGTGTTCAACGATACCATTGAGTGGTGTAATGATATGTCACCCCTAGTAATTGCCCATCCAGACCCAGTATTACTTTTATCATCTTTTGAACCATCCGTGTAGATAATTGTATCGGGATTGGGGATTTCAAGGTTGTCCACCCAAATGAATTGTCCCTTAATGAAGTCACTTTCATGGTTTGTGATGGCTTCCTCCAAAATTTTGTCGCTAGAGAACCTATGTCCACGACGTGTTGGAAGGATGCCAATACCATCCCAGGTGTTCCGCAGAAAATGTCTTGTTCTCCATCTTGATTGTGTTGCTTGCACTTGGACATATATATCTAGAGGAGTTATACCCAGTACTGCTTCCATCCCTGCAGTCGGTGTTGAGCGAAGTGTATGGGTTATTGACAGAAGTGCTTTTCTTTGAACTGAATTTAGGATTTTAATCCCGTTTTTCTTTGAAGTAATAGAATGTCCCCAAGTAAGGCACCCATATGTGATGACTGGTCTGACCATTGCTTCATATAGCCATAGGACTTTATCCGGAGTTAAGCCCCATTTTTGGCCTATGATTGCCTTAGACATGTTCCATATACGAGCACACTTTGCTGCCTTTTCTTTGAGATGTTCTGTCCAGGTTAGTCCTTGATCAAAGGTTAAGCCTAGATATTTCATTCGTGGTGAATATTCAATTACTTTACCATATTTTTAAGCATGGGAAGTATTTAGACCGTAGTTTGTATGCTTTAGAGAATACTATGGCGTTTGATTTGATTGGATTAAAGGTAAGGCTATTTCTTCTTCCCCACTCAACAACCGTGTTGATTGCCTCTTGCATTGCATTAGCAAGTGTGGTGGGATTTTTTCCACTTACTAGTAATAAAATGTCGTCAGCATAACCAACCACTTTGATTGCACCTTTTTTAAACTTCGCCAGTAGGGTGTCCATTATAGTGTTCCAGACTAATGGGGATAGCACTCCTCCCTGTGGGCTGCCACACGTTGGATTGACGATGACCTTTTCGCCTCTCAACTCGGCTTCAACTGTTCTTGTACTAAGAAGATTTTTATACCATAGTCTGATACTCTCTGGATTCTCAGTCTTTTCATTGCATAGTCCGCAGAGAGAAATCTTACGTTATCAAAAGCACCTGTGCAGTCAAGACTGACCGAGAGTACATTCTTTTTGGAATATGGCTTTCTCTATTATGTCTGCGGCTTGTGATAGGGCGGTTTCTGTTGATAGGCCTCTTTGTAGGCGTGCTGTGAGTGAAGTATAGGGATGCTTTCATCAACCTTCCACTTCACAATTCTTTCAAGTCCTTTAAGGAGGAAGTTCGATAGGGTAATTGGTCTAAATGACTTTGCCAAGCTATAATCAGCCTTACCAAGTTTTGGCAAAAATCTTACTTCATTCTCTCCAGCTTTTGGAGTGTAGCCCGTGCTGACAATTACTTTGTAAAGGTCCGTAATGTATTCCACTAGTCTACTACCAAGTTGTTGAAGTACAATAGGCTTGAGTCCGTCCGGCCCGGCGCTTTTGTATGGACTAACGAATTAAAGGAATTCCTGACCCTGTTGCAATCAACAAAGTTGATGTCAAACTTATTTATTTGTAAGGGGCTTTCATAGTTGACATTGAATCTACAGTTAGGAAAATGTGTCTCCATGAGTATTCTCAGGGATTCAGGGTGACTGTGATATCCATTTTTGTTTGTAGAAGACCTATAGAAATAATTATCGCTTTTTGACATCTAATTAGTTTGGCAATGTCCTTTGTGCTTTCAGCACTGGTGCAGAAGTTTTTCCAAGATTCTCTTTGTTGTGTTCTTAATGAGGCTCGGTATTCTTTTCTAGTGTTTTGGTAATCTTCTCGAAAAGAGCTATGATGACGTTTTGCTCGAGCTTTCTAAGTTTTTGTCTCAAACTAGCAAGATTTTTAGTCCACCATGGCACTGATTTAGTATTAATCATTTTTTTTTAGTGGACAGGCTATATCAAGCCCCTTATTTATTACTTTGATAAGCATCTCGGCGCATTGATCATAGCATTTGCTTCGGGAGATATTTTGGTAGTGTCATCATTTCTGTGTAGTGCCTAAAGGATTCCAGTCTGCTTTTCTAAAGTTTCTATTATCGTCAGCACTTGGTTTATATTTTCCCAAAGGTGATACTATGTATCG
>CP045904.1:16158439-16203342 GCA_013387185.1 Caligus rogercresseyi
TTCGTCCTCCTTCATAGATGAGTGACCAACTTTATCAGCGTGTAAGATCCCTCGTCGTCGTGAATCACTCCCAAATTTCATTGCCCATGGAAAAATTTGTGGACAAGGCCTCCATCCCGCCCTACTATTAATACCATTTAAATCCCAGAGCTCCATCATCATCCTGTACCAGATCAAGAGATGTCCAAGGAAAAGATGTTTTACATCTCATTGGATGAGACAAGAGACATCAGGACAGACCTATGACGGCTGTGTTGATGGATCATTGGATGGTGATAATCCACCAAACCCTACTTGATAGACTTATTAATGTTGGATCCTTGAACCATTAAAAGTCTTCATTTGGTTCGGAAGAATGTTGACCACTTTCTGGGCCGGATTACCAGGCGAGTCAGTTAAAAGCTTTTTATTCGGATGGGGCATCGTATTGCGTCAAGGCGGCGGGCGAACTGAAGAATCCTTCCCTAAAGTAATCCATGTGACATGTTTGGCTCATGGATTCCACAGACTGGCCGAGTTTTGCCGCAATGAGAACCCTGAACTAATCTCTTCGTTGGGAAATGAAGAAGTATTTTTGTTTTCCGCCTCTAGAAAACGAAAATTCACTGATTCTCTCCAAGTTCCCATGCCACCTTCGCCTGTAATTACGCGATAGGGAACTTGGATAAAAGCAGTGAGTATTACTGGATTCACTTCTCTGCCATAAAAAAATTCATCAACGAGATGGATGATGAATGTCCATCCTTAATAACACTTAAAGATCTGGTGAATAAGGAGTCCTTGTGGAAGGAAATAAATTCCATCCATGAGGATATGGATGGGATACCAACCCTCATCAAGGCGCTGGAAGAGAGGCTTCCCCTCATGATTAGCTCAACACTAGTCGAAGATGCAATATTGGACATAAAAACCCTGCCTACAAGGAAAAAATTACAGAAATTTTGTCTAAAAACGTCGGATTTTTATTTAAGAGAAACTGTAGGTGTAAATAATCCAAAATCTATTGTATATAAAATGCCCCAATTGTAAATTGTGACGCAGAACGAGTTTTTAGTGTCTATAAAGATTTATTGTCATGTAAAAGAACGCGTCTTACCGAAACAAATATTAAACATATTATGATTCAGCGATGGAATTCAAGTTTGTCTATGATCTGTAAATAAATATGTAAATTATCCGTAGAACTAATTTGCTTATTATTTCACAAAAATGAATATTATTCATGCATACGTAAGTAGGAACACACCAAAACATAGAGGAGTTTTGAGGGAACGGTGGAGTCTCTTTTGGGGTGTTTCTCAAGGAGAGTATAAATAAGGTGAGGCAATGATAATCGACGTAGGCAATTGGAGAGGGACAGCTGACTATTTTGTTGTGATGTCACAGCTGCTACGCTTGATTTCTAGTTCAGTTTGTATTGTAAAGCGAAAATGCCATATTATCGAGGAATTTGCCGTATTGTGGAGGATTTTAAGTAGAGCGTTAAAATATCCATCAAAATATGTAATATATGTTTGTCAAGAGAGTGAAAACGTTAAGAAGATTGATTAATTCATGCAATAATAGACTGCCAAAGAATCTAACTTAATTTTAAAAATATCTATGGCTGTAATAAAAAATATTGTATTGAAAAAAGATTTCAAAATATTGATTTTGATTCCTCACCGGAATCCAACCATTTATTGTCTCATTAAACAGATTTCAAAATGTTGTATAAGTATAAGACTTCCATTTAGGAAAGAAAGTAAGGATATTCAAGGAACAAGGATGCGAAGCATTCTTACTAATCTCATTCAATTTAAGCATCAATAATTTGGTATATGGTCATTAATATTTTCAAAGACCAAACTATATGTTACTGTAAAATTAATTAGCATAAGCTATTTATTGAAAAATGTATAGTTTCAACAGCTATTAGAAACATTGTATATATTCATATCAGTATTTATTTTTGTGAAATATAAATTATTTTCTGCCTCTCTTCTATATTTATGATTATTAGGTGACGAACTTGCTTACACAACACAATCATACGCACCCTGATCGAATAATTTTATGGAGTAAGACTTCTATTTGTCAGATTGGCTGATAGTTTATATAAGTATAACTTACAACATATAGTTTTGTACTAGGTATCATCAGTCCATATTAAGTCTTAGATTAAATATAAATCAACTGTCTTGAAGGTCTAATTGAATACTATTTGAATACACCTTTGGACTCTAGAAAGGTTATTATGTTATTGTGGAAACTAAATGCTTTTAAAGAAATAAAGGCCATTATATAGTTAGCAGTGTTTTAATTTTTATTTATTTAAACAATTTAATTTTCCCCTACTAGAAAAGCGATACATAAAACATACGAAAAAATCGATTAGGATATAGGGGTAAGCTACACCATCGAGGGGGTTCCGCCATGCATTAAGAAAGTCGATGAAGATATTACACAATAGAGATCCTAATAAGATCTAAAAGCTCTTAAAAGATAATATACATTATCTTATACGGAACGGAAGCAAACAAAATGTATGTGACTTTTCTCGAATCTTTCATTGTTAATTCCAGAACAGCCAAGGAATGTCCCGAACTGCCTAAGCATATTAAAGTCCTCGCTGTCTGCCCTTGGCGTGGCGGTTTCAGAGATCTGAAGAAAGATATAGCTCTCCGGTGTCCTAGATTACTCGTCGGTTCCTAATTTAGTCATGCCACTCAATGATCTATGCTCATTGACGATAATTAGAGCCTCACCTATGCTGAAAAACAAATAAAGTATTTAATATCATATGTCTTAATGATTATTAGTGTTGAGGATGTCATTGAATAACTTACAATAAGAACAAGTCAGTTTATACGAGAGATGATGATTTTTCCTCAAAAGGAAGTCAGTCCTGTTGCTTGCTCTCCGTTTTGACTGAAGAACCATATCTTGGAATTAGCAAAGAAGTAAGGAATGGTCGTCTTTTAGGCATTCAACTTAGTCGTTGGCTACATGATCCGTGGATGAGTCTCAATCCGTGCCTAACAGTCCTCCTCGCTATGGAGGATTGCACGTGCCTCCCCCGCGAGAACTGTCTTGATGTACTTGATTCACTCCTCCCCAGATGAATTCTGAAGGGATAATTAATTCACTGTCCTCAGTCATCATTTTCGCCGTAAAGTTGGCCTCAATATGCTAAAAGAATGAATCTGATTAGAAAACAAGCCTCGTGGGTAAACCAGCAGTGACAAGGAGGTCATTCAACAACTCACAATAAGAATAGTCCAGTCCGGCTGAGAGATGAGAGATGAGGTAGGGAGTTCCCCTTGTCCAGGAATCCTGTGGAATAAGGGACTCTGGACACAAGAAGGTAACTGCATATCAAGTCTACTCCTTCAAAATAGAAAATACCTCAAGTATTTTGTTACGAATAATATATAATCTACTTCGATCCAAATAATATGAACTTATTATGATGTAGATCAAATTACTTTGTTTGTTTTGGATCACACAGAAACAACAGAACGCTGTTTTCTCTGCTATTGAAAGGAATCAGCTCTCTATATCCTTAGATCTCTATGCTACAGGTATACAGAACAGAAGCAAAAACAGATTCAAATATAAAATAAATACCTTCCGTTCTGGCCGACTTGGCCTGCTTCATAAATGAAATAAATATTCCTCAAGAGAGGAGAGAGAATAGTGATAACAAGGAGCTTGAACTCAATTGCACCCTTCAGACATTCTCCCTTTCACACGCCCAAATATCCCTCAACTTTACATCTCTAGTATGGTATATTGATGATAGTGAGGGTATTGGAGGGAATGAACCTTATAGGTCACCAGCACATGTCCACGAAGATGCAGAGACGCTTGGAATTTTAATTGCCATAGCGCAATACCGAGCAGCTGTCCCACTCTTATAGCTTGAGGTCTTCAATGTTTATATACAAATGATTTGTCAATTTCTTTGCTATTAAAGATTTTATGCTTAACAGCGAAATTCAATTGCTTATGATGAGATGCCAGCTTATGTTTTCGCCTGAAGGGCCAAACAAGATCGATGCCTTAATGATTGGAATGCGATCTTCTTGCGGAAAGACATTTAATTGAATAAAATACCTCACAGTCCTTAATAAAGACAATCTACAAAAGCGTGTATTATATTATGCGTATAGAAGCCACCAATTATTGCAAGGATAAAAAAAAAATTAATGAGCCCAGACGAGATTTGAAATGAGCTGTAAATTTGGACCCATCAGCAATACTCAAGTCGAACACGAATTTTTTTTTCCATGAGGAAGGAAGACTAAAAATGTTTTTTTTTTTTTGTTTAAGGTTTATTACTGTATACCGTTATACATACATATATACATATAATATTACAAAGATAATATAATTGTACAATAAATGATAAGATAAAGAGCGCGACCACACAAAGGGTATATGTGCTACAACAGTAATGTGGAGTCCTTCTTAAATATTCAAGCAACTGAAATAAATATAAAATATATAGATAAAATGAACTTATAAGCTGATGAATTATTATAACTTTTTGTTTTTCTTCTTTAGGTCATCAGCAACCCTGTTGAAAAACATATCTTTGTAGATTGTTTCCTTGGCTTGGATTTTTTCTTATGGTGTTTAGTTTTTAAATAATCTTCTACATCGTCTGTAAATTGATTTGAAGGATATTCCCGGAGCCAACTGGCACTTGAGTAGCTCCTTGGAAAATTTCATGTTGTTTGCCCAATTCATCTGTGGCGCAGTCCTCAGTAGTATCTCCACTAAACTTGGTCACTTGCTGGGTCTTCGGTTGAATGACGTTGACAATCTCGACGTTTTTAGTTGAGGTTTTTTGTAGTTTATTTTACCCACTGTTTCCTCGTGGTTCGGGTCTTTTACAGACATGTCTTCCTCATGTTCTTCTTCCGCTTTCTGGATAGTCGGTGCTTTCCGAGGGTCTTGAAAGCGAACTTTACCAGCGGAAGCAATACTTATTGTAAAGTTTATTGATTTTAGGCTTTCAAATGCCTCTTTGTCAACTTTAATATATAGCACTTTTCCGAGCTGTGTGATGTCAGATTTGATGACATCAACTTTGCCTCGGATCTTATTAACATTGCATTGATATGCAATGACCTTGGCGAGTATTTCATCAACCATGTCCCCTGTGACTCCTCTTATGAAGCCAGTAAGGGTCTTACAATTTTTTCCTCTCTAATTTTCTCCAGTTCTTCCCATGAGACTGGCAAGAGAGGTGTCTTTTCCGAAATAACTTTTCGGACGTGCTGGCTTGAGGTTTTGTCACTTACATAAATCACTGCTTGTTGATTTGTATAGCGACGGCCTTCGTAGCAGGGCACGAATTGCCCAGCTGTCCCGCTCAATCGACCAACATAGTCGGTGTCAAGTACTCTTATTGTTTTGTTCCAGTCGATCATGGAAATATGGTCACCATTTTTCCTGACGATGACAATCTCTGTGGCTTCTTTAGCAATTTCTGCATAAAGAAACCTTTTTTTCGGTTTTGTATTAGGAGCTTCTGATTGCAAAGCCTCCTGCTTTTGCTGTCTTTTAGAAGGAGGGTTTCATTCGAATTGCCTTCCCTCTGTCTTTTCATTATTATTGTGTTTACTAGTGATATGGGGTTGAACACTAGTTTATTTTTGTCTTCAGGTCCTTTTGATGTATTATTTTTAGGATGGGCTCGTAACCTCTTGTAATTCACCGTTGTCCATTTCAGGTCACCGGCATTTTCTTTATTTTCAGGCAAGAGCAAAGCTTGCTTGTTTGAGGTCCTTGAATTTCTTTCCTCAATCATCTTCACGTAAAGAAGGCTTCAATTAATGAAATAAATCGAGGTTGGGCGAATATAAATAATGTAATGTTCCGCTTGATTTTATGATGAATATTCATCTCAAGGAGAATAATTACAAGATGCGTATCCTTAACTGGAGGGCCAAAAAGAGCTTTCAATCGACGGAAGTCCATGATTGGAGCAGCTGAAGACAAGCTTTGACCTTAGGAAGGACGTTGGTAAACATTCACAACACTTTTTAGTGCCATAAAAGGCCAGAAATCACTTGTAACTTCTAGAAAATATTATTTTCTAGGAGGGCGTGAAATGACGTGTTATCACCTTGAAAGTTAGGAAGGAACTCGACTAAAAATGCTTAAAAACTTACTATTATTTATTTTCTTCAAAACTCTGCCTGTCAAGATTCAATTTTAAAAACCACGGCATTGTAGGCACATGGTTTTTTAATTTATTTAATGTCCGTAGTTGAGAAGTTATTGTACCAATAGGTGTGAGAGATATATGTATAATTAAAAGAAATAAAACAAATATCATTCGCGCGATCAACCTCTAGTTGGTCATGGACATAAACTAAGAAACTAAGAATGAAGAGACAATGACATAACATTGAAGTACAAAGTACTAATGACAGAAAGATGCCATGTTGAAAACAAAGATAAATTAAAAGGAATAAAACAAAGATCATTCGCTCCTTTGCATTCATGCCTTTAGTTGGTCATGATATATATAAACAAAGAGGAAAGAATGAAGAGGCAGTGACATAACAAAGTACTCATGACAGAGAGACAGACGCCATGTTTGAAAACAAAGATACAAAGAGAGATTGATATAACATTAACACAGGACCGAGTACTTTTCCTTTTCTTTTTGCACAACGGGGCTGATGAGGAAATAATAAAAAGGTAAAGAACTACAGAAATATAAAATATATTAGTTAAATGATTTTTAAAGCCAGACTCAAAAAAGATGATCATGATTCAAATGTCAACAATGTCTTGTAATAAGAGTCATTACAATATCTTTATAATCTCATTTATAAATAATGTAGATAAAAATGTCAACAGTGGTAGTATTATATGTTTAATGTACTATCATCAGGGTATGTAAAAAAAACAAAAATTATCGAGTTTTTTAACCGTTTTTTTTCAAAATTTTGGGTTTTTACATACCTGATTATCATGGTGCCCTTCCGTCAATTCCCTCATGTTTATGACGGGGATCATAAAAATGGTGCCCTTTCATCATTTTTTTGATTTATTTAAAATATTATCACTAAAAATACTTCTGAACATGCTTGAAGGCTTAGTATATTCCAGGGCCATATTTTGCTTACACAAATATAAATAAAAGATCATGACAATAATTAAGATACATTTTTCTTAAATATTAACTCCATAAAATGTTGTATTATATATAAAGCTCCCATATAGTTTGAAGCCTTATTATATGCATTAACAACATTAGCATTTATAGATAGACCTTCAATAACATCAATACATAATACTTGTTGCGACAGTTGCAAGGTTGGGGCAATACAAAAACAAACATGTAGCAGTGTGACTACTCAATGACGTCACTGGAGAACGATTAATCTATATGTATATCAATCAATCTCCCTATCTATCTATCTATCTATCTATCTATCTATCTATCTATCTATCTATCTATATATCTATCTATCTATATATATATATATATATATATATATATATATATATATATATATTATATATATATATATATATATATATATATATATATATATATATATATATATGTATGTGTGTGTGTATAAATAAATGTATAAAAAAATATATATATATATATATATATATTCGTTCTCCAGTGACGTCATTGAGTAGTTTACTGCTAGGATTACATGTTTGTTTTGTATTGCTCAGACCTTATTATACAGACCTTTGGTGAACCGTGGTGTTAATTTATGACGTCATATGGTGCCGTATATTTTTTGCGAGGGCTTCATTTTGTATTTCATAATTTAAAAACCAATTATGAAGTAAAAAGTCTCCCTAGAGGTTACATTAGATTAATAATTTAGAGCGCCCCTAGGGAGCAAAAAAGAAGTAACATTATAGCCAACTCCTATGCTATATATATGTAGCATATGTACTTATGAAATAATGCTTAATAATAAAACTTTTTTGTGTTTCATCCAATTTTTTTCACATTTGCATTAGTCTCCCCAATAAGGAACAATTATATTAACAAATTTAAAAATTTAAAAAAATCCAAAAATCATGTTTTTTTGGGTTTTCTGAAAAAATATGAAACGCTTGAGACGTATTTTGTTATAATGTATTGTCAGGCTTTTCAAGCTCCTTCTTATGAACTCAAGTTGAAATCTGAGGGTTCACCAGGAGCGGAGAAAAAAACACTTTTCCATTTCAAGTTTTTATGCCAAAACTCACAAAGTTCTCAACCGAAATTCATTTTTATACAACACGAACTTATTAGAAATGCAACACTCTATAGATACTATTTATAACTTGATGCGATCAACACAACAGACAACCCACAAAAGGCCCCCCTAAATTTAGGATTTCAAAAATATTCCGCTTCGTCCATGAAATAGGACCTAATATTAAATCCCGGATTTGAGGTTGTTAACGACTTCGGATTTTGATACTGACTACATCAAAGCTGCTCCATTTGGGAAGTTGAATATGATTGTGCAAAATAATTTGCGAAAAACTGCAAATTGAAAAAAATCCGGATTCCGGCCCAAGTATGTCCCGGAGGCCGGACATTGACTTAACCAATCTAGACCTTTTGCAAAGCCTTCATTTCGTATTTTATGTTTTGAACTTTTTTTGAAGTAAAAACGTCGCCCAAGAGATTTTCTTAAATTTCCCGACAGGCTGGTCCGGTTTTCCGGGAAATTTCTTTGGGATCCGATTTAAACCCTATTCTTGATATACTTTAGGAGTGGCTTTTTTTCGAAATGGGAAACAAATCAAAAGTTAAGGAAATGTCATAATCCGGGTCCGGGATTTTATACAAAAAAAAAAGAAAAATTATAATAAAAAGATGCATAAATACATACATAAATTATTTAATTTAAATGGCGAATATTATATAATAAAAACCACTTTGTACAGAATGCAAAGTGAATCTATGATTTTACATGTGACGTGAGAACACAATTTGAATACAGAACGAAATATAAGAAAAGGAGAAAAACTATTATACGTATTTTTGGCTATATTTACTTCATACGATGATGCTTCCATTTTTTATGATTTGAAATTATACGTTCTATGTACAAAAAACAAAAATATTGACTTTCGATCATATTAGTTGGGTGTTTGTAGTTTGTTTTATATCGATTGTTTATTACAATCAAAGGGTTTTCAATACGCAATATCCTTCCAAAAGATGGAAGGCCGTAATTTTCGTGGAATCATTACAAATTATTTATGCTGGTATCCCTGCGCATCGATATGAATCTCCAACAATCACATGCTGCAACAAAACAATGCTTTGAAGAGAGAGAGAAAGAGAAAGAAGGGGGATCTAAATTCAAAGCAATACGTCATGTATTTCTTGTTAATACATCATTATTAATTAGTTATTCTCATGTACATACTTCGAATCAACTTGGATAGACAATTCGGAATCCAATCGTGGATTGTATTTTGTCGAATTGATTGTGTGTTGCTATGCAGAGATTCCATCCAGTCGAATCCAGTACATCCTTCATCTCGTGGACGTGCCGCTCACAAAGGAAGGCTTGGCGCTCGCAAAAAAGGACGTGCAGCTCGCGATGGAGGGCTTGACGCTCGAAGACGGGGACTTCTTCCCCCTCCAGGATTCATACTCCCCGGTGATCCCATCCTCGTCGTCCTCCGGCACAACGGAGGTGCCTCCGAATCCACGAGTCCTAGTTCCACTTGGACTCGGCGGAGCGGAGGCAGGTATGGATGGATCCCATGGGGCTCGGATCTCAACCCCCCGTGTGAAGCTGACGACGAGGAAGACGATTATCCTGATGGGGTTCAGCTGCAAACTGAAGCGAGTCTCCATTGAGGCACTATCTCTCGGGAGGGACCACAGCCGACTGGAAGACCATTAGAGAGTACCTGAAGACGACCGGAAAACACTTCATCAACCTCAACGCAGGATTCACCTGAAGGATTGTCTCTTGTTGTGGGACAACGCCCGTCCTCACGCTGCCGCTTAAACAAGGGAGTTTATGACCCAAAGGGACGTAAAACCGATCAAACAGAACCCCTACAGCCCAGATCTGAACCTCTTTGACAGATTCCTGTTCCGGAAGTTGAAGCATCTGCTCCGTAATGACGAGTTTGGGGGGCATGAGGAAGCCACTACTGCTGTGCAGCGGGCGATGAAGAGGGTGAGCGAAGACGAGCTGTTCGACCAACTCAAGAGGCTCTGGGGGCACTGCTACGACGTCATTGCAACCGGAGGGGATTGTATTTTCTAATTTAAGTGTTTTTTAATATTAATTTGATGAAAATAATGAGTTTTACTGGGCCAGACTATTCATGGTTCAACCTAATAATAAGCTATATGTGCGTATTTTGTTGTATTTGTTTATTTCATTTGATCAAACATAATCTAAAAAACATTTGATTTAACTATTAATTATACTTTGTAACACATTTTTGGTCCAATGTTAATAAATTTACGTTATTTTATTCATTTTTCACATAGGATTTCTTGTCTAAATTGTCGAGCCTTTAGAACAGATGAATTTCTTGCATTGCTTTTTAAAATGTTTATTACGACAATATTTGCACCTATAACATTTGGTTATTTTCTTAATTAAACGTTGCTTGTATAAAGTGCAACCTTTATATTAAAAACATCTAAATTTTTGTCCATCTTTGTCCGCATTCAACGAATCAGAAAGGCCAGGACTTGCAATCTACAAAAAAGCATTGATTATAATACTTATGCTATGTCCGTTATGAATTTACCTTCGATCAAACTAACACCTTCATTGTTTATTAATTCAAGTGTCACATTAAATGAGTTAGAAGGACCATAAGATATGTCAGCCTCCACAGCACTTACAGTATGATCTACAACTAAAGAAAAATACTTTATTTTAATACACTATTGTTATGCTAGTTATGAATTTACCTTCAATCATACTAAAATCTTCGTTGGATATTGATTCTAATGCCACATTAAATGATTCAGAAGAACATAAGATTTGTCAGCTTACACAGAAGTATCTACAACTAAAAAAAGACTTGATTAGAATAATTTATTGCTATGTTAGTTATAATTTACTTTCAATCAAACTATCATTTTCTTTAGTTTTACTGTTGGTCTGATGTTCTTGACTGATCGAGTCATCTACAATGGCAAAAGAATTGATGAAAAGCTGTTTCTTGGTTCCAGAAGATATTAGAGGAACACCATTCTTCATAAGGTATTCCTTCCCTTCCTTCGATAAACCGTGCTTTTCCAATAAGAAATCATCATTTATTGATGTAGGTACATCTGAATAACAAATGCCACGTTTCAGAAAGTTCATTTGTACACTTTCTGAGCTATCTGACCACTCCTTTAATGTCACTATTCCACTGAATTGGTGGGCATCCTTTCTTTTTCGAAGATATGACATTGAATTTCGCAGATGCTTTAGCAACCATATCTATCATATCTTACAACACACTCGATTCTTGATAATTATAATAAGATTTTGATATAACTCCAAAGCTGCAGTCGGGAGAAAACTTAGCGTGATTTTCAACGAGGAAATGAATAGATATCTCCTCAAATAGGTCACACTTCACCATAAATGCAGCGAATCCAATATTATTTTTATTTTGGCCTCTGCAAAATAAAAATGATATTTAACTAATAAAACTTAATATATATGATCATCACCATACCCAAAATTATCACATTGAATTTGAAGATGGGGAACCGGCTCGATACGATACTCATCCCAAGAAAAAAAAAAAGGTGGATAAACAAACTCTTTGACCACTAATTTAGAATTTGATCTTTTTATCGCTTATATTAATTACTTAAAAATGTCCTAAGGCATATGCTTCAAGGCTCGATGGAGATATGAAATACATTTCAAGGCATTGTTCGCGTCAATAGACGACTTCTTCTCTCGAAGTACGATGTCAACATTATCTATTTTAATGGTTGAAAATCCACGAAAATAGAAATCACAAAAGCAGAAGCAAATAGTGAATTTGAATAATACTATTGTTAATGCCGCTTTAATCCGGACAACATATATACGGACGGAAAGGCTGCGAGAGCTGCTTGCATACTAGGTCCATTAAAAACAGAAGGGAAAATGAACGCGCTAAATAAATAATTTTTTAGGCACATATCAAAACATTATATTTTCAGTCAGTTTGTCCAAGAACGAAGTAAAATTAAAGTAAAAATATAGGAATTACAGGTAAATTCAGCAATTAAGACTGCAGTTTAGCAATTTTTCGCACATTTGAGCTCTATTTGATATTTCATTGAAATTGACAGGTTGAGGTCTCTTCCTGGAGCTCCAGGTTGATGATGCAGCCCACGCTCCGGGCCTGCTGTATGTTTGCCACGTGGGCTCCGATGGCTAGGCCCATGAGCTTACTGGGCACGTGAAACTCCTATGTGTAGCCGTAGGTGCTCTGAATCCGCGTGGCCTCCAGGTGCCGCTCGACTTCCTCCGTCTTGCTCTTGAGGAGGACCTTCTGTGTGAAGTTTCGAAAGTGCATGCCTGGATCATGGCGGCTTTCCGCTGCGTGTCGTCGTCCGTGCTCACGACCCGCAGAGACCGCTTGGCGGGATCGTACTTGACGGAGCAGGCGTGGGAGTCCTCGTCCTCTGCGTAATTGTCCTTCATCTCCGAGGGCAGCGGGATCCCAATTGGAATAAAAGTCCTTGTCCTGGATGTGTGGCATGTTGGATAGGGGGCGAAGGCGGTCCTGGTGGACCACTTGGTTGAAGCCGGGAGCTCCCCGGCGGAGGTTGAGCTGCAGAGGACGACCACATTGCTCCAGAGCTCCTCGACGCGTGCGGGCTACCAGCCAAAGGCCTCCGAGTCCCGTGCAGTGTTGAGGACCTCCACGGCCACCCCGATGCTGAAGCTGTGCGTCCCTGGGTGGCTCCAGACGGAGGAGAAAGGGAAGCATGAGAGGGGGAGCTTTGGGAGTCAAAGCTAGCTCACGAGTCCCTCGGAGGAAGAGGGATAGACTTCCTTCCTCCACATGGCCGCTGTAGTAAGCACCTCCACATGAGAGGAACCGGAGTACCCACGCTCGGAGACACGGAAGAGGGTCAGGAGACGGTCGGCGGGGATACTGAAGACGTGCTCGAGGACACACAGCTCCCATCACCACGGAAGGAACCACGCCGGCGTAGCCCGACCGACATCCGGGGACACAGCACTTCTTCCCATGACGGACGAACAATCTTCTGGGAACATTATCAGAGCAGCAGCTGTTGTGCCTCCTCCCCAACCTCTCCACCCTCCCCGCCTTGGACCTACTCTGCTAGAGGTTTCCTGATTCTTTTGAGAGCCTTTACGTCCTTAGCTAAGTTGTCCTACTTTTAATAAAGTAGTGAATCTACTAAAAAAAAGAGGTTGGAAAAAGGGAGACTACTGCATACTCCATTTTAATATTAGAAAACGTACATTAACTATGAACAACGTTATATGATTGGTTAAAAACACAAGAGCGTGCAAGATGATGCCAACATTCCTGGCCATTTTTCATTTTATTAGCTTCTTCATCGACAATTATTCCTTAAATATCGGATCAATTAGAGAGCTATTTTTTTTTCTTGGCCAACAGGCATAATTTTATATTTCAAACAAAACAACAAACAATAGACATATTAATTAATAAAAAAAAAAAAACGAAAGAACATTTGGGTAAAAACATCATTTCTTACGACATGTATCCTTTAAAACTTTAATGTGGAGTTTAACCATTGATAAAATCCCCGAAATATCGGTGCATGATGCACTTCTCCTTGCATATAATACATGCTGTGTTTTTGTAATTATAGAATTTATAAAACGTTCATCGAGTCCAACATAAAAGGCTATAAAGTCACTTCTCTTAGGTTGATAAAAACTTAAATTGTCGATTAAAAGATCTGAAACAGATTTATATAAAGGACCAAGATATGTGCAGTCATATAAAAAGTGGTCACTGGACTCACTCTCCGTACGGCAAAAAGAACATTTACTATGATCTTGCGTAAAAAATTTGTCTCGCACTTCGAGTGTACCAGAGAGAACACGGTATTTAAACCACTTTTCTGATGACGACAGCATATCACTTTTTATCACACATATAGCTTTAGCCACTGGAACATTTATACAACGTCTTCTTAAATAATTAATGAAAGGTTCCATTGTAGGCTTCAAACAAATTTTCCGCAGTTGGGAGGAAGAGGTTTCAGCCAGACGCAATCTGATTGGTACTGCAGGTCTGTCTACAGACTCGTACAAGCCAAAAATAGACTGAAATTGCTTGAAAGCCATTTTATTTAGAAGCAAGGGGGAATCTGCCGTTTCTGCAGCAAAGTCAAGTCCGACTGTATTTATTCCTTTGAAATTTATGGAGCCTCTTGTAGGAAGCTCCCATCTAAGGCTCTTTTCATACGATTTAATTGTGCTGGTGGCTCCTTTTATGATCTTCTCCAATCGTCCAGAAAACTCCGATAATCTTTGCAGCACCTCCCTCAGTCCGAAATATGCTCTCTCCGTATATTTTCCTCCAGAAATTTGTGAGAGATAATGACTCAGTGGTTCCTTCTCTGTCCACATATTTCGAACCCAGTACGTATTTAAAGATTTCCATAAATTTTCAAAATCTACAACAGATAGACCACCGTATCGTAGAGGATTGTGAAGTCTTTTCATCGATATGTTTTTCTTTTTATCTAAATTGAGGAATGTCAATTGCATATACTTAATCATGCAGGACGTTTCTTCATCGTAAGGTGTAACTCTTAAAAGATGGATTACTTTTGAGACGATATAATTGTTCCAAACTTGTATTTTCTCCCATACATTAAGCCTGAGTCTAGAGAAGAAGCCACACACATTCGAAACTTTACCCTTTATGTCTTGAAGATTCATAGCCGTAGAATTGTTTCCAATCCAAGATCCTAAAATATTAATATTTCGAGAAATTTTAAAAACTGGCCATCCTTTTTCAATTAAGCCACCATATCCACTTATTATTTCAGTTTTGTCGGCGTTTACACAAAGACCAGATGAGATGGAGAACACTTTAAGAATCTTTAGGGTTTGCTTAAATGATTTCAATGTTCGTAAAGGATTTCCAGTAAAGATCATCGTCATATCATCTGCATAACAAAGACATTTTGTATGAAAAGGTATAGCTGAAAAACCAACAATGTTTTTATCCAATTGAATCCTCCCGATTAAACAATCCAGACAAAGTATAAAAAGTATAGAAGAACACGGATCTCCTTGTCTAACACCTCTTCTATTGTTAAAACTAGCGCTTGCGGTTCCATACTGAACAATTGTTCTGGATTTGGCAATTGTAGCACCGACCATTCTAATGATGAAATCGCCAAAACCTTTCTTATATAATGTTTGAATGATAAATTTATGTGATAAAGTATCAAAGGCTTTAGAGAAGTCCACTGTCATAAGTGATACATCTTGCTTTGATTCTAAAAACGTCTGTAAGGTAAAGGTATACTATCCATTAACTTATCTTTAATAAAACCATATTGGCCATGATGTAAAATTGATTTCAAACTGATTTTTAATCTATTGGCTAAAACATATGTAAAAATTTTAAAAATTGAATTTTGCATAGTTAAGGGTCTTAAATTTTTTAAAAGTCTAGGATCTTTATTTGATTTAGGAATGAGAACTATTCTTCCGGTTGATGCAAAATTCGGGAAAATATCCAACGGCAAGAACTTGTTCGTAAAAACGTAAAAGAATAGGAGCTAAAATCGTCGAGTATTTCTTGAAAAACTCGAAAGTAAAGCCCGATGGTCCAGGAGATTTATTCATTTTTGTGTTCTTGTCAATGGCATACACTATTTCATTTTCAGTAAGATGTTGCTCCATTATGTCTTTGTTTTTGTCGTTGAGTTTTACAGAATCATCAGCTTTACATCTCCAATCTTCACAAAAGTGTTGACCATTTTCTATACACCTTGCACAACAATGTTCTTGTGTACAATCGAAGCAGCTATACAACTTGGAGTAGTATTGTTTGATTTCCTCGCAAATATATTCCGCGTCTTGTGAAATTTCTCCATTTGGCTTAAAAAGAGATAAATTCTTTTTAGTATTTCGTCTCTTCATTTCTTGAATACAGCCCAGTCTTGAGTTATTTAAATCTTTTATTTCGGTAAGCCTCAGCTTTTTTCTATAATTCAGATCCGCTTCCCTAAATAACTGATCAACTCTGAACTTCTTTTCTTCTGTACTCATGTCTGCCGACGTAGTTTCTTCTAGTTTTGCGAGATCCAATCGTTTTTTAGTGGCTTGTATAGATCCTTTGTGTCGCAACATTTTTCTGATTTTAGTAAACATATTTTCTACAATAGAAAATGTATTACTAAATTCGATCAAATTATTAAAAGAACTTAAAATAATGTTCTTTATTTGTGTATCGGTGTCTGGGTCATTTAAAAGAGTTGGATTGAGGGTCCATAATGTTTTATTCCTTCTTTCTGTAGTTGTAGTGTTAATTTTTAGTCTTAAAGCTTTATGATCAGATAATTGTGTGTCAATAACATTATATTCTTTTATCGAGTCGTTAGTGAATCCTTTTATTAAGAAGTAGTCTATGCGTGAGGATACTTTTTTGGAGTTCTTGTCTCTTGAAAAGAAGGTGTGAGAAAGATTATTTTGATGATGGCCAACATCAGTGAAACCATAAGAAGTTATAATCGATTTCAATTCTTTTGTTGCATGGGGATGATCGTTGGTACACTTTGATGGGCAACGTATTCCTTGATTTATTTTTATATTAAAATCTCCACCAACAATAGTCGGCCTCTTCGAAATTACCGACAATAATTTACCTTTAAAAAATTCTGGATCATCTTTATTCGGTCCATAAATGCCTATTATATCAAAAACTGAGTTTTGATAGTTACAGTGAGCCTTGATAAGATTTCCATCATAACATCTAAAACTAATACTTGGATTAAGAGTAGATTTAATTAACAAGGAGACACCCCTTTTTGGGTGTAAATTTGATAGATTAAACGATGAAAAAACTTTGTAGCAATCAGGAATTGAAAAATGTCCTTCCAAGGAACACCTTGTATCTGTTAAAATGACTATATCGGGTAAAGTAAGATATTTTAAAAATCGAGCCAAATCGTATTTCCTTTTTAAACTCTGGAGGGAGTTTACGTTAAAAGAAAAGACAGTCAGTGTCATAATTATTTTTTATGTTTATGGGGATTTCCGTTCGGAGAGATATTTGTCTCGGACATTGTTCTCTTTGAGTGCGATCCTGATCTTGACCTTGATGGTAATATATTATCCGACGAAATTGAAAGTGAAGAAGCTAGCTTCGATCGTCTAGTGTTTAGTGGGCTTTGGTTGCGTCTATCAACCATTTTCTGATCCAATTTCCTTGAGTTTGCAGGGATAACATTTACATTTGGAGAAATATTTGCGTTTTTGGGTTCAATTGTGAGAGCTTTTTAAAAAAACTAGCCTCTACAATGGAGAAGACTAACTGAAGAATACCCTTATGGGTCAATCTCATTTCACCAAAAAAAAACTCTATTTCAAATAGTGTTCTCACGAACACATATTCAACAAAGTAAAACTGATTGCAGTCCTCCAATGATTTTAACAATTTGGGTCACACTGATCGTCCTACGGGTCAAAATTGACCCACTTTTGCATGCACTTTAATACAAAATTACTTTGTTTGTTTTTACCAAAATATTTTGAATAAAAGGTATCACATAGAATATAAATGGCTGAATTTTCCCTTTTTCACAGTTAAGATTTTGAAGTTTTTAGCCTTTTTAGGGGTAGGTCAAAGTTGACCATGACGGCCACTGTATCTTTTTTGTTTAGACTTTGTGAGATTTGATATTAAATTATTTTTTCTTTTATATTGATGGGGCCACTTTAGGTAAAGTCACAGAGTTCAAGATGAAAAAAGGACATTGTATGTTTTTTTCTTCGGCTTTTAAAGGTGCAAATGGGTCAAATTTGACCTTAATACAACGTAAGGGTTAACTAACATTAAATGCTATTAATATTAATAAAAAGTTCAGTAAAATACTAAATAGTTCGATAGAATGCATCGATTAGATATAAATAAACATACTAGCGTGTAAATTAGTCCATCGAATCTAGGATCTATCAATGGGGTAGACCAAAAATCACTCTCCCTTATCGGAAATCGAACCTGCGCCCCAACATCGAGAGTTGCACACGTCTTAACGCACTGGTATCGCACTCAGGAATTATAAATGTATAAAATAAAAATAATAGCTCCCGTAAATGAAAGAAGTAGAGAGATTCATATCTAAGCTCTATTGATATTTTGTTATATATATGCATCTGGCAAGCGTTTGATGCTAGTGATAACTATATAAATGTATCACTGATTCTATTTCTTTCATGTCTTTAAGTCAATACCAGTTGCTGATTGAGCTATTGTTAGACTTGTATATAGTCATTTTGATTTATCTATATGGTTTAAATAATTCAACAACGTCAATTCGTTACTTTGTTCTCTTCTTATTTATATACTTATCTTTTTTTGGTCTTTCCAGGACCTGTCAGGGCCACAAGCGGCTCCCCCTGTCCTCAGAGTACCCAACCTCTGTGCCGCCCCTTGAGAACATCCCCGACGTCTACGTCTACTGCTCCAATCCCCTCAACCGCTGGCGCCCAGACAAAATAGAAAACAAGACGCTTGCACGCGTTTCTACAGACTGAAATCTAAAACTATGCCCGGGAAAAACCTGGCCATCATCAACATCTTCATCAAGGAGTCCTACACCAAGCGGTTTCGAAAGACGGAGAAAATGAGCCGCATATCCTACATCGCCTCCTCTGGAGGCCTCCTGGGACTCTGCATGGGCTTCTCATCGTCTCCCTTGCAGAGATCCTGTATCACATATCCTCTGCTTGGGACTATTTTGCAAGCGGAGGACCTCAAGGCTGGTGGCCATCGAGATTGATCGGCGAAATCGGAGGAAGACCATGAAGGAGGCCACCCGGACGCAACAAAGACTTGTTCCCCCCTTGAGAATGCAACTTCTGTGAATAATTTTACTGAAACTAATAATAATAATAACAATAATAATCAATATGAGTTCCGTGATTGGCTATAAACACAAATATATTCAACCAATCAGCTAATGATATGATTTACTCAATGTTTCAGTCCGCCCACCATTAAGAAACCACATATTTATTTTCATTTTTCAACAATAAGCTTAAAATAGATAATAAGTATATAACAAGTTCGTGATTGGCTTAGACAAATTTAAACAAATAAAATACGCACAAAATGCAACAGAACTAAAATTAAAAATAATCAATTAAAGGACATATTTTTTAAATAATGTTATTGTGAGAATTTATATCAACTCAATGATTAATGAAAGACATTTAAGTTACAACATCACCATTCTGCAAATGATATTAATGAGACACCATAGTATTATTCCTAATTTGCCACTAACTTCGCTGAGAATAATAATGTATGGTTATAAGTTTATTGATTCCTGACAGCAAACATGAATTCAATACATCTCCTTAGCTAAAGATATATATATATATAATATATATATATATATATATATATATATATATATATATATATATATATATATATTTAATAACTATATAGAAGAATATGACCCTTCTTTTAGAAATACTTTGTTTAAAATGCTAGTGCAAATAAGGTTGTGATTGCTTATAGACAAATACAGGAGTAAAATACCTTATTAACAAGAAACAATTGGTTTAAATCTCTAAAATAAGATAAATAAAAATAAAAACTTAACTTGTAATAAACTTTTTTGGAATTAACATCTATATATAAACTTGTGATTGCCTAAAGCCCCACATTAACTACTGCATTATCAATGAATCTGCAAATGACTTGAACATAAAAAACAACAGATGCATTCCTTCATTTGTCACTAATTGGCTACATATAATCATATAATGAGTTTCTTGATAAATGTATCACAAAGAATCATTAATGAATATGAAAATATAGCTTTCATAATCTTATAAATACCTTCATAGTAAAAAATTAACTTCGTGATACCAATAATGCTATATATTATAACCTATTTAGTGAATAAATTTGCTAAAAATAAGAATATCTGAGTTGTGATATGTGGCTAGCAAGCATATATATATATAAATATATATATATATATATCACAGGAAACGACCGGGTCCCGGCTGTTTTTTGAACGTCTCGGCCAGGCCCGGTTTCTAAAAATCACTGGGCCGGGACTTTAATATTTTGTTCGTTCGTCATTCAAGTGTCGACGGATTTTTTTTCGAAACGAATTTTAAAATTTAAAAAAATATTTAAATATGATTTTCTAAGAATACTTTGTCACTTGCAGAAAGAGGAAGGAACGAAAATATATTAAAGTCCCGGTCCGGTTTTGGCCCGGTCGTTTTTTATATATATATATATATATATATATATATATATATATATATATATATATATATATATATATATATATAATATATGCTTGCAGTCGTTTCTGAATATATATATATATATATACATATATATTGGATTTAGCTGAGAACAGTAACCGATATAAAGTATAGGTTTATTTTCAAAGACTCCGACTATTACAACAACTGCAATCAATAAGATTTGATTAAAAATAGTTTATTTACTCATTGAAACTTTTCAAAGTAATCAAAAAAATGTACAGCATGATTGTCTATTGATACATAATAATATAACTAAGAACTAATCTGCAAATCAATCGAAAAAAATATATTGTATGCTTTCTTATTCATATAACTTTGCTGATTAAACTGAAATTTTGTGACTGGCTTTATGCATACAAAAGTACATTGAAACGGAGTTTTTATAGTTTTAATGATATGCAGTCATATGCATTTTTTTAGTTGACTGTAATAAACTGTATAATTGCTGTAATAAATTAGAGTCACATAAAATAACAATAACAATCATCAAATCTTTGAAGTATCTAAAAAATGCATTGATTACAAAAGCCAATATATATTTTTTATGATTGAAGTCAAAACATTACTGTAACAGCAATTGCTTTAAGTCTCACAGTCATATATATATATATCAAGAAACGACCGGGTACCCGGCCTGTGTTCCGGCTGTTTTTTTGAGCGGCCGGTGTCCCGGTTTTATATACCGGGCTGGGACATCAATTTTTTTATCAATATCTCGTTTGTCATAAAAAAATTAAAGGAATTTTTCGAAATACTCTTCTAAAAAAAACGTCGTCACTTCTTTTGGAAATTCTTTTCTAAAAAAACGTCATCACTTTTTGTGGAGATTCTTTTCTTAAAAAAAAAACTTCGCCACTTCAGAATTTTGAAGAAACGAAAATTTATATTGAGTCCCGGCCCGGGTCCCGGCGAAAAAAAGGGTCCCAGTCGTTTCCTGATATATAATGTATATAATATAAATAAAATTCCATGATGTTTTATTTCAATAAATATATCTTCAACATATTTGGAAAAATGTAATTATCCTTGAATTTGAGGGTTGCAAATAGACGGAAAATCATTTTGTGACAATATGTCTTTAATCTCAAGTAAATATTAAAAAAATGTTTTTATGTCTACCACATCATTGAATTTGATCTATTGAAGAAAATATCCATTGCTAAAGACTCATATCGATTACATCTGTATGTATTCTTACAACCTATTATATTAATTCAATCGTACAACCATAAATATAAACAATACTATTATTCATTGTGGAAAGCAAACCATGAAACGCACGACAAAGAATTTTCCTGATCAACTATTTTTCTATTACATAATAAAAATATAAACTTTTTAGGAATTTCCTGAGTCTTACATTATGAACACACATAATATATATATATATTAACAAAATATTTATATACAGACACAAGACAATATATTTTTTCTCATTATAGAATTTTAAACATGTAATATATCATCACTTTATAAATAAAATATATATATTGAATGCCTAAAAGCTACATGTTGTTTCATTTTTCCATCCTTATCAAATATGTTTTCCATTACTTTGGAATATAAAATTTAGTGTAATACAAATTGTTTTATCAATGTTGTTTAAAAAAGTATACGCCCTAGAACTTCATAATAGCGTATAAAGCGGATATTGGTAAGTTTACATTATCGAAGTGAAGATATTAAAAGCTAAAGGTCTGGAAGGGAAGAAAACAATATATATATTATATTTAAAATATATTGTTGTCTTATCTAATTAGCCACAAATTTGTCCAGTTGTACCAAAACAGGAATATAATTTGTTATACAGTAAAAAAATCTTCACAAATAATGAGTTTTCTATTCGTGCAACATCTCTTAGTGATGGGTCACAAGTTTGATTACGGAATGGTTTGTATTGACAAGTCTTATTAACCCTCTCTCATTTAAATACCGATATTATATGTCTTCAGGATATATATGTTGGAGAGCCAATAAAACAAAATACGAACTTTCCTTAATGGTGCATATTTATATAATAAAATGCTTACGGCCTTAACGTGAATTCCTTATCTTTTTATCAGTCCTATAAATAGTCTTACTAATAACACCGTTTTAATTGGAGGCTTGCTTGTGGATTTCAACAAGACATAGCATTTTTATCAGGAAAGTTTACTTTCTAAGAAACTAATATCGACATTTAATTTAGACGATACGACGGACAAACTCTGTATAGGCTATAGGCACGGATGTCCCTCTTCTGTTCATAGCTGCAGTGGAGAATTTTGCCTAAAGTATTATAAATAATTATAGTGGATTCGGTGTACACTTTGATATGTACGCAGATGGTCTCAACATTGCCAGTGAAGGAGAAAGTTTGCATCGTTTGAAGGGAATTCTACCTTTAACATAATACACCATAGTTTTCATAAAAGATACTTTTTAAAATCTTTTGGAAAGCCTGAAGAACTTGAAGAACGGGTCATGAAAGAACGTTCCTTCACTCTTCACAGCGAGGGTGATAGATATTTTCTTCATGATGAAACATTTCATTTTCACCCTGCAGCGGTCTGCTGAAGAAACAAAAATCTTCATGTCATCTAAAAATAAAATATTAAGTAGTATGTTCATGGATGTGGCTATAATTATGAACTAAAATGTTTATATATTGTATTTTTTACTTATTAGCATCAGTTTTTATATTGTTTTGTATATAAATTTTTTGCATGAACTGTTGAAAAAAAATATAATGTCCTGATATTAAAGAAACAAATATAATTTACCTAAAATATTTAAAACTTCTCAAGCCTCCTGAAAGTTGGAAAAAATAATTTTGGGTTCTCTAAAAAAATATCTCTGATGGAACAAAGTTTACCGCACAACTTAAAATAATGCAGACCGACCAGATATTACAACCAGGAAATAATTGTTCTAAGATCTATAAAGACACCATCCACGCTTTTGTGGAATGTCAAATACTATCAGTTCTAAAAATCGTTAGCTTAAATGTTATAGGATTGGACAACTATATGAACAATTATGCGCAGTCCTATTTTCTCTTTGGATCCGACGGCAGACAAAAAAATTATCAGCAAGGCCAAAAGCAATCGAGTTTGCTATATTGATAGCATTGGTGGCAAAAAAAATCACTGGAACTTTTGCGGACAATAAAACTGTGTGGAATAATTTTAACAGCCGTCACAAGAAACGCTGCTTTTTTGATGCTTTTGGAAACAAATATTTTCATCTATTTCTATGCATCTACGCAAAAGTTTTAAAAACATTTTTAGTGATTGTATTACTTGATTCTCTTAATCAAGATCTAAATTTTAATCTTTAATATATACGACATATACACATATAGTGTGATAAAATTAAAAAAGGAAGATTATGTTGAAATGAACATACATAAACACTATGGATTAAAATTATTTCCCTTGTTAATACATTAAAAACATCTAACTATTTGTAACATATAAAAAACAACTCTAAAAGAACCAAAAAAAAAACACTGTAAACAGATATAACATAAAATTATAGCAACCCAGACAAAACTATTAAAAGATGCATAAAAACTGTTTATTAGTGTATTTTACGTATTTACCTCAATTTAAAAAACATATAATATTTTTTTGTATGTGTTTTTTAAGAACTGTAAAATAAAAAGATTTATCAAAACTGTTTATTTGTGTATACCTTACGTATTTACCTCAATTTTAAAAACATATAATATTTTTTGTATGTGTTAAGAAACACATTAAAGATACATTAAAACTGAGACAAATCATTCGTTTCTGAAGATCTTAAGCCTTTTTGAATTTGAAGATGATTCTGGCAAGGATCCTAGCAGAAGGAGGTCTTACTTTTTATTTGAATTGTGCAAAAAATATATATATTTTAAATGATTGAATGCATTGATTTTGTAGACATATTTTTATTTTTCTCCTTTAAATAATGTTATAATTACATGTTATTATACCTTTTTGTTATGTTTTTTTAAATTAATTTATTTAATCCTCTCTCAAAGTAGTCATTAGAATATAAAATATGTAGGATAGATATTTGAACAAATTTTTGTCCACATTCAATCATATATAGACAGTAAATGTTTCTCTGGGAGGAAATGGAAAGGGGAGGTTAAAAGTACTGATAAAAAAATAAAAAAACAAGAAGGCAAACAAGAATTTGGGAAATTTAAAAACACATAAAAGTAGAGTAAATTTTATTATCAGGAGACCTTTTTGTTATGTTCTTCTGCCTTTTACTTATATTAGATTACATATCTATTTTTTTACAGAATTACTTTGGCATTCGTTGAGAAGTGATGATAATAATAATATATCAAATTACAAATGACTACTATAAATTATGGTTATTGTTGAGTAAAGGCTGCAATGATGCAGGGGAAATGAATAACGACTCTACAACAATGATGAAGTTTGCTTTTAAATCTTGATGAGTCATTTATTTCTTGAGATATTTGCTCACGCGAGTTGTTAACCCATTTCCCCCCTGTCTCCTCATATTAAACAATTCTTTTGGAACGTCCGCTCTTTCTCATTGAGACTTTAAGTTAAAGCTACTTGTGCATTGATTTAAATTATTACGTTCTATATAAATAAGCCCCTTCATAATCATAATAATACATAAATAAGTGTTTAATAAGGTTTTTATTAGCTCCGTCGAAGGAGGTATTGTTTTCACTGGCGTTTGTTTGTTTGTTTGTCAGCAGGATAACTCAAAAAGTGCGGAACGGATTCGGATGAAACTTTGTGGAGTTGTAGGAAATGCTAAAAGGAACAAGTGATTAAATTTTTGGCATCTCTGAGTGCTTCTTTAAGATGCAAAATGAGCTAAATACTACTAAATATTTCAAGTTAGCCTACTCTGCCAATAGATGTCGCTGTGCTCTGCTCTCCTCTTTGATGTACTGGAACGCCCCTATAATTTAAGTGTGTAGAGTTAAAGGAGCAGTATGTAGAGTTAAAAGGACAGTGCGTAGAGCTTGGAAATGACAAAAAGACCAAGTGATTCATTTGGTGGGGATCGGCAGAGGTTTGCACTCTCTGAGTGTAAACATGCATCTAGTTTCAATTGTAACAAAAGATACAAAGTAAAAAGGGCAGAAAAATTATGTATAAAAATAATACATAAATAAACATTTAAGATTAGACTACCTACAATAAGGACATATAAAAAAATACAGGGTGGTAAGATCAAATCCGGCGTTTTTCTTCCCTCAACTTAAAATACACATAAAATCGTTATTTTTTGTTCAATTTTATTTATTTAGACATTAAAATGCTCGTACAGATGTGTAGATCTATGGCCATGACGATGATAAATTCAACTGAAATGATCTCTCATAAAATATGTTGGCTGTCTGCTAAAAAATCAGCTACGCGGATCGGATGACGTCATCCTTGTTAAAGGACGTCCTGAAAATCGCCGGATTTGATCTTACCACCCTGTAAGTTTTTCTTATTGCTTTGCTTTTGTTGGAAGCTAAAATCTTTAAAGAGGGCTATGACGTATGTTTGCTATAAATTTTTCGGCTACTACTTTTTGCAATTCAATATTGATATAGACTAAGGTCTAACAAGGCAACCAGATGTTAGTGATTTAAAAATAATTGTGTAAGAGATATTGGCATATTAAAAATTGGACAAACTTAAAGTAGTCCAACATCATAACGGAACGTTTTGTAATCACAAACAATCAAGCAAAAATATTTTTGGGAACCACCTCAATCTTGAGCTGTATTTCAGAACATAGTAATTTTATGGTTTCTCCCTCAAGTTGTTTTTGACGTATTACCTAATAAATGAAAAATAAATGTTTTTCATAATACAATTTGTCCTTTGAACGTTTATAAATAATGTATATATAATTTATGAAAAAAATAAAGACCTTGCTTTTGAATAAAAAAATAGGGATATTATGTATTTGATATAGAGTATTAAATACTCCTTCGTCCTTAATTGCAATCTACCTATTACGTGCTGAAGGAAAACAAATAATAAAGCAAAGTCATTTTGATGCATATATTTTATCATCGAGTTCAATTTATTTATCCCAGCCAATGGTTGACAGAGATGTCATTGTGAATAAAAGGAAAAAAGTTTACATTTTAAAACAGCTTCCAATCTTTTCCTATTCATATGAAATAGGAATATTTTGGGTTGGAAACCCAAGACTTTTATGATTTTTATTGTGTCACAAAGATTTCTTTCTTGTTTGGTAAAGTGTCAATAAACATTCAAAAGCTCTTTCTCTTCTCTAAAAAAGTGTTTATTTAGTTTAATTTTTGGTTATTTGTAGGTTATAAATGGAGGAAAAATCATCATTTTGGACACCTACTTTTTTCGCTTTCATCGAGGACAAAAAGCTGCCGAAGCTGCTCGTGAAATATGCAGTGTGTCGTAGGCGTATCTACTGCACAAAAGTGGTTTGCAAAGTTCAAAAAAGGCGATTTAGGCAATTATTTAGGCGATTATGTTTTTTGCCGTACAAATATATATAAGCATATGTAATAAATAATATTATAAAATGATAACTATTTTCCCAAAACAGACCACATTCGGATCGAGGATCTCCTTAAGAGTGCAAAAATTCCCTCCCTCAACGAGATAACCGTCATGGCTGTGGCAGTAGAGACCTGAAAGTGCTTCCACTCCAACGATGGGGGATGTGGTGCCAGAAACCCCATTGGCGATCTCGTTTTCCCCACCCCAAAGAGACCGACGAAGTCTACGACTTCGGTGGCGTGTCCATTAAGGGGCGGCACAGACACATTTGCGTCCCACGCAGTGTCTGTGTGGAACAATTTTGAGTCCCTGAGGTCGGCCAGGACACTAGCTGCGGCAAGGGACGTAGCCAGGACCATTGGCCGCAGTACCCCAATTTAGGGGGATTTATTTATTTTAGTATTTCTAATTTTATACGTGTTTTTAATGTTTATATATATATGTGTATGTGTTTATACACAGGAATGATTTGTTTTTATGTTTTTTTATTTTTATATTATTATAGCTAAAACGGACCAGCAAATAGCTGATTATTTAAATCAAATCAAGGATTACACACATACTTCTTGCAAGTAGAGGTCAAGGGTTCCATTTTTTTTTTCTTTTTTTCTGCTCTCCTGCATTTGAATGGCACTTATATATGTTGTTTCTTACCCTTCATGCAAAATAATGAAACTTTGATATATGGTGAATCATTCATATGTTTTTTACAGTTTAACAAATGAACTTAGATACCATTTTTTTTTTCTTAATAACACAGGGCAACAAAAAAATATTTTTTGAAAAAAGTCCAGGGTTTTCCTGCTGAATTAGACTAATTTTGATGCTCTGAGTCCGAAAATGACCTTGGTTTTGCTCAATCAGGTCAGGTTTTTTTGCTACAGAAATTTTAAAAATCAATTTTTTGTAATAAAAAAAATTTCTGTGGATCATCAGCTGAGAAACCCCTGACGATTTTTTCCCATTTCCTCAAGAAATAAAATCAACGTATCCAAATTTATTCATTTTTTATTTAGTCCATCAAATTTTATAAGCACAATTATCATAATATTAGTATAAGAATGTGCGTTACATGACACAGAAGTTCAGAATTCACGGCATAAATCGGCGTTTCTTCGATTCCCGTGTGTGAGCAGCTGCTGTGTTGTCTCGCTTCAGCGACCAGCAGTAGTCCGCCATCATGACTGCGTCCCACCTCCCCTGGTACCTCTCCTCTATTTGGCGCATGTCCTGATGGAACCTTTCTCCCTGCTCGTCGCTCATCGCCCCGAGATTTTCAAGAAACTTCTCCATGTGTGAGAACAGGAAGTGCATCTTTATACTCATCAAACAACCGAGTTTTTGGAAGGCCTCTATCATGGTGCTAATGAGTCTGGCGTGGTTTGCTGCCTTCGTGTTCCCCAGGAAGTTGTTCACCACCTGCACAAACGATTTCCACGCGGCGCACTCTAGCGTGTTCATGGAGTTTTGGAACTCTGTGTCCTTTATAAGCTTCCGTATCTGTGGACCATTGAAAATGCCGGCCTTCACCTTCTCACTGGTCAGTCGAGGAAAGGCTCGGCACAGGTAGTTGAAGCACCTCCCATCCTTGTCGAGAGCGCGCGTGAACTGTTTCATTAACCCAAGCTTCAAGTGTAGTGGTGGGATCAATATCTTCTCCGGTCAACAAAAGGTTCGTGTATGATGTTCTCGCCCCAGGTACTAACTGATCTTGCGCCGGCCACTCTTTCTTTACATAGTGCTGGACTCTGTCTCGACTGTCCCACATACATATAAAGCATGGGTACTTCGTAAACCCGGACTGCTGACCAAGTAAAAAGTTTACCATCTTTAAGTCGACGCAGATGATCCATTTGTGCTGCTCATATTGGATTTTGTCGAGTACGTACTTCACTACTTCATATTTCTCTTTGAGAGTTGTGGAGTGCGCAAGAGGGATTGAGGGGAACTGGTTCCCGTTGTGGAGGAGCACACACTTCAAAGAGCGCTTGCAGCTGTCAATGAAGAGTCGCCAATCTCTCGGATCGTATTGAGGAGTGCCGAGTTTAACAAGAAGACCGGCGACATCTCGGCAGTACACGAGGTCTTCCTCCTGGCAGAAGTAGCCCATGTAATCCTCATGCCTTCTACGAAAGAAAGTGATACGCACGTCCTTGCCAAGTAGATTTTCTCTTTGAGTCTGGAGGCCAACAGCTCGGAGGAAATCTTCGACAAGCTGAGATCCAGAACTAGATCATTAAGCTCACATTGTGAAAAGGTCTGCGGACCATCTTGTGCTTCATACAATACATAATATAGTAAGACTAAAGAAATGAGGGGCTCTCTCAACAAATTGTTTGTTACGATTAAAGGAATTTGTAAGCCTATTTCTACTCAGACAGCGAGTAGATGGCTTAAAGATATGATGGTCCTTGCGGGTCTAGATATTGACGCTTTTAAGCCACATAGCTTAAGATCTGCATCAGTTGCACTTAGAAGAGCTATGGGGAGTTCTATTCAAGAAATTATACGACAGGGTTTTTGGAGTGAGGAGTCAAGTGCTTTTCACCGATTCTATAATGTACCTCTTCGTTAATCATATTTACTTTTGTCATTACAGGCCGTTATTAGGACCTGTATGCTCATCTTCCCGATAATATATTGAAATAGTATATTTATTTATTACCTTATATATATATATTTAGAAATATAGTTTTTAACATTTAGTTTAAGAAATAATTTTATTTATAGCTTATTGGGCAATTCCAAATTTAAGTAAAACAACTTTGTACGATTACAAATGGATAGCTACGCTATGCAGTAAAATAGAAGACATTAACTAAGTTTTACTGTATTAATGTCCTATTTTATTAATAGCGTAGCTATACATTTCGATATAATACTCGATATAATATGATTGAACTCAAAACCGCTGATATTAGAATATGTACAGCTCGTCAGGTAGGCCTATGGCTGTATCTCAAAAAGTTGACCTGATGGAGCAAAATCAATGTGATATTCGGACTCAGAACACCAAAATTAGTCTAAATCAGTTGAGAAACCCCTGACTTTTTTTTGGCTGTTGACCAGTGTAATGGGTCATTTATTTAAAAATCATACATAAAAATATATACAATAATAAATAAAAAAGCAAGAGGGGTTGTGATAAAAAATCATAAATAAACATTGTAGTTTAAATTTTTTTTCTGGGTTGGAGCATACAGGCTAACTGAGGTGGATGCTAGTTAAAGAGAAAAAGAGCCGAAGACCATCACAATGGACGTATGAACCAGTAGAACCTTCAGTGATGAAATCCAAAAATCTCATCTAAAACCCTGATCTGATCATATGTTCGCGAAAGAGATCAGGGTCAATGCCAAAAATAAACTTGACCACTCGGGGGTTTCTCCACAGAGGAATCGAATCCCACCAAAATACTCCAGAAATGAATTAATATCCTCCATGGCCAACAAAAAAAAACAGACTCTAAAATTAACGATTTTTTTACTCGACGACTAAGAAACGTACCCAAGTGGACTTAGAAGTTGGGAAGGTTCTTCCTTCATTTAAAAGGTGGAAGAGATAGAGTTGCGCGACACGCACTGATGACAAGCCTGTTTAAAGAAAAACCTGGCATAATATGTCTGAAAAATGTAAAATCCTCAATCTTCATCGTGCTTTGCTCATGTCAGTTGTGCATTCCAAAAAATATTTTCATTTTTTTACAGGCACCAGCTTTTAAAGAGGATATTATCTTTTGTTTCGTATAAAATTGAGCGTCCCCCTTTTTGTAAAGAGACTAGTTCAGAAGGGGAGTTGCACAAATTTTTTATTCCAAAAAGAAGGAGGTTTCTATTTAATTAAACTTAACGCAAAAATACAAAAACCCAACGTTTTTCCAGGCGATAATTAACTCATAAGGATAATATTTATCCCATTCTCATTTTGGGAGATATGAAAGTGGATCTGGAACATTCAAACGCTATATATCCTAACAAGGCAATTGTAACTAAACTAATGAAGAAATAAATATAGTGGATGCTATTCAGAAATCAACCCCGACTATAATATATCATAGAGAGCAGGTCGAAAACGATTCTAGAATAAATTTAGCCTTTTTATCACCCAACATCTTACCGAAAATAAGAGCGGCTTCTTATTGCTCACATCCGAGTTCTGACCTAAATTAATTTGTATAGAAGTCTGGTATTTTACAACAAAAAATAGTTTATGGATTACTAGTGAACCCCTTTTTTAAACCTACTCCATTTGAATCTTGTAGAACATTTTAGTCCGACCTCCAGCTTTAAAAAACAGTAAATACTTTTCGCGAAGTTGTAAAATCTTAACCTTGAAAATGGATAGAAAACAAAATTATAAATATTTTTATGGAAATAACCTTGCTCTTTGCTCGTAACATCTCCAGGATACAAGGACTTTATCCTTCTAAATATTCCTGGAATAACAGGAAAACTAATCCCTCAATAGTCTCTTTGATCAAATTATAATCTGCGGACAGCATCTCCGAAAACAAAAGCAATAACGTTTGCACTTTGAGTGCAAAAGCTAATTGCACATCGTTTATTTTGGGGAAGCTATTCAAGAGAGAGATTCTTAAATCCAGTCTCATATCAGCAGCAGTTCGGTACATGGCACTCTCCATCCAGATTCCAGAAGTTTTAAGCTGGAGATTTGTGGATGACATCGTTCAGTACTTCCCCTACTGTTCCGAGAAGACCTCTTCCCATCTGAAGTTTGTCCTACGATCTACAAAAGAGTCTAGTTTAAAATTTAATGACTCCTATTTATTAGTAATCACGTTAATGTATTTTCAATAATTTCAACATTGTTTGTGTTAGATTGTTTTTATGCGAAGTTTTAATGTTTTCTATTGACTTTATTTGTTGTATAAATTTTAAACTACAATGTTTATTTATATATAGTATAAATGCATTTACTCTAAATTCAATAAAGTCTTAATTGGTGTTTAAAAAAACATTATTGAATTTTATGAGAACAAGAAAATGGCAGAAAGAACAATATACCTATATGATCAAGAGCACAATAAAAACCAGCACAGTTTTAAGGACTAAAAAAATTAATAATCCTCGAAGAAAGCATCTGTGAGTCACTTCTTTTAAGAACGGTGGGGATGTGGTTTTGCCATGTTTAAAACCCCAGAGATGTCGTAATCATTTTAACTTAGTAGATCTTTGATAATCGTTCCGTTGATAAATTCTCTTGTGTTTCAGTATAAAATTATATAAAGTGGCCTATCGGATGCAATTCTATCGAACCATTAGGCAAAAAAAAAAAAAAAAAAAGTGGCCTCTTTTTGGAGATAGAAGACATAGTTTGAGTCGTAGAAATTCCCGAATTGAATATATACATTCTGAAAAACGACACAATCATAACAAATGGATGTTAATACTTAATCACTCTAAACAAGGACGAAAGCCTGATACAGAAGCTCTTCTTTTAATGGATGTGGATGGCTAGTACAAAATAAAAAAACAATCGGGAACTCTTTGCAATTTACTATTGTAGTATGCAATTTATTAATAAAACTTTTGAATGCTTGAAAACTACATGAAAATATGTTTTGTTCACTCAAAATTTATGTGTTTTTATACCACAAAACACATAGGTACTTACTTACTCATGCTAGTTAACATTGTGATTTATTGCTTTAACTTTTGGTTAAAACCATGGTGATTGGAGTCAATAACATTCATTAACGTAATTATAAAATGAGCGTGCCCAATGACTCAATTGAGATAATTAGCAAAAGACCTATAGGATAAATTGTAATCAATTATTCAATACAGCTTAATTATAAGGTCGTTCAATTCTTATGATTAATTGCATTGTCCCCAAAACATTTGTATTTATAATAATTGTTTGAAAAATGGGGATAATTATATTTTTCAGAAGAAATGGTATTTATTTATTTTCCATAACAGATAATTAATGATGAAATGCTTCTACGCCTAATTAAGACCTCAGAACGCAATAAATGCATTCATTTATGTACGATACATGAAATGTACTTTACATTATGGCTATATTAGTCAGCTATAGCTTATTAAATATACTAATTACACGGTATTTTACACGACAAATATATATTTTTCACGGTATAAATAGTAACTTTGGCAATGCATTCCCGGTTAGATATACTTGATAGTATATGTATTTGACCTGTTGGTCCTTGAGATAGGCAATTAAAAGGATCAAATACATAGAGTTTAAAAGCACATAAGCCTAGGAAGCATATATTTTATGTATGATTGGGTCAAATCTATTTGACGGAGAGGAATAGTAAATGAAATTTAACTTTCGCTGTTCATAAAATTTATGTTAATGTATTAAAACTACGAATACTATAAATTATATACATTTAAACTGTATTTTTTACTTTTTACAATGCATGTATTGTACTATTATATTAGTCTTTGTAATATTGTATGTATATATGTATTATACGGTATACAGTAATAAACCTTTAAACTAAAAAACTACTATAAATAATAAATGAATCAAATGATTCTTAATAGCCTATACATATAAATAAATCTATAACAATGCCTCAGCTTAGTTTTGACCTTAGTTTTGTTCCTCAGGGGGTTTCCCCAATGTTTTTTGAGAGTTGTGTATTGTCAAAATGTTTAAATAATCTCAAAGGACATTCTCACAAATAATGTTCCATACTTTTGTATTAATCTAATATTTATATGAAAATATAGATTCTCAGAAAGAAGGAAGGAAGAAAACTCGAGAAGGCCGGGCCGGGACTTAAATTTTTCAAGCGGGCCGGGACATATATATATTTTCGTTCATTCGACATTTCCAAAAAAGTGATGACGTTTTTTTTAAAGAAAAGAATCTCCAAAAGAGTGATGACGTTTTTTTAGAAAAGAATCTCCAAAAAGTTTCTGAAGTGATGATTTTTTTAAAAGTTTAATGACAAACGAAATATTAAAAAACTATTGACGTCCCGGCCTGGTGTATAAAAACCGGGACACCGGACCGGGACGCTCAAAAACAGCCGTGACCTGGGCTGGGCCAGGTTCCCGGTCGTTTCCTCATATATATATATATATATATATATTTGTAATTGTATTGCAGAGTGAACAAAAAATTCAGAAACACAAACAAAACTTTAAAATAAACAAGATCAACATTTAAAAAATAACATAAACTTATATAAATTCAGCCATTTTTCTGATCCGAAAACATACTTTTTTTAGCCTACATGGTTCGATAGAACTGCATCTTAAGGCGTGTTCAACTCTCAATGTTGGGGGCGGAGGTTCGAATACTCCCGAGAGGGGATGGTCATTTTTGGCCAACCTCATTGGTAAGATCTAGGTTCGAGCGATTTATTAACACGCTAGATTGTTTATTATATCCACAAGAATGAAATTACATCGAAACAAATAGGTAAGTAAGTAAGTGACCATCAAATTCATGTATTAACTATTTATTTATAACTTTCATTTTTTACTATTTATGTCCTACATTTGTTAGATCAAAGGAGTAAAGAAATATAGTGAGAATATAACAGACGGCACGAGATGATACGAATATTTTGCCAGAAGCCTGAAATATTAATATGGAGATGACATTTTTTGTCTTCATATATCTTAGATGCTTTTTTTTAATATTTTTAAAACACTTAACATTTATAATACTTTGATATTATATTATAAATCTTTCAATGCTGCATTTGTAATTTGAGACGAAAAATATACAATACCAAAGCAAGAATATTTGATGATGTATCTTTTAGAATATAGACTTAGACATTAGTTCACATTATTTTATATATGTATTTATTTCTTTAGATACTTTGAAAGAAAATAATAAATTTGTTTTTGTCTAATGGCAGTCTTCCCTCAACCAAAAATAAAGTAACCAACAACCCTTATTTCTCTCCCTAGCTTAACAAGGAAAGTTACTTTTATACCAGCATTTACCCCCTTGTCTTTTTTGTTGTGTACAGTAACATTAAAAACAATAATATATATAAAAACATTCACCCTCCCTTCGCCTTTACAATATAAAGTAATGCTATTACCTGTTTCAAAGAACATAAGACAGCCAGAGCCTAACACTTTTTGTGTGTCTTGAAAGCAGTGTGTTTTAAAACCAAGGGAATAAACGTTAATATTCTTTACCCTTAGATAAGTGATCCAATCTTTGTGCTGCTATTGGTGTGAAAAAATAAAAATATGAGCAATGTACACCACCTTCGAAATGACTTTTATAATCCATTCTTTGATCTCCATCCCTCCTTTGATCGAGAGGGCTTTCCAATTAGAAGTCCTCCAATTGGTTTCCTGAGGAAAACAAGGGGAGCAAATGAAGTCACTCAAAAGGGTAAGCTTCAAATAAAATCGATGCCTCTTTGAAAACTCATACCACAAAGTTGAGACATGTATTTAGTAGTTTGCATTTTAAGTGATATAAAAAGTTGTAACTCTCTTCTTTTTTTTTTGTTAAGATGTTTTTTTATTTGCTAAATCCATACAGTGTAAAAAATAAGAATACACTAGAAAGTAGGAGATAAAAAAACATAATCTTAAGACAGTTACGTTAAAAACAAAACATAAATGAACATTATAATTCAAAATTACTGTCTAAAGATAAAACCATAATATATAAAAATCTCTTTACACTGAAATATCTGTTAAATATTCTTATCTTGCATTGTATTGTACAATATTTACTTTGGTAGGGAGGATTTTATGTCCATATAGTTATATAGAGTTGCATCTGAATAGTCAATATAGCATTAAAACTTTTTGTATTTGTGCAAACACAAGCATACTAGCATTAAGTTAGTCTATCTAACATAGGATCTTATCAATGAAGTTGACCAAAAATGACCATTCCCTCTCGCGATTTAAACCTACACCTTCAGCATACATTTAGAGTTGAACAAACCTTAAGGCACTGAGCTATCGCACTCCCTCAAATTAGATTCCATTTTTATTATAAACTTGAAATACAAAAACAATGATAGCGGATAGTTTGTCATAAAATAAACATGCTTGTTTTATGTTTGTTACCATACTTTTTAAGTGAAATGAAGCCGTATTAAAAATATACTTATTAAGTTATAACATTATCAAAAGACTGCATTTAAAAACATATTTTTCACGAATTAACATTTTGAAAGTTTATAATGCAAAAATTAATAAGATTATTGTCAAATGAGATTAATTCATATTTCTACTTAAAAACCTACTTGTATCAAATTAGAGGTTCTAATTTTATAAAAGAAAAACTGTATATTGTGACGCTCAAGGGCATAGTACAACTTGATGTGACAAATATAAACACCAAACTATTGCAATTTGATGCAGGAGGGTTGGGAAATATGTGTATTGTGCGAGAAATAGCTTTAAAAGAGGATGTTGCATTTATGGAGTTCATTAAAGGATAATAAAACAATATGGTCATCATAGGGCAGGATCGGCACCCGCGGCTCTAGAGCCTCATGCGGTTCTTTAGAGCACAGCCTTTTGGGCTCTCTGGAGCTTTTCCAAAGGCGTTAGAAAAGGGGAAAAGATGGGATAGGAAAATATATAGGACAAAAATGTTCACCAAATGAAAGTTATATAAGGAATTATTATTTTTTGTGGCTCCAGACACATTTTTTAAAATTTATTGGGTCTGTTATGGCTGTTTCAACATTTGTGGTTGCCGATACCTGCCATAGGGAAGGGAGTTAAGGAAATGGCAAAAGTAAGATGACGTCGGAAGGAAGAAGTGCAATGAGAGAGTAAGGAATCGATAAAAATTCTTAATATAGGAAGTATTAGAATAATAATCATTAATAAAATAACTAAGAATCAAATTTCAAATAAAAATATAGATACTTCGTAACAACTAACGTAAAATAAGATTTAGATAATCTTTTCAAAAAAGGCAATTTTCTCAATTAAAAACAATAAAATTTTTTTTGGTTAAAAGCCCATGTTTTAATCATTTATTGGTATATTTTAAAGTAATTATCCTAAGACATGGAGTTCCTTTCAAATTAATTACCATACGAGATAGTACTACTTAAAAATGAAGGTTATAGTCAATAAAGCGTTAAAGTAAAGTAGTGCATGCAAGGAAAAAGTAAACAAAAAATTGACAAATTTTTTGGTTAATTTCTTTAACGTTAGATGTTGCTAGTCCATGAAATTACGTCACAATCTTATTTAAAACCGGTTTAAAGGGATTACGTTTGATAATTTGAAATATATCAAATCAAGGTTTGTATAATAAGGTCTGAGCAAACCAAAAACAAACAATTGTAATCAATGACGTCACCGGGAACGATATAAATAAATGTAAACATTTATTTATATTCGTTCTCCGGTGACGTCATTGATTACAATTGTAGTTTTTGGTTTGCTCAGACCTTATTATACTGACCTTGTATCAAATCCTAGAGATATAAAGATATAGAGAGCTGATTCCCTTCAATAGCAGAGAAACAGCATTCTAATGTTTCTAATAAACATAATCTATACTACGTCATCGTAAGCTGTTCATAGAGATATAAACATAACACAATGACGTATTTATCTTCCCTCCAATAGCAGAGAAACATCGTTCAGCTTTATTCTTGACACAAGGACGTATTTCTCTGACGAGTCCAATAAGCTCTATATCTTATATCTCTATGTATCGAATTACTACAATATTGCGAGATTCCAATATAAATAATAATAAAAGGACTTTGTTATTACTTTCAAAGAGCTCCGGCATCCCAGCGCCCCTTACGGACTGAAGAAAAACTAAAATTTTGGCCAATTCCTTTTTGGGACAAACAAAGGAAGAATTTTATGTTATGCATGCGCTGTTACTTTACTTGAACGCTTTAATACTCAATACTCAATAATAATGACAGGGATTAATCCTCTTCAAATGTATTATGCCTTTCATGCAACAACATATCCATGAATAAACTGTGAGGCTTTTTTTGCCTATATGGTTCGATAGAATTGCAGCTTCCGACAGGATATAAATAAGCATACTAGCATTAAAATTAGTCACTCGAACCTAGGATCATATCAATGAGGAGGTAGACCAAAATGACCATCCCCTCTCGGGAGTATTCGAACCTGCGCCCCAACATTGGGAGCTGAGTTAAGGCTTTGACAGTTCAATTAGAATGAAAGTGTACACAACATTTTTTTTTTCACAGTTCATAAAAATATATACAAGCATAAAAAAACAGAATGTATATAAAAAGATGTTAATGCGTAAAAACATATTAAACATTTTAGTTTAAAATTTTAACATCAAATATGAACGAATACTAAAATACAATTATAATAAAACAACTTGACAATCTAAAACAAAGCATAATTAACGATAAAACCGGTCATTTTAAATCCTTGAATTGGCGTAAAAGTTTTTTGATAATTTTTCCATAAGGCAGGGAACACGAAGGGAAGTAGCGAATTACATCAACAGCCCAACTCCACTTTCCATCGGTGACAGAGGGGATCTTGAGGTCCAACGCCGCGTATCTTGCCGCAGCCGCTAGAATAATTGCCTTTACCTCCCACGGACTGATAGGAGAGTGAGATGCTAACCTCTTAACTATAAGAGCTTTGGCATTTAAGAGAGTACTATTTATTGCTCTAGATTTTGCAGAAAGAGATCTGCCAAGACCGAAGAGGACGATGGCTTTGCAAAAATTGTTTGTATCTGGGGTATGAAGTCCTTTGACATTCTCTTGCCTGAAATGCAATTATTAATGGGCTATATATATTCTTAATGATCTTTTCACATTTCACAAGTACTGAAACGATTTTTGGAAGGAAATTTATTATTCTGCATTTAGTTAATATTATTTGTTGGTCATGAAAATATCACATTGTGTTTTATGTGTGCTTTGTAAATGTGGCAATGCAAAAAATATCGGGAGTTTTTTAATCTATTTTTTTGTCAAACAATATCAAATAATATTTTCTAACAAATAATGTAATAATTGGTTCAAAATGAATAGATAGGAATATCATTTTGAATATGATTATTTATGTCATTTATATTGGGGTTTTGAGTACAAACATAACTATTGCTCAATATGGCAATTACTTGAAGGGGAAAAATTAAGCGTTAAATAAAAGGGTTTTCGATAAAAAATTTTTTTTTTTTTTCGTCCAGAGTTCTTAACAACTTTTTTGTTCTTCTTCTTTGTCAAATCAATGATATCACATAAATGATCTTTAAAACATTTTTCCCTTCCTTTTGTTGAATAAATTGTATGTCTCACAGGGGCAAAATAATTATTCTTAATATAATATTTTTTTAAATGAAGTAAAAAGATTGTCAAAGAAGTAATATAGAATTATTTTTTTTCGGAAAATATGTTTTTATTTATTTTTTAAACATCTTAAACGTTTTAATTATAAGTTCTTCCAATGAGTGACTTTAGCCTTTTTGTACATGGATGAACAAAAATCAAATGTCATTTTGAAATACAATATTCATAAATATGTATTTTTAAGTAAGTGCATCATAAAAGAATTATCTGATAAAAACTTTGAACTTTTGTTATCTTATAAGAAGTATATTAACATAACAATTGGAATATTCTTTAAAAGACATTATCTCTTTATCGTTCACCCATGGACATGGGTTGCTTGTGAACTGGATTTAATAAAAAACTTAAAACAATATTTTTTATAACAATATATTTCACTTAAATAAAGCAATTTTGAATTTTAAAACAATATCCAAGGTTCGATTTAGACACAGATGTACCTCGATGAAACCTTAAAGGAAAACAATGGTTTAATTAGAAAACAAAATCAATGCATATATATATATATAATGCATAAAAATATAATGCATATATATAATGCACATATATAATGCATATATATAAGCAAACGACCGGGTAACCGGCCAGGGTCCTGGCTGTTTTTTTAGTGTCCCGGTTTTTTAATACACCGGGCCGGGACATCAATATTTTGTTCGTTTGCCATTTTAAAAAAATTAGAAAGGAATTTTTCCAAATACTCTTTTTTTGCAGATTCTTTTCTAAAAAAACGTCATCAGTTTTTTTGGAACTTCTTTTTTGAAAAAAAAAACTTCGTCACTTATTTGGGAATTCTTTTCTAAAAAAACGTCGCCACTTCAGAATGTCGAAGGAACGAAAATTTATATTAGTCCCGGCCCGGTTTTGACCTGGCCGGGCTTCAAAAATTTAAGTCCCGGCCAGGGTCCCGGCGAAAAAAGGTGTCCGGGTCGTTTCCTGATATATATATATATATGTTTAATTTATGAACTGTTAACATGATTTTCGAACGATTGTTAGAGCTATAAGTCCTTCATACTTTAGTTTTTCTAAGGCTGACGATTTATACATCTATGATTTTTCTTCTTTGTAGCCTTTCCAAATAAAATATCTCCGCATAACATATTTTCTCTGTATATTATTTAACTTCAAATATATTACTTTTTTTGACACATGCACACTGTCAAACACACAAAGCAATCGGCATGATAACACAAATATATTTATTTATTTCCACATATACCTTTTTGAAGAGAGTTCCCCTTTTAAAGATTGTCTCTACATATTTATTTATTTTTCTCCTTTTCTTGGAAGGGCTTTATGTGAAATATAGATCACCTTGTCATACCCTCATACCCAGTATCGTCGCCCCTTCCTTGTTCATATGTGCTTGTGTGCAGAGAATATATTAAACTTATTATTCACGTGTTCAAACTCTGAATTTTGGCTCATAAAAAAACTTTTTTTTGAAGTAGATATGATTACAAATAGTTTTTTTCTATATCATGTTCTCAAAAGAAATCAAGCTTAGTATCATAGTTTGTATTCTTTTATTTCAAAGAAGTGAGTGATAGCTTCATAGGTTATTTTAAACAATATAGTTTTTTTTTTTAGGGGGGGGGGGGGTTTTATTGCTGAATGTATATTGCATTCGATGAAATTGCAGTTTTCGGTGTGAATATGAATAAAATTATAGTACTTGATTGGTCGAAAGGGGAATACTTGTTTCAATACAGTTGGTGAATATTGACTCTCCTTTATCGAGTGTGTCGAACCTAAGCTCTCAACTATGAAAGTCATACATGCTTCCATGGGGCAAAATGAGTAACTTATATGAAAAAAGTATCCTAGATTCAATAGACTATTTAAATGTTACATATAATGCTCATTCATTGTCATCCTTTTGTTTTTACTTTATATTTTATAAAAATATTGATATATTAAACTACAAAAAAAGTAGTAACTCCTTTTACCAAAAAAATATGTTCAATATAATGTCTATTGACAACAAAAGTCGATATTTTTTATTATACACAAACATATAATCTCATTAGAAAAAAGTGACTTATCTAAATTATAAAACATTATTAAATAATAAATATATACATCGTTCAGAGATTCTATGAAGTCTCCAACCCCCTTGAAATGGTCGCAGTAGTAGAATGCGCTTCGAGCAAAGTTCCTCAACTGGTCAGGCAAGGCTCCGGGACAGGAGGAACTTGCCCGGAAGCGGCAAGGCCTTCTTGCGTCGAGATGTTTGACAAACACCTTTCTTGATCTCAGAGATCAGTTCATCCACTAGAGGAAATTCGTTACGAACCAATGCAGCCACCCTGTTGAGAGCGTGACAGCTGCAGGTGGCATGCATCATGTTAGGAAGAGTTCCTTCAAACCTCGCCCGGCCTTCAAACCGTAAGTTGCTCCATCAGTGACAAACAGGTGTAGACTGTTGTAGTCAAAATCTTCACCAAACGCCTTGAAGAGTTCCCCTGTCATGGCATGTTGATGTTTTTGTTGTTGGCAGCATGGATGTCAAACAGGTCCAACAGGAATGGTCGATCCTTGATATCCTCCTCAAAATTTGTTCAATATGCGATAAATATGCAGAAAACGGCCAAATATGCGTTAATGCGTTAAAAGGTCGTATATGCCCAGAAAGTGTATTTACCAGATTTCTACAGCCCTGGAAATGAAGGTTCTTAATTTACTTGCCAATCTAAGGTATATAATATATAAAGCGCCATCTATCCCTTAACTATAGAAGTTTCAGTGTGAATAGTTTCTTGTAGTTTGCTGGGTATTCATTATCATGGTGTGAACAAGTGTTGTGGCCCAGAAATTGATGCAGATGGGAAATCGGGACTGGAGATACTTTCCATATTTTCCCCCTCAATAATCCCTAACTTTGGTGAGGTAGCTGAGAGCCATCCCAAAGAGGCACTAAGAATAAGACGCCATCTTTCAAGATTATGGTCCAATATTTTTCTGAGAACATACTTCATTATTGAGTCAACAGATAAGAGACGTCATCATGGGAGCTGAAGTAAGTGATGTTGTGATTATGTTTTTGAATATTTCCCTAATATTTATAAAGCAATTTCAGACGCCTAAGAGAGATCGCCGTTCTCTCTCACGTGGACTAATCTAACTTTTTATTTATTCTCTCGTCCACCATTTCCCAGATAAATTGTTCATAAATGTTCAGTGTATTTTTTGCCTATCTACGAGGATATGGTTAAGAATTATAGTATAAAATCTATTCTATCGAAACTCGAATATATTCATTGAAGTTTATAAATACTGACTTTCCCTCTCAGGATTCGAACCAAAGCCCTCAACATTGAGAGTTGAGTCCACCTTTTTCTTACTAAGCCTTCCCTTTTGTTTTGCCAATTGGGTTTGATAGATTGCATCTCTATGGATATGAAAAGGCGTCATTGCATATAAAATTTCCCTTGGCATTTTTAATATTTTCAAGAGGTCAATAAAAAGTTGGCTTTCCCCTCTCTGGATTCGAACCTGGGTCCTCAACATGAAAGATTGAGAGAATGTATACGGAACCCTCTAATATTTAGTACTTAACATACTTGAGAGAAATAATGATTTATTTGTTACTTTTTTAATATTTACAGACTAATAATGAAAATTAGTCTATGATATTGCATACTGTTTGTTGTAGAGTAACTAAAGTAGAAAACACAGAAATATACATTCCACTTTCACCTTAATAATATGTACATAAGATTCCTTTTCATACTAGTAAGTGACTATTTGCAATTTCAAAGGAAAATATATAGAGCTAAATGGCATTCTAAATGCTTTCACCTTTATGTATTCGATCTGCTTTATGATATGTATGCCTTAAGGAGCTTTTATCTCCATTCAAAACATCAGCATTGAAAAAAGGGTCAATGAAAGATAAAATATCCGCATAATCGCTCTCTATTTTTAGTGTAAGTATATTTATTTTTTCAACCCCTTAATTTATATATATATGCTTGTATTTTAACTAATCAATTTAAATGTCTCAATTTGAAAATAAAAAATTGCTCGATTAGATGAGCCCACTTACAGCTTAAACTAATAAAATCAGGGCAGCCTTGATAAATGTATAGTGACCCTGATTTGCCACACGAAAGAAATATAGTATCGAAATAGAAGGAATCAGTAAAAATGATGTACATAAATATGAATGCTCAATTTCTGTTGTATCAACGATACCCCAACGTGTAGATGCAGGCATTGCCTGAATAAATTTATTACACGATTTATTTTGTAACTTTAAAGAGCTGATCTCTATAACTAAAATTCTGGGGGAGCCCAACTCACAAATCTGAATCTAACGCTACAATACTGAATACAGATGCAATTCTCAACCATGGCAGGGAGTTACTGTATGAAAATTAAGATGTCAAAAGTAAACGTATTTAAAAATAATTTAAAAACACCCACATGAATACCCTCTTATTATTTTTCCTTCATAAACTACAAAAAACCATTAAAGGAGCTGTTATTTAAAAAATGGTTGGTGCGTCAGCACTTATATTCATTTATTGGTACTAAATATTACTTGACGAAAATTTGAAAAAATAAAAAAACTCATAAACTGATCATTGCTAAATTTTGTCAATTAATTTTTTTCAAAATAAGTAATAACAAAAAGTTTTGCTTCATAAGGAAACCTTTGAACACAATTTGGGGGGGGGGGGTTCAAACCAAAATCCATTTTTGTGCGATCATTTAGTTTCTTATGACACAACTTTCGCAGGGGGTGAATTTTGATATTTAATAGTAGGTTTCTATAATACCCCCTAATATTTATAATTATTGAGTATAATATTGTGTTTTTTTGTGTTTAATTTGTTTAAATTTGTTTAAGATCTGGTCGATAAAAATAATTATGATTTTTATCGAGGGAACAACATTTGCACAAAATTAGAGCTCTGTTTTCTATGGGTTTTTTTTGCCTATATGGTTCGATAGAATTGCATCTGATAGGATATAAATAAGCATTATAGCGTTAAAATTAGTCTATCGAACCTAGGATCTTATCAATGAGGTAGACCAAATTGACCATCCCCTCTCGGGATTCAAACCTGCGCCCCCAACATTGAAAGTTGAACACGCCTTAACACGCACGGCTATCGAGCTCCCTTTATGTTTATTAGTTCCCTTAACGCTTAAATAAAACTCTATATTTATTTTTTCAAAAAAGAAATTAATGTCTTTGGCGAATGCATAAACATCCTCGATGAAAGCTTCTTTTTAAGACCATTCTTTATCCTTTTCCGTATCCCCCCATGGAGATTAATGATGTGCAATTGAACAAAAGAGCTCTCTATATATATAGGATTGAAGCCTTGTTCTGAAGTATTTTCTTTTTATTGCCTTCAAGAATTACACATGCAATAACACGCAAATGTAAGACATTAATCATTTGGATTGCATCATATGTATCATATCAAGTCTTCGCGCAATTTGATACATTAAATGGTTTTATGACTTACAACAATTTTCGTCCAGCAAAACGTATTTATAATGACTAGGGAATGCTAACGCTATGCCCGGGAATGTCACTTTGACTTCAATTCCCTTGCACTTCAAGTCAATCAA
>CP045904.1:16203442-16219687 GCA_013387185.1 Caligus rogercresseyi
ACTAGAGAGCCCAAATTTGGCACACAGATGCATCTTGACCATTGTGATGGTCTTGGGCTAGGTTAGATTCTGATCATACCAAATTTGCGTCTTGAGAGGGTTCTTGTCGTGTTTGGCATGGATTTTTAGGGTTACGAGGCTCGGGATGATAAAATGTTTTGTGGCTTTGACCGTAAGCATCTTTTGGTATATAAAAACTAAGACCTAGCGGCCTTGCAAAGGCCTCAAAAAAGGCTTGGGAAAACTTTGGTTGTCCATAGTTTATAGAGTTGATTTTGATAGAGACAGAACGCAAACTAAAAGTTATCTGCATCTCTGCCCAAAAGAAACTGGATCCGGAAAAAATTCCGGATCCAGACACTCCCGGACCCGGATTATTAACATTTCCTTAACTTTTATTCGATTCTTCCCTTTTCCCCTTCGAAAAAAAACTACTCTGAAAGTACATCAAGAATAGGGTTTACAATCGGGTCCCAAAGTAATTTCCCGGAAAACCGGACCAGCCTGTCGGAAATTCAAGACAACCTCTGGGGCGACTTTTTAATACGAAAAAAGTTCAAAACACAACATACGAAATAAGGCCTTGCAAAATAAGCCTAGTTGGTAAGTCAATGTCCGGCCGTCCGGGGACATATTTGGCCCGGGATCCGATTTTTTTTAATTTACAGTGTTTTCGCAATTTATTTTTGCACAATCATATTCCGCATTACTTCACAAAGGGAGCAACTTTGATGTATTAAGGTATCCGAATCGAGGTCGTTAAAACCCTCAAATCCGGGATTGAATATTTAGGTCCTATTTCATGGACGAAGCGGAATATTTTTTGTGAATCCTAAATTTTGGGGGCCGTTTTTTTTTTTGGGCTGTTTTTGGTATTGATCGCATCAAGTTATAAAATAGTATCTATAGAGTTTGGCATTTCTAATAAGTTCGTTTTTTTAGTTAATTTTGGTGAATATTTTTGAGTTTTGGCATAAAAACTGTCAAAATGGAAAAGTGTTTTTTTCCCCCTCCGCTCCTGGTAAACTCACAGATTTCAACTTGAGTTCATAAGAAGGAACTTAAAAAGTCTGACAACAAACTATAAAAATAATCATTCTCAAGTGTTTATATTGTTTTTTCAGAAAACCCAAAAACTGATTTTTTCAAAAAACTTAAGGGGGGTCCCCCATGATTTTTGGCATTTTTTTTAAATTTTAAATTTGTTAAATAGTTGTTCCAATTGGGTAGGACTAATGCAAATGTGAGAAATTTTTAAAATTGGATGAAAAACAAAAAAGTTTTATTAGTAAGCAGTATTTCATAAGTACATCTGCGACATATATATTGCATAGTTTTGACTATAATGTTAGTTCTTTTTGCTCCCTAGGGGGTGCTCTAAATTATGAATCTAATGTAACCTCTACGAGACTTTTTAATTTACTGGCATAAGTGATATAAATTATAAAATACAAAATGAAGCCCTCGCAAAAAAAATATCCGCACCATATGACGTCATAAATTAACACCTACGTTTATATCTCTGTTCTGTATAATAAGGTCTGAGATAAAAAACAAACATGTAATCCTAGCAGTATAACTACTCAATGACGTCAACTGGAGAACGAATATATATTTAGTAATTTATATTTTCATATATATTTTTTTATAATTTATTATAAAACACCACACATAGATATATATATATATAATATATATATAATAATATATATAGAGATATATATTATATATATATATATTATATATTTATATATAATAGATATAAATTATTTTATATAGATAGAGAGATTGATTGATAATATATATATAGATATAATCGTTCTCCAGTGACGTCATTGAGTAGTCACACTGCTACATGTTTGTTTTTGTATTGCCCCAACCTTGGGTTCACCAATCTTATTAACCAGTTTGAATACTTCAACTCATCCCCCTTTTCTCACCAGAGACACAGCTGAACGCGCTCCGAAGTATGATGAAAGAAGGAGAAGCTCTATGAATAAAAATACACATGAACATAACATCTATGAAAATGGTTTCCAGTGCAAAGTTGGAAATGTCGATTTTCCCTCCAAATCATGAAGAAGGTCTTACCTTAAAATAACTTTCATCATCTTGAATATTTTGTCATTACTGTCGCAACAAGTATTATGTATTTATGTTATTGAAGTCTATCTATAAAGCTAATGTTGTTCATGCATATAATAAGGCTTCAAACGATATGGGAGCTTTTATATAATACATCATTTTATGAAGTGAATATTTAAAGAAAATGTATCTTAATTATTGTCATGATCTTTTATTATATTTTGTAAGCAACATATGGCCCGGGATATATTAAGCCTTCAAGCATGTTCCGGAGTATTTTTATTGAAAATTTTAAATAAATAAGAAAATTGATGAAAGGTCACCATGTTTATGATCCCCGTCATAAACATGATGGAATTGACGGAAGGGCACCTGCGATAATACATAAAACATATAATACTATCACTGTGACATATTTATCTACATTATTTATAAAATGAGATTATAAAGTTATTGTTATGACTCTTATTTCAAGACATTGTTGACATTTGAATCATTGATCATCTTTTTTGAGTCTGACTTTTAAAATCATTTAACTAATATATTCTATATTTTGTGTAGTTCTTTACCTTTTTATTATTTTCTCACCACACCGTTGTGCGAAAAGAAAAGGAAAAGTACTCAGTCCTGTGTTAATGTTATATCAATTTCTCTTTGTATCTTTGTTTTCAAACATGGCGTCTGTCTCTCTGTAAGAAAAGGGGAAAAAAAAGAAAAAAAAACTCATATATACATATTTGTAGTTATAAGGAAGAACTTAATCAGGATTTACTGGATAATATATATTTTTCCCTCTCCTCTTTTTTTGAAAACTAATCGCATCCATAGAGATATAAAGATATATAGAGAGCTGATTCCCTTCAATGGCAGAGAAACAGCGTTCTAATGTTTCTGTGTGTGCAAAATAAACAAAGTAATTTTTACGACGTCATCGTAAGCTGATCTTAGAGATAGAATCTATGAATGATGAAGAGAATAAACTCTCTACAGTAAGCCCTCAATATAACGCCCCTCTGTATAACGAACTTCGGATACAACGAACCTCCTGGAGGTAGCCGAACAAGCCTCAGATATAACGAACTTAAGTTCGTTATATTGAGGATACCGAACTTCGTGGAGCTGGCCGAACAAGCCTCATATATAGCGAACCTAAGTTCGTTATATTTAAGGCTACCGAACCCGAATTATGAGCTGCTGCGGATCATGCGGTTTGAACTCATGCGTGAGGTGCAGCAGAAGAAGACGCAGACGAAGATCTCTGACTTCTTCAAGGCTGGCCCCTCCCAGCCGAGAAGAGGTCTAGGACAGAGTCTGAGACCAGCAGTGTGTCTGTGACTTCGACCTCCTCCACTAATCTGCCAAATTTGTCCAGCGGCAGTTCATCGTCACTCCTGCAGGATATACCTTACACTCCAGAGCCTTCCTTTAACGAATTTTCGGATATAACGACCCTCCCTCCCCCATATAGTTCGTTATATCGAGGGTTTACTGTATATCTTTTTAGAAGTTTTTTACGGTCGCAATGACGTATTTTTCTGAAGGATCCAATCAGCTCTCTATATCTTAATATCTCTATGTTGGGTTCACCAATCTTATCAACCAGTTTGAATACTTCAAACTCTTCCCCCTTTTCTCACAGGAAACACAAGTGGACGCGCTCCGAAGTATAAAGAAAGAGAAGGGAGAAGCTCTATGAATATGAATATTTGACATGTACTCATGAATACGATAACATCATGAAAATAGTTTCCCGCGCAAAGTTTATAATGTTGATTTTCCCTCCAAATCATGAAGAAGGTCTTACGGAGAAGAGCATTTGCCTCTTAGCTCACATAGGAGGCTTTTTAAGTTGGCGTTATTTCATTAGAAGTAAATATATGTAGTACAAGGTATATATAATTTCCTTAAACTTTTTAGTGCATAAGTCTTTTGCTTCATATTTGCCTCGCTGCACGTTTTATTTTTTAAAGTAAGAAAAAGGGGGAAAAAAAGAAAAATAAATACATATGTATATATTTGTAGTTATAAGGAGAGGAACTTAATCCGAATTTACTGGATAATATAAAAATTTCCCTCTACTTTTTTTTGTTGAAAAATACTCATATCATAAAACTTCTTTCTATACGACGTCTCCATCATCATAAGCTTCAAAAACTTCATTGTTTGATGCAAGGTTCAACCCTTGCCTCAACATATTATACAATGATATGATACAATGTATAATGCTGTGGCCGTAGGCCACCCACCCGCCTGGAGGGCCTAGCACCAGCCGCGGAGCGGCAATGGGCTAGTCTATATTATAATTGGAGTTTGTCCGTCTGTCCGACTTCTATAGACGCCGAAACTACAGAAGCTAGAGACCTGAAATTTGGCACACAGATGCATCTTGACCATGTGATGGTCTTGGGCTAGGTTAGATTCTGATCAGACCAGATTTGTGTCTGTGAGAGGGTTTTGCGGTTTGCATGGATTTTTGAGGGTTAGGAGGCTCGGGATGTAATTAAATGTTTTGTGGACTTTGGCCGTAGGCATCTTTTGGTATAACAAAACTAAGGCCTAGCGGCCTTGCAAAGGCCTCAAAAAAGGCTTGGAAAACTTTGGTTGTCCATAGTTCGTAAGTGAGATGTTTTAGAGACAGAACGCAAACTAAAAGTTATCTGCATCTCTGCCCAAAGAACCTGGATCCGGAAAAAAATTCCGGATCCAGACACTCCCGGACCCGGATTATGACATTTCCTTAACTTTTGATTCTTTCCCATTTCGAAAAAAAGCTACTCTGAAAGTATATCAAGAATAGGGTTTCCAATCGGGTCCCAAAGAAATTTCCCGGAAAACCGGACCGGCCTGTCGGGAAATTCAAGAAAACCTCTGGGGCGACTTTTTAAAACGAAAAAAAGTTCAAAACAAAACATACGAAATGAAGGCCTTGCAAAATAAGCCTAGGTTGGTTAAGTCAATGTCCGGCCTCCGGGACATATTTGGGCCGGGATCCGGATTTTTTTAATTTGCAAGTTTTCGCTATATATTTTTGCACAATCATATTCAGCTTCACAAAGGGAGCAACTTTGATGTATTCAGTATCCGGATCCGAGGTCGTTAAGACCCTCAAATCCGGGATTGAATATTAGGTCCTATTTCATGGACGAAGCGGAATATTTTTGAAATCCTAAATTTTGGGGGGCCGTTTTTGGGCTGTTTATGGGATTGATCGCATCAAGTTATAAAATAATATCTATAGAGTTTGGCATTTCTAATAAGTTCGTTTTTTTAAATGAATTTTGGTTCAGAATTTTTTGAGTTTTGGCATAAAAACTGGCAAAATGGAAAAGGTTTTTTTTCTCCGCTCCTGGGAAACTCACAGATTTCAACTTGAGTTCATAAGAAGGAACTTAAAAAGTCTGACAACAAACTATAAATAAATCATTCTCAAGTGTTTCATATTTTTTTCAGAAAACCCAAAAAACTGATTTTTTCAAAAAACTTAAGGGGGTCCCCCATGATTTTTGGCATTTTTTTAAATTTTTAAATTTGTTAATATAGTTGTTCCCAATTGGAGAGACTAATGCAAATGTGAAGAAATTTTTAAAATTGGATGAAAAACAAAAAGTTTTATTGGTAAGCATTATTTCATAAGTACATATGCTACATATATATAGCATAGGAGTTGGCTATAATGTTAGTTCTTTTTTGCTCCCTAGGGGGTGCTCTAAATTATGAATTTAATGTAACCTCTAGGGAGACTTTTTACTGCATAATTGGTATTTAAATTATGAAATACAAAATGAAGCCCTCGCAAAAAAAATATCCGGCACCATATGACGTCATAAATTAACACCACGGTTCACCCAAGGTATGTATAATAAGGTCTGGGCAATACAAAAACTAACATGTACTCCTAGCAGTATAACTACTCAATGACGTCACTGGAGAACGAATATATATATTTATATATTTCATATATATTTATATTACACACACACATATATATATATATATATATATATATAGATAGATAGAGATTGATTGATATATATATATATAATCGTTCTCCAGTGACGTCATTGAGTAGTCACACTGCTAAATGTTTGTTTTTGTATTGCCCCAACCTTGGGTTCACCAATCTTATTAACCAGTTTGAATACTTCAAAGTCATCCCCCTTTTCTCACAGGAGACACAGCTGAACGTGCTCCGAAGTATGAAGAAAGAGAAGTGAGAAGCTCTATGAATAAAAATATTTGACATGTACTCATGAATACGATAACATCATGAAAATGGTTTACAGTGCAAAGTTGGAAATGTCGATTTTCCCTCCAAATCATGAAGAAGGTCTTACCTTAAAATAACTTAATCATCTTGGATATTTTTGTCATTACTGTCGCAACAAATATTATGTATTGATGTTATTGAAGGTCTATCTATAAATGCTAATGCATATAATAAGGCTTCAAACGATATGGGAGCTTTTTATATAATACATCATTTTATGAAGTGAATATTTAAAGAAAAAATGTATCTTAATTATTGTCATGATCTTTTATTTATATTTATGTAAGCAACATATGGCCCTGGAATATATTAAGCCTTCAAGCATGTTCAGGAGTATTTTTATTGAAAATATTTTAAATAAATAAAGAAAATTGATGAAAGGTCACCATGTTTATGATCCCCGTCATAAACATGATGGAATTGACGGAAGGGCACTGCGATAATACATTAAACATATAAATACTATCACTGTTGACATATTTATCTATATTATTTATAATTTGAGATTATAAAGATATTGGCATGACTCTTATTACAAGACATTGTTGACATTTGAATCATTGATCATCTTTTTTGAGTCTGACTGTAAAAATCATTCAACTAATATAGTTCTGTAGTTCTTTACCTTTTTATTATTTTCTCATCAACACCGTTGTGGGGAAAGAAAAGGAAAAGTACTCGGTCCTTTGTTAATGATATATCAATCTCTCTTTGTATCTTTGTTTTCAAACATGGCGTCTGTCTCTCTCTCATGAGTACTTTGTACTTTATGTTGATATGTCACTGCCTCTTCATTCTTTCCTCTTTGTTTATATATATTTTATTCCTTTTAATTTATCTTTGTTTTCAAACATGGCGTCTTGCTAAGTATCTTTGTCCACTTTTTTAAAAAGAGACGATAAATGTTATGTATTTACGTTAGCACAAAGTTATTTTTAAAGTAAGAAAAGGGGAAAAAAAAAAAAAAAACTACATTTATACATATTTGTAGTTATAAGGAGAAGAACTTAATCAGGATTTACTGGATAATATATATTTTTCCCCTCTCCTTTTTTTGAAAACTAATCGCATCCATAGAGATATAAAGATATATAGAGAGCTGATTCCCTTCAATGGCAGAGAAACAGCGTTCTAATGTTTCTGTGTGTGCAAAATAAACAAAGTAATTTCTACGACGTCATCGTAAGCTGATCTTAGAGACAGAATCTATGAATGATGAAGAGAATAAACTCTCTACAGTAAGCCCTCGATATAACGCCCCTCTGTATAACGAACTTCGGATACAACGAACCTCCTGGAGCTAGCCGAACAAGCCTCAGATATAACGAACTTAAGTTCTTTATATCGAGGGTTTACTGTATATCTTTTTAGAAGTTTTTTACGGTCGCAATGACGTATTTTTCTGAAGGATCCAATCAGCTCTCTATATCTTAATATCTCTATGTTGGGTTCACCAATCTTATCAACCAGTTTGAATACTTCAAACTCTTCCCCCTTTTCTCACAGGAAGCACAAGTGGACGCGCTCCGAAGTAAAAAGAAAGAGAAGGGAGAAGCTCTATGAATAAAAATATTTGACATGTACTCATGAATACGATAACATCATGAAAATAGTTTCCCGCGCAATGTTTATAATGTTGATTTTCCCTCCAAATCATGAAGAAGGTCTTACGGAGAAGAGCATTTGCCTCTTAGCTCACAGAGGAGGTTTTTTAAGTTGGCGTTATTTCATTAGAAGTAAATATATGTAGTACAAGATATATAATTTCCTTAAACTTTTTAGTGCATAAGTCTTTTGCTTCATATTTGCCTCGCTGCACGTTGCTAAGTATCTGTGCCCCCTTTTTTTAATGAGACGATAGAGGTTTTTTTAAGTAAGAAAAGGGGAAAATAAGTAAAATAAATACATATGTATATATTTGTAGTTATAGGGAGAGGAACTTAATCCGAATTTACTGGATAATATAAAAATTTTCCCTCTACTTTTTTTTGAAAAATACTCATATCATAAAACTTCTTTCTATACGACGTCTCCATCATCATAAGCTTCAAAAACTTCATTGTTTGATGCAAGGTTCAACCCTTGCCTCAACATATTATCCAATGATATGTTACCATGTATAATGCTGTGGCCGTAGGCCACCCACCCGCCCGGAGGGCCTAGCACCAGCCGCGGAGCGGCAATGGGCTAGTCTATATTATAATTGGAGTTTGTCCGTCTGTCTGACTTCTATAGACGCCGAAACTACAGAAGCTAGAGACCTGAAATTTGGCACACAGATGCATCTTGACCATGTGATGGTCTTGGGCTAGGTTAGATTCTGATCAGACCAGATTTGTGTCTGTGAGAGGGTTTTGCGGTTTGCATGGATTTTTGAGGGTTAGGAGGCTCGGGATGTAATTAAATGTTTTGTGGACTTTGGCCGTAGGCATCTTTTGGTATAAACAAAACTAAGGCCTAGCGGCCTTGCAAAGGCCTCAAAAAAGGCTTGGAAAACTTTGGTTGTCCATAGTTCGTAAGTGAGATGTTTTAGAGACAGAACGCAAACTAAAAGTTATCTGCATCTCTGCCCAAAGAACCTGGATCCGGAAAAAAATTCCGGATCCAGACACTCCCGGACCCGGATTATGACATTTCCTTAACTTTTGATTCTTTCCCATTTCGAAAAAAAGCTACTCTGAAAGTATATCAAGAATAGGGTTTACAATCGGGTCCAAAAGAAATTTCCCGGAAAACCGGACCGGCCTGTCGGGAAATTCAAGAAAACCTCTGGGGCGACTTTTTAATACGAAAAAAAGTTCAAAACAAAACATACGAAATGAAGGCCTTGCAAAATAAGCCTAGGTTGGTTAAGTCAATGTCCGGCCTCCGGGACATATTTGGGCCGGGATCCGGATTTTTTTTAATTTGCAAGTTTTCGCAATATATTTTTGCACAATCATATTCAGCTTCACAAAGGGAGCAACTTTGATGTATTCAGTATCCGGATCCGAGGTCGTTAAGACCCTCAAATCCGGGATTGAATATTAGGTCCTATTTCATGGACGAAGCGGAATATTTTTGAAATCCTAAATTTTGGGGGGCCTTTTTTGGGCTGTCTATGGGATTGATCGCATCAAGTTATAAAATAATATCTATAGAGTTTGGCATTTCTAATAAGTTCGTTTTTTTAAATGAATTTTGGTTATAATTTTTTGAGTTTTGGCATAAAAACTGTCAAAATGGAAAAGTGTTTTTTTCTCCGCTCCTGGGAACTCACAGATTTCAACTTGAGTTCATAAGAAGGAACTTAAAAAGTCTGACAACAAACTATAAATAAATCATTCTCAAGTGTTTCATATTTTTTCAGAAAACCCAAAAAACTGATTTTTTCAAAAAACTTAAGGGGGTCCCCCATGATTTTTGGCATTTTTTTTAATTTTTAAATTTGTTAATATAGTTGTTCCCAATTGGGGAGACTAATGCAAATGTGAAGAAATTTTTAAAATTGGATGAAAAACAAAAAAGTTTTATTAGTAAGCATTATTTCATAAGTACATATGCTACATATATATAGCATAGGAGTTGGCTATAATGTTAGTTCTTTTTTGCTCCCTAGGGGGCGCTCTAAATTATGAATCTAATGTAACCTCTAGGGAGACTTTTTACTGCATAATTGGTATTTAAATTATGAAATACAAAATGAAGCTCACCAAAGGTCTGCATAATAAGATCAGGGCAATACAAAAACTAACATGTACTCCTAGCAGTATAACTACTCAATGACGTCACTGGAGAACGAATATATATATTTTATAATTTATATATTTTTTTTTAATTTATTTATACACACACACATACATATATATATATATATATATATATATATATATATATATATATATATATATATATATATATATATATATATATATATATATATATATATATTATATATATATAAATAGATAGAAAGATTGATATATAAATAGAAATAATAGGTCTCCAGTGACGTCATTGAGTAGTCACACTGCTACATGTTTGTTTTTGTATTGCCCAAACCTTGGGTTCCATAGAGATATAAAGATATAGAGAGCTGATTCCCTTCAATAGCAGAGAAACAGCGTTTTAATGTTTCTGTGTGTGCAAAATAAACAAAGTAAGTTATACGACGTCATCGTAAGCTGATCTTAGAGATAGAATCTATGAATGATGAAGAGAATAAACTCTCTACAGTAAACCCTCGATATAACGACCCTCTGTATAACGAAGTTCGGATACAACGAACCTCCTGGAGCTAGCCGAACAAGCCTCAGATATAACGAACTTAAGTTCGTTATATCTGAGGCTACCGAACCTTTTGTGTTCATGATCGAATAAGCCTCAGTTATAACGACCCTAAGTTCGTTATATTTAAGGCTACCGAACCCGAATTATGAGCTGCTGCGGATCATGCGGTTTGAACTCATGCGTGAGGTGCAGCAGAAGAAGACGCAGACGAAGATCTCTGACTTCTTCAAGGCTGGCCCCTCCCCAGCCGAGAAGAGGTCTAGGACAGAGTCTGAGACCAGCAGTGTGTCTGTGACTTCGACCTCCTCCACTAATCTGCCAAATTTGTCCAGCGGCAGTTCATCGTCACTCCTGCAGGATATACCTTACACTCCAGAGCCTTCCTTTAACGAATTTTCGGATATAACGACCCTGCCCTCCCCCATATAGTTCGTTATATCGAGGGTTTACTGTATATCTTTTTAGAAGTTTTTTACGGTCGCAATGACGTATTTTTCTGAAGGATCCAATCAGCTCTCTATATCTTAATATCTCTATGTTGGGTTCACCAATCTTATCAACCAGTTTGAATACTTCAAACTCTTCCCCCTTTTCTCACAGGAAACACAAGTGGACGCGCTCCGAAGTATAAAGAAAGAGAAGGGAGAAGCTCTATGAATATGAATATTTGACATGTACTCATGAATACGATAACATCATGAAAATAGTTTCCCGCGCAAAGTTTATAATGTTGATTTTCCCTCCAAATCATGAAGAAGGTCTTACGGAGAAGAGCATTTGCCTCTTAGCTCACATAGGAGGCTTTTTAAGTTGGCGTTATTTCATTAGAAGTAAATATATGTAGTACAAGGTATATATAATTTCCTTAAACTTTTTAGTGCATAAGTCTTTTGCTTCATATTTGCCTCGCTGCACGTTGCTAAGTATCTGTGCCCACTTTTTTTTAATGAGACGATAGAGGTTTTTTAAAGTAAGAAAAGGGGAAAAAGAAAAATAAATACATATGTATATATTTGTAGTTATAAGGAGAGGAACTTAATCCGAATTTACTGGATAATATAAAAAATTTCCCTCTACTTTTTTTTGTTGAAAAATACTCATATCATTCTCTATCATAAAACTTCTTTCTATACGACGTCTCCATCATCATAAGCTTCAAAAACTTCATTGTTTGATGCAAGGTTCAACCCTTGCCTCAACATATTATCCAAAGATATGTTACCATGTATAATGCTGTGGCCGTAGGCCACCCACCCGCCCGGAGGGCCTAGCACCAGCCGCGGAGCGGCAATGGGCTAGTCTATATTATAATTGGAGTTTGTCCGTCTGTCCGTCCTTCTATAGACGCCGAAACTACAGAAGCTAGAGACCTGAAATTTGGCACACAGATGCATCTTGACCATGTGATGGTCTTGGGCTAGGTTAGATTCTGATCAGACCAGATTTGTGTCTGTGAGAGGGTTTTGCGGTTTGCATGGATTTTTGAGGGTTAGGAGGCTCGGGATGTAATTAAATGTTTTGTGGACTTTGACCGTAGGCATCTTTTGGTATATACAAAACTAAGGCCTAGCGGCCTTGCAAAGGCCTCAAAAAAGGCTTGGAAAACTTTGGTTGTCCATAGTTCGTAAGTGAGATGTTTTAGAGACAGAACGCAAACTAAAAGTTATCTGCATCTCTGCCCAAAGAACCTGGATCCGGAAAAAAATTCCGGATCCAGACACTCCCGGACCCGGATTATGACATTTCCTTAACTTTTGATTCTTTCCCATTTCGAAAAAAAGCTACTCTGAAAGTATATCAAGAATAGGGTTTACAATCGGGTCCCAAAGAAATTTCCCGGAAAACCGGACCGGCCTGTCGGGAAATTCAAGAAAACCTCTGGGGCGACTTTTTAAAACGAAAAAAAGTTCAAAACAAAACATACGAAATGAAGGCCTTGCAAAATAAGCCTAGGTTGGTTAAGTCAATGTCCGGCCTCCGGGACATATTTGGGCCGGGATCCGGATTTTTTTTAATTTGCAAGTTTTCGCAATATATTTTTGCACAATCATATTCAGCTTCACAAAGGGAGCAACTTTGATGTATTCAGTATCCGGATCCGAGGTCGTTAAGACCCTCAAATCCGGGATTGAATATTAGGTCCTATTTCATGGACGAAGCGGAATATTTTTGAAATCCTAAATTTTGGGGGGCCTTTTTGGGGCTGTCTATGGGATTGATCGCATCAAGTTATAAAATAGTATCTATAGAGTTTGGCATTTCTAATAAGTTCGTTTTTTTAAATGAATTTTGGTTTAAATTTTTTGAGTTTTGGCATAAAAACTGTCAAAATGGAAAAGTGTTTTTTCTCCGCTCCTGGTAAACTCACAGATTTCAACTTGAGTTCATAAGAAGGAACTTAAAAAGTCTGACAACAAACTATAAAATAAATCATTCTCAAGTGTTTTATATTTTTTCAGAAAACCCAAAAAACTGATTTTTTCAAAAAACTCCCATGATTTTTGGCATTTTTTTAATTTTTAAATTTGTTAATATAGTTGTTCCCAATTGGGAGACTAATGCAAATGTGAAGAAATTTTTAAAATTGGATGAAAAACAAAAAAGTTTTATTTGTAAGCATTATTTCATAAGTACATATATATAGCATAGGAGTTGGCTATAATGTTAGTTCTTTTTTGCTCCCTAGGGGGCGCTCTAAATTATGAATCTAATGTAACCTCTAGGGAGACTTTTTACTGCATAAGGTTTTTAAATTATGAAATACAAAATGAAGCCCTCGCAAAAAAAATATCCGGCACCATATGACGTCATAAATAACACCACGGTTCACCAAAGGTCTGTATAATAAGGTCTGGGCAATACAAAAACAAGCATGTAATCCTAGCAGTATAACTACTCAATGACGTCACTGGAGAACGAATATATATATTATATTATTATATATTTATTTTTTCATTTATTTATACACACACACATATATATATATATATAGATAGATAAAGAGATTGATTGATATATATATATATATAATCGTTCTCCAGTGACGTCATTGAGTAGTCACACTGCTACATGTTTGTTTTTGGGTTCACCAATCTTATTAACCAGTTTGAATACTTCAAACTCATCCCCCTTTTCTCACGTGAGACACAGCTGAACACGCTCCGAAGTATGAAGAAAGAGAAGGGAGAAGCTCTATGAATAAAAATATTTGACATATACTCATGAATACGATAACATTATGAAAATGGTTTCCAGTGCAAAGTTGGAAATGTCGATTTTCCCTCCAAATCATGAAGAAGGTCTTACCTAAAATAACTTTATCATCTTGGATATTTTTGTCATTACTGTCGCAACAAGTATTATGTATTGATGTTATTGAAGGTCTATCTATAAATGCTAATATTGTTAATGCATATATAAGGCTTCAAACGATATGGGAGCTTTTTATATAATACATCATTTTATGAAGTGAATATTTAAAGAAAAAATGTATCTTAATTATTGTCATGATCTTTTATTTATATTTATGTAAGCAACATATGGCCCTGGAATATATTAAGCCTTCAAGCATGTTCCAGGAGTATTTTTATTGAAAATATTTAAATAAATAAAGAAAATTGATGAAAGGTCACCATGTTTATGATCCCCGTCATAAACATGATGGAATTGACGGAAGGGCACTGCGATAATACATAAAACATATAAATACTATCACTGTTGACATATTTATCTATATTATTTATAAAATGAGATTATAAGATATTGTTATGACTCTTATTACAAGACATTGGAATCATTGATCATCTTTTTTGAGTCTGACTGTAAAAATCATTCAACTATATATTCTATATTTCTGTAGTTCTTTACTTTTTTTTATTTATCTCACAACACCGTTGTGGGGAAAGAAAAGGAAAAGTACGGTCCTTGTTAATGATATATCAATTCTCTTTGTATCTTGTTTTCAAACATGGCGTCTGTCTCTCTCTATGAGTCTTTGTACTTTATGTGATATGTCATGCATCTTCATTCTTTCCTCTTTGTTGATATATATTTTATTCCTTTTAATTATCTTTGTTTTCAAACATGGCGTCTTGCTAAGTATCTTTGCCACTTTTTTAAAAAGAGACGATAAATGTTATGTCTTTACGTTAGCACAAAGTTATTTTAAAGTAAGAAAAGGGAAAAAAGAAAAAAAACTACATATATACATATTTGTAGTTATAAGGAGAAGAACTTAATCAGGATTTACTGGATAATATATATTTTTCCCCTCTCCTTTTTTTGAAAACTAATCGCATCCATAGAGATATAAAGATATAGAGAGCTGATTCCCTTCAATGGCAGAGAAACAGCGTTCTAATGTTTCTGTGTGTGCAAAATAAACAAAGTAATTTTTACGACGTCATCGTAAGCTGATCTTAGAGATAGAATCTATGAATGATGAAGAGAATAAACTCTCTACAGTAAGCCCTCGATATAACGCCCCTCTGTATAAACGAACTTCGGATACAACGAACCTCCTGGAGTAGCCGAACAAGCCTCAGATATAACGAACTTAAGTTCGTTATATCTGAGGATACCGAACTTCGTGGAGTGGCCGAACAAGCCTCATATATAGCGAACCTAAGTTGTTATATTTAAGGCTACCGAACCCGAATTATGAGCTGCTGCGGATCATGCGGTTTGAACTCATGCGTGAGGTGCAGCAGAAGAAGACGCAGACGAAGATCTCTGACTTCTTCAAGGCTGGCCCCTCCCCAGCCGAGAAGAGGTCTAGGACAGAGTCTGAGACCAGCAGTGTGTCTGTGACTTCGACCTCCTCCACTATCTGCCAAATTTGTCCAGCGGCAGTTCATCGTCACTCCTGCAGGATATACCGTACACTCCAGAGCCTTCCTTTAACGAATTTTCGGATATAACGACCCTGCCCTCCCCCCATATAGTTCGTTATATCGAGGGTTAACTGTATATCTTTTTAGAAGTTTTTTCGGTCGCAATGACGAATTTCTGAGGATCCAATCAGCTCTCTATATCTTAACTACTCTATGTTGGGTGACACCAATCTTATCAACCAGTTTGATACTTCAAACTCTTCCCCCTTTTCTCCACAGGAAACACAAGGGGACGCGATCCGAAGTATAAAGAAGAGAAGGGAGAAGCTCTATGAATATGAATATTGGACATTTATTCATGAATACGATAACATCATTGAAAATAGGTTCCCGCGCAAAGTTTATAATGTTGATTTTCCCTCCAAATCATGAGAAGGTCTTACGGAGAAGAGCATTTGCCTCTTAGCTCACAAGGGAGGCTTTTTAAGTTGGCGTATTCATTAGAAGTAAAATAGATGTAGTACAAGGTATATATAATTTCCTAAACTTTTTAGTGCATAAGTCTTTTCTCATATTTGCCTCGCTGCACGTGCTAAGTATCTGTGCCCACTGTTTTTGAAGAGACGATAGAGGTTTTTTAAAGTAAGAAAAGGGAAAAAAAAAAAATAATACATATGTATATATTTGTAGTTATAAGGGAGAGGAACTTAATCCGAATTTACTGGATAATATAAAAAATTTCCCTCTATTTTTTTGTTGAAAAATATCTCATTCTCTATCATAAAACTTCTT
>CP045904.1:16231883-16244558 GCA_013387185.1 Caligus rogercresseyi
ATATCCTACATTATTCCCTATAAATTTTGATTTTTTATCATTACTTCTAAATAGGCACGATATTTTTGTAAATACTCTAATATTTCAAAAACCATTGTGCAGATTCTCTAACCTCTTCAACACTTCGGAGGGGAAGTATCGTCGAATCAGCGGCAAAAGATTCCACTTTAATTTCTTTTGTGCCAATTTGCACACTCTTTTATAAGTCTACTTTGATCTATGTCTACCAAAAGCCAATCCAATGCTAGAATAAATAAATAGGAGACATCGGATCCCTTGCCTGCAGCCTCTCTTTATGAAAAGGATCGCTGTTCTTATTCATAGTATGTTGGATAATTATTCAAACAAAGTTCAATCAAGTGTCTAAATTTACGACTAAAACCATGAAATCTAGGCATTTTAATATCCAATCGGTGTGTGAATACTATCGAACGCCTTTTGAAGTCGACTGCCAGAAGCTGAGACTTTTTATGATTACTTTAGCATGCGATATGAATCTTTGATACTCCTGATCACATCGTCTATCTTCCTACCTCTCAGAAATCTTTTTGAGCTGAGTGCAGAATTGATGGGAAGGATGCCCCCCATTCTCTTAGCTATAGTAAGCCACTGAATATTTTATAACTCGTATTGAGGCATCGTCAAAGGTTTAAATTGTGAATATGTCGCAGGTCTTTGCTGTTTCGGTAGTAAAACTAATTTACCCTTGCTGTGTGATATGGCTATCAAGATGTCCGGAAGAAGCATTGCTTCTAATACACCTCTTGCAGAAGGGGGCTAGAAAGTACGATTTGTTTATATATTAAAACTCTATATATTATAACAATACTTATTATATAGAACAGTTGCTAATATTAATAAAGGATTATAATAACTAACAATAAATGAATGCAATGATTACCTGACTATAAAAGGCTTTCGCTACTGTCCAACCTTGGTTAGTCCAGGATAGGACGCTCTAATGAAAACTTCTATGACAAGTTTGCAAATTGTCCGGCAATAATTAGACATATGTCGTTTTAAGCTCCCTCATTCATGATCCCAATATATGAAAATAATATGTTTACAAGTTCAAAGCACAATATTTTTTGAAGATGATAGAGATGATCTAGTTGCCACGTATACATGGCTTTCTAGACATCTCTCAAAGAAACTTAATATTTTAATAATTAACTTAAGGCATCTGAAATTAAAAGTAATCATTAGCTATGTATACTGCTTTAGGCCTTGTGTGGTTTGGGCATATTAAGTTCAAAACAAATAAAAATATGGCAAGACTCAATTATAGGTTTGATTATTATATATAGAAGCTGCAAAATTAATTTGCTGTATAAGTTATTATAAAAGAATGTAAAGAGATATTTTTTCTAAAAGGAGTTTATATATATATAAATGAAGAAAATGCTTAGCCCAAGTCTGTTTCTTGGAATGAATGAAACGCTGTCTTAGAGGTATGTAACGCGTCTGCTATCTTTTTCTTTGAAGACACTAGGTATTCTTATATATTTTAGTTTGTAAGTACTCATACAACTAAGGAAGATGCTGCTCAAAGGTTTCCTTCTTTTTTCTACTTCCTTCAAAATGATTGATGATAAAATAGGAAGTGATATAATAAGGACTAATGACACATCCTTCCTTTCAAGGCAAATCCAGATATCTATTTTGTATAAATATATAGTGAGTCTTCTTCTAAACTAATGGCCAAAAATAATTCATATCCCCGCCATCAGGAAGCGGAGAGAGACCTAAAGGAATTGAAGGAACTCCTTATTTTTTTGTGCCTTAACGTAATGCCACAACTTGTTGTATAAGATAAACTAAATTTTCTACGTGCTCAAAATTACATTTTTTAAATTTTTTTCATAGTTAAAAAATAATATATATTTAACTTTTTATTTTAAAATAGTAGCCCATACAAACAATTCTACATAATAAATAGCAGACGACAACCATTTAGCTTTAAGACCTTTTGTGCATAAAAGAACACCTTTATTTGCTGTAGTTTTTTATGCAGTGGAAGAAATATGAATCTATACTATCATATAGTGCTGGACTTCTTGAGAATGTTCCGTGACCACGGAGAGTCCTATATTATCTGTTAGTCCAGGATAATCCGGGTTTCCTGGGACTGACTGGAGACAGGGAGGGAAGCTCACTGAAGCACAAGTATCAACCTCAATATGAAACTGAGGGACGAGGAAAACGATGCTCATGATGGTGGGATTTACTATGTAGCCAAAGCGCAACTTCAATCAGTCACCATCTTGCAGGATACCAGCTGATCGGCCGACGTTAATGAAGTACCTTAAGAGGACAGGGAATGTTTTAACAAGTTTTAAACTGCAAAAGATGAACGTGAAAGATTGCTTCTTACTGTGGGACAATGCTCCTTCTCATCATGCTTCTGAAACACAGTAGTTTATGCCCCAAAGGAACCGGCAAACCGAGCCCCTGCAGACCAGATCTGAACCTTTGTGACCAATCTTTCGGAAGTTTCAACTTCCGTTAAGTTAATTTTATAATTATTTTATATATAGAACTTAAATTATGTAAAGTAATTTAAAAAAATTGGGCTTATTTATTATTGATCCTGAATGTTATATGCACAACTTTAAAAACCTATTGCTTGTTTTTAAAGGACAAACATTAGATATAATAATCTTCCAGGAAAGGTTATTATTTTGAAAAGCTCTTATATGTTATCTTAAAGTAGATTTGTTTACTTTGTGTATTTACATAAAAGTCGAGCGATGATTCATATATACTTTTTATTAAAACTATTTTTCCAAACTATTATATGGGTTGTATTACGAAACGTCGACTTAAAAAACGTCTACCTTACAAAACGACGACCTTACAAAACGCAAAGTTACAAAACGGACTCTTGAAGAAAACAAAAAGTGACCGTGGGTTTGAAATATCATTTTTGTAGAATACAAAAAATGAAACATAAATCAGACAGTAATTCGGGATTATCTGGGGGACCCTGTAACCAGGAGTTTTGTTCGACGTTTTGTAAGGTAGACGACATTTGTAAAGTCGACGTTTTGTAAGTTCGGCGTTTTGTAAGGTTCGACGTCTTGTAAGTCGACATTTTGTAAGGTCGACGTTTTGTATATACAGTCGACGTTTTGTAAGTAGACGTTAGTAAGTCGAAGTTTAATAATACAACCGTTATATTATTGGACAAAACCGAATAAATAATATAAATCAATACAATAACTTGTTTTCTTTCCGAATATCAATAGTTATCATTCATCCAAGTGAATTTCAAATTTTAATCATTTATAGTAAATATATATTCTGCATGGACTCCCCTTACCTATGTTTTAACTGTACAAATATGCACATAAAAAGGGACCACATATGAAATGAAAATCAACCTGAATTAATTTATACTGTCCACTCCCATTTGTCAACCCAGATGAAGAAAAAGAAAATACATTTTTACCATCAAATTCTTTTTTTTCCTTCATAATGCAATTTCCTTTTTTTTTCTTTCGTGCGTTTTATTATTATTATATTATTCTTTATTAAATTTAGTATTTCTTTGAATTTCAAGACATTTATTATTATTTATTGTAGGAATTCATGAAAGAATAAATATATGTGACAATAAATGATTTCTTTGTGTATAGTTCAAAATAAATGAATACATTTTTCCCGTTCCTTCAAGATTGAATTATGATTCCATATAAAAAAAAAAATATATATATACCTATGGTAGGCGTTATTATGATTATCATAATAAAAAGTATATAGCTCTCTTATAGAGTTTTTATTGTTTATATCTTCCTACTTGGAGGAAATATAAATGGCTTCTCAATATTCGAAGTCATCTTTATAATGAAAGGCAAATAAAGTCCCCACTTTTTTTTCTAATTTGAAGACAAGCGAATTGACTACAAATATACTATAATATAAAAAATAACATGATTGGATTATTTATTTTTATGAGTAAAATGAGTTTTTAAGCAACGAACTATATAATAACTGGTTAGTCAACTGATAAGGTACATTCAAACATTTTGAAAACGTCATACATGTAGTTAAAATGGCTGCCAGTCTGGGTAAACATGAGTTACATTGTAATATATTTCTAGGGAACAAGAAGTATCATTAATGCCAGAATATGTTGATTTTTTGCACAAACTTTGTTGTGGACTTTATTACCATCATGCCTGTTGTGTTGGGATACCTTTTAGAGAAAATATATAATAAGCATATTAATATCCCAGAGTCGTCGCCAATGAGGTTGCACGGCAGGAATGAATAAATAAGCACGACACGTGTGAGAGGGTCATGACTAGAAGACTCCTTTATTAGCACAGAAAGAAAAGGGAAGAAATATGTACAAGGAAGAGGAAAGAGAGAGACACAGTATACATGACGTCAGGGTGTCTTCCAACGTGACTTCAGGGACATAACAATGCCACTGTTTTTCATTTATTTTTTCCTTTGTCTACTCGAGTCAGCTTTAACCATTCAAGGGCTAATAAGTTTTCCGTACTTCTCTTCTTTGTTTCATCAGTTGCTGACTCCGACATACTTCTCACTTGCTTTGATTCAGTCAATTGGTCATACAGTCATTAGTAAGGTCGGTGGTTAGAAAGCATATTATCTAAGCTGGATTATATCTAACAGGACTCAACATTCAGGAAATTAAGTAATACACAGAATAAGAAAAGACGTCCAGAGAAAAAAATGCTCAAGGCATATAAAAAAATACTTGTCTAAATATAAGGTTATTTTTTTAAGTTGAATATTATGCCTTCAGTTGTCCACACAATATTTGTCACTTTAATGAATAACGCCAAATAACAAATTGTTTTCTTTTTGAATTATTTTGATCTATATTAATTCGCTTGAATTCTTGCTTATTTGTATATTTTCCATTTGTCTAAGAATGTTTTTTTTTTCGGACCATTTCTTCTGGACACTTACATTCAGATATAAAGATATAGGTATATATACATATATAAATATATAACATTTAAAACATCCAATAATATTACTATTACTTTAAAAATCTTTGCATCAACATTATCAAATCCGACCAATATTTTTAATCCGCTTTTACGTGATTTTAATATTTTATGTGTTTTTGCATTGTCACATGAAGAATAAACAGAAAAATGTGTTTAAATTTAGCATAAATACATGTTCTTAGATATTCCCCACCACCACCGGAACTTAATCCGGTATCAGCCCAATATTTATCTTAATTCAACTACCAAAAATATAACATGGAATACTGAAACATGAAATAAAAGCTTAAAGGTTATTTATATTTTGTGTGAATGAATTAAGGTCTAACTTTCTCTAAATAAAAGCCTTATAGGTAATGTACGACATTTTTAAATACCTTTCATTTGCTTCTTTGGCATGACCATCACTATATAAAACAACTTGACAAAAGTTATGTAGCACAATTCTTTTTTAAATGCATTTAATTAAAGTTCACATTACAAAATAGTGTGCAATAAAAATAATGTAATCGTATGGATTAAAACATGAAAGCAGGTGAATATATAAAAGGATTTAATAATGATAATAAAAAAATGAGGTTGTAATAATAATAAACAAATATACTAAGAAGCCGTCCAGGGCAGAATTAAGAGGTGTGAAGCTCGATCAACTCCTCCCTCAAACCCAGTACCATCGTTGGGGAGTGGGGACATCGCTGAGGATGTCCGTGCATTTTAATTGAAAGTGTTTGATACCGAGCGTAAGACTTCTATGTTTCTTAAGACTACACGATGAAGACCCAAAGGGAATCCCCCTTCGTTTACTCTCGAAGCATAAAGGATCCTCTGAACCGTAGATATCAAATGCTCAATCGCTTAGATTTCCACATAGGATGAGGATGTTGAAATGAGCCAGTCTGAGGGCGATAGCGATATATTGTATGCTTCAAATATTATCTTTTCCACCATTTTAATAGAAGAATTTTATTTTTAATAATTCTTTTTTCTTCAAACGACAAACAAAACATCAATTTTGCTGAGCTATCGAACTTTCATATAAGGTGAGATATGGGACCTTCAAGTATCAGATCCAAACTCTAAATGTTTATTCGTGGACTTCTTTGGCTCACGATTGTATTCAATGCATATTTGATTCGATTGTGTTGTAAGTGGGATGATAGAAATATGCATTATATTTAATCCATGAATATAAAGATCTTTTCAATGAGTTGAACAACTTTGACCTTCATCTCTCGAGAGGAGGGCAACCAACAATCTCAGCATTGATAATTGAAATCGCTTACGCACAACGTGCCCTTTATTGTTCGATTGACTTGCATCGGTGAGGATATGAATAAATATTAAAATACTGCATTTGCCATTCTCAATTCTACAAATTAATAAAAGTTTAAAAATAAATAAAAATGCAGTGAATGCATCATTCAAAAAAAAAAATTCGCAAGGCATTTAAGATACAGGAGTGCCCACTTAAGACTAATCTCCTCCGAAGTTTGCAGTTTTTTCCGGATGAGTACAATCTATTGGTTTTGTTATCAGCTGAATATTTTTTTTCCTGAGTCTAGACAATACACAGCATCGAAAACGGAGCTTTAAAAGTGTATTAAATGAGTGTTTTTTCCGGCTCACAAAGAAGTACCCGAGTGGCAATTTGAAACTCCATGCACACGGACAAAACATCAGCCAGATTGCAAACGCATTGGGCTGCAAAACTGTTGCTGCGATCATTAACAGATGCACCGCAGACATCCCTAGGAGGATTCGTAACAATACATTAAGGACTTGCGAGCTTGTGGAGACTGTTCAAGACACCAGTGCCGAGAGAAGAGGCAAGACCATCGTGTCCGGACTGGTCAGGAGTTTGATGTATCAAACGCACAATGGACCGTCTTGTAAAGTCTGAACTTAACCTAAAGTCTATAAAATGATTCCGAGACAATCCCTGGAGAAAAGGGGCCAAGAATAAAGGTTGCCGAAGGCCATGAAGTTGCTCTGCTTGATGAAACATAAGCCAAAGGAGACTGTGCTGATCTTCTAGGATGAAACCCCATTTTCTCTTGGAGATATGGTGGCTTCTGAGACTGGATTCTTCCTAGTGCCCAACTACAAAGATGTCCCTGATGATGTGCGCCTTAAGGTAAGAAGAGGAGTGGGGAAAACCTGTATATCTTGGCAGTCGTTGCCTCCGATGGGGTGTCCCCTCATCTTTACGGAGGAGAAGATGAGGCTGAAAAACACCACTTACCACGTAGAGATCTTGAGGACCCCTGGCTCAAATATGGAACAGGGTGTATATTTCAACAAGATAGTGCAAGGCCTCATAGAGCCGCAAACACACATAAGTTTCTCCAGGACAATACTCCAAGATTCATTGACAAAGACTCTTAGCCGTCGTACAGCCCTATCCTGTCTGTGTTGGACTACACTGCATTCGGGCGGCTGAAGAGCTCTCTCTCAGGGATCAAATTCACTCAAAAGAACACCTGAAGTCAGCCATTGAGGACGCTTGAGCCAGTCTCGGCCGGAGCTTCATCGAGAACAGTTGTGCAAAGTTCTGGCCCAGGTTAGAGGCCGTTATCTTGGCTGATACATGGTACAATATATGCCTCAAACACACCCGTCATAGTCTCGTTAGTGATCTCGATGTAGTTGATAAATAGGTGAGTAATCTTAAGTGCACACACCTGTATATATAAAATATACTTAATAAAAATGATTGTTTTATAATGAGCATATAGTAGTACAAAATATTGACGTTATAGATATATCATTAAAACTTTATATATATATCATTTGATATTTTTTTCGTATGCATATAAATATAGCTATGTACTGTTCCAATGAGAAATAATGCCATACGAAATCACGTACAATCTTTCATAAGATATAATATTATCAAATTTGATGGGATTATAATGACACGATCCTGAATACTTGATGTGTTGTTGTATGATTTATTAGGGAGCTAATATAGCCCTAGCCTTCATGGCTTCTAATAAAAAAACATATATCTTTATATACAAACAAATAATTATACAATGATAATAATAAACTATTAATTAAAGAAAATTATCAAGAAACAAATATTTTTTAAATTTTTATAACTACAATAAACTTAAGGAGCTATAAGGATCAAGACAACCCTGCCATTGACTTTGCTACCCTCCGAGCACTTGATAAAGTGCATGCTTCTCTTAATGGCTGTGACAAGCTCCAGGCCTTTGACAGGTTCAAAGCAGCGACACAGTTGGTAGAAATGGGTTTCTTGAGGCATATTTTTAGCACTACGAGTGCGCTCATCGAAGCCCTCGAGAATCCCTTCCAAGGGACACCTTTCCACGCTCATAGCCTTCCAAGCAGATATGGCAGCCTGCTTCACTAAGATCTCATTTACAGATGGAAGATGTGATCTGTCGGAAAGGTCAACCACAATTAACCGATCTCCTCTTCGAACTCCCAGCAAGATATGTGCGAGATCGTTGTTGGCAAGTTGCGCATCTGAGCTAGTCTTTGCCATTGTAGGGGTGTGAGGGGTATAAAATTTATATTCATAGCAATAATCACTGTTATCGAACTCACAGTCTGGTGTAAATACATGAATAATTTATGTGCATTGCATCTTTCGTTTTTTTTAGATGGCTTACTCATTTGGTAATAATATATAACATTCTTGCCCCTATATTATTCCTTCCTTTTTTATTATTTTCACCAATGAAAATATCCGAAGTTTTTCAACTAATTTATATATTAACAAATATATTTAATCTGAAAGTTCCTCATCATGTTTTACAATCCATATTAACTTTTTTTAATGAGGCTATTGTTTGAAGTACATTAATAACGATTACCTTTTTATTTCTTATGTAAATTTATATTTTAAAATTTATTACAATCTTATGCTTTATCTATTATTAAATTTTTTGAATCCTCCCTTCACAATATTTTTCTGTCCTTTAAAAAAAAGACTTTATTTGCTTAGAGTAGTTAAATATGAAAATACATAAATAAACATTATAGTTTAAAATTAAACTTTAAGCATAAGTCAAACGACCGTTAAATAATTTATCATTTGAATAAAAATAAAATAAAAAACACTTTACATTGCGACAGATTAAAAGAAATACAATAACAAAAGAAATTTTAAAAAAGAATATAGAAATAACATGGGCTTATACTTTTGAAAAATTTAGGTGGCTCTTATATTGGCAGATTAGTCATCGAAGAAATTTCAGGCTCCATTGCGCGCTACCGCGGTAAAACTTTATTAATTCGCCGGCGTAAGTCCATTGGGCCTCCGAAGGACAGGGAATCTTCATTGCTAACACGGAATAGCGTGCAGAGGTAGAAATTAAAATTGCTCTAATGAAGTGTTGATCCAGGGGATCCAAAAGTAGTCAGCTGTTCAGCAAAAAAACTTCGGATGCTCGACAAAGAATACTCAATGGCCTGTGACTTTGGATTGTTTGAGCGTTGTTTACATGTTGTTCCGAATAAAAGAATGGGAATAATAGTTTTTCCGACATACCTCAAAGACTGAATTTTGAAACTGAGTCGTAAAACGTTTTCCATGCCTCACTTTTGTGATAGAAAATAGCATTTTCCGGAAATCGGTAATTGCAAATCATTTAAAAACTTGTTCACAATTATATCTGCATCTTCTTTGAAATTTCCATCGTAGGATATTCTTGAGAGCCAAGGAAATGGCATTGAATGTAGAGATACTACATTTTGTAATTTAAATGAAAACTTTCCACAGCTACAAAACGACTTTTGTTTAATGTCATGAATAGATAAAATGCCAGAAGAGAATGCCTTTAATTTTAATTTTTGGGGGTCCTAAAGATTTTGGAAGAAAAACTTCTTTTTTAAGATTTTCCCTGATTATATCTATCGTTGAAGACGAATAAAAAGATGTCTGTTCCTTCCACAGTATTCTCTGGGCAGCAGCTAGGGAATAAGAAACGAACTTATCCTACCATTCATGAAGTCGGTGCCAATCAAAAGCCATGTATATGAAGGTGTTGAAGAGAAGTAATTCTGCCATTCCTTATCAGGATACTTCGATAAGTCGATATATTTTTTTTGATAGATCTTGGGTATGACCACCGAAAGACTAGTCAGTCCACCACCCATTAAGTTCTTGGGTCTTTTCAGTGAAGGAGCATAATTTGGATGAAAAAGTTTGGACAGCCATATTTCTTCTTCCTCAATCGCTCTCTCTGCAAGCCACGGAATGACTGTAGCCTTATACAATGTTGCTGGTCCAACCTTGAAATATAAAGGTCAATATTTTGTGGAAGATTTAGTTTCCTCCATCTTATTGTTATGTATGATGGATTGAAGAGACGACCAATTGCATCGAAAGGCCCCATTCTGTCTCATGTGACTCCCAAGATTTCAACATTCTTATGAAGGACAGGATTTCAAATACGTATTTTGGGTCCAAACTCCAATAAATGTAGCTGTCAGTAGTGAAATGAGTCCAAAAGTGATGAGCAGGGAGTTTTGGAAGCACGTTGATGTAAAAAAGAACACTCAATAAAGGACTTGCCCCCTTTAAACAAAAGGATTTCGTGGCTGATGTTGGTCTCCTCTTTTCCTTTCTTGTTTCGTTTACGCTCAATCGAATTGTAGTAGACTGGATCTAGAAACTAGTAAACATAAGAATATACTATTCAACTTACCTCATATTTGAACCAGTCGAAAGTAACACGTCCATTTAATCGTGCCCTTTGACATAATTGAATGATAATTGAACTGAACGCATAGACGAAAGAGTTTTTTTTTCTTGACGAAAAAGACTACTCATATTTCTGCATTATTCAAGATATAATTAATTTAAAATCTTTGAAAAGATCAGGCTTGCTCTAACTTTTCCCAGTGTGGATAAAACATAAATCTCTTATAATCAGATAAATATTTATTTGAGAGTAACAAAAGCTTTATTCTTTCCCCTAAAATGCACAATATACATCTAATTATCTAAACATATATAATACGTCTTTAAGTCAATGCCTTTTTGTACTGTCTTCTCCATATTTTCCTTTATTCTATTTGTATTCCATTTTTATCTCCGCCGAAGGAGGTATTGTTTTCACTGGCGTTGGTTTGTTGTTGGGTGGTTTGTTTGTCAGCAGGATAACTCAAAAAGTGCGGAACGGATTCGGATGAAACTTTGTGGAGTTTGGAAATGCCAGAAGGAACAAGTGATTAATTGGCATCTCCGAGTGCTTCTTTAAGATGCAAAATGAGCTAAATACTACTAAATATTTCAAGTTAGCCTACTCTGCCAATAGATGTCGCTGTGCTGCTCTCTCTTTGATGACGTCAGTTTCTTTTTCTTGAACTATTGATATGTTGTTTGACATCTGCCCTGGCTTTTTCTCCTAAATAATTTTTTGGAGTGTGGGTTTTTCTCCTTTTTTCGGCCCGGAAACCGCAGGAATCAATGGTAAGCCTCCAGGGATGCCAGTGAAGGTCTTGCCCACCCCCCCCCCCCGTGGAGCCCCTCGCCTGCTCTGGCGGGTCAAACCCCCATCTCCGCCTCGTCCCTCTCCGTGGGTTTTTTTGGAACTTCCCCAGGAAATCAGGTGCCGGGAGCGTCTTCCTCTCGGAATTTCCGTTCAGGGGAACCTTTCCCGTCCCTCTACGCCGGCCCAGTCGTGAAAAATCCGCCTCGGAAGGTTCATAAGGACCCCATGACGTCATTGGGACAACCTGGAGGGGATCGGCGGAGGTTTGCACTCTCTGCGTGTATACATGCCTCTAGTTTATATATGTAATGCCAAATATTTGTTAGTATATTTGACAAGATTTATGAGTAAATAGTACAAATATAATATATATATATATTTATGTATTATATATGGATTATATAGGGATCTTTGAGTGTTGTATGACTTTCATTTGTGTAGCAAAAAAGCATCGTCTTTAGAAAATTCTTATCTTCCCTTCAACAACATTTAATATTTTCTAAAAAGAAATATATATTTTTTAACTCCAAGTGCCAAGAAAAAAAAAGATCTTTATCCCAAAAGAAGTAAATACAGCAACAAATGCTGAGCAAACCGCATATTTTGTTATTTTAATTATGTCTTATAACGGATTGCAAGCATACAAACTATGTGGGGCATTAATAGGTGCTATCTCTTAATGGCCTATTTTTTATTAGTAGTATCCATATATATAATATCTATATAAATAGCTATGGAACTGAATGTGGTCATACCTATGTAATAAAATTCGGCAATGTATTATCTTAATAATGACAATGATCTCAGATATCAGAGAGATACTTTCAAAGGTAAGTTTGAAAAACACCATTTTCCGCAATAAAAGCTTTTATTCAAAATATCTCATTAGACATTGTAGTATGAAACAAACAAAATACATATACAGTTATAAACAAAAAAACATTATATACTGAATATAGTTAGTAAAACAAAACATATATATTCACAATATCATTCACAAATCCTCTTTTGTGCTTATTTTTTTTCTTAATATATATTTTAATAAATTTTTAAACATAAACTTATGTCAACTATAATACATCCTTATAAAAAGGCATATAATTTAATACTGTTATGTATTGATGCCATTTTAAACAGTAGGGTAGTTAACCAGTACTCATATTTATTGGAATAATGAATATTTTAGAAATCTGTAAAAACTATACGAGTTTCTGTGT
>CP045904.1:16244658-16256383 GCA_013387185.1 Caligus rogercresseyi
TTGCAGAGTCATTAGAATACTTCACGCACGCACACATACTATCACACACCCACTAATAATTAGCCTATATATTATCCACTTCTCCTCCTCCTCCAAGGATAGTGCTAATGGTTATAAGTACCCCGGGCTGAAGATATGTAATCAATAAATATTTATGAAAACACAATTAACACATTTTTATTTGGCCAAAAAACTTTTCAGTCAAAATACTGATTCGACGATTATACCGTTGAGAAAAAACAAACACTTTCGAAGCATCTAAACACATGTATAGCGTGGCTATGTTGTTTTTGGTAAATCTTATCACACCGTACACTTAATCCGGTAATAGTCGGTAAAATAATGATACAATTTTATTAATAAATCTACATCGTACACTTATGCAGTATATTTTAGAAGTAACACTCTTCGTTTATATAGTTGAATATAGGAGTATACAACTAATCAAAGTACTATCAGAATTGTAGGCCTTAACAATGATCCGAATCATACAAATGTTAAAATTGATAAAGGACATTTATTGGCAGATGTAAAACTTTAAAGAAAAAGATAGTGAATTATCAAAATCGAAACAAATTATAGAAATATTGGTAATTCATGAGATTTTTGCATTCAAAATATATTAAATTGTTTATTCTTAATCCTTCCCTTTTAAATGAATTTTGACATCAGGGGCCTAGAATGTCAATTTTAAATACAAATACTTGAAATACATCATGGAGCTAATGTTTAACATCAAATATGCTTTTAAAAGTCATGTATGTGTGTGAACTAGACATAATCTTAAGCTCAATGTACTACTGTTTTACAGCTTTAAAGCAAACAAGATCACATCTTTTCTATTCAAATCACCATTAACGAAGAAGAAAACATTTGTTTGTTGTTTGTTTAACTCCTAGATATGCCCCCCACACCAGAATTAATCTGGTATCAGCCGTAGAGGTCTACTAAGAGCAAGTAGCTTTATAATTAAATAATTTATATTTACATAAAATGTTGTATATTTTTATTAATTGGTCCTCAACGATAGTTTTCTTTCTAAGGAAACATGTTTCAATTGATAAAAAAGCCGTTCATTGGTTGAATTTATAATAGTCATGAAAATTTAACCTTTGATTTAAATATGACAACATATTTTAAATATTAAAATCTTAACGCACTAATGTTCCTAATATAAATATTACCATTTTATTATATATTACAATAATATATCAACTGACCAAAAAAAAAAAAAAAAAAAAAAAAAAACATTGATTGAAAATATTATGTAAAAAAACGTCCATACTTTTGAAAACAAATAAATTGAACGGACGAACGCCAAAAAAAAAATCTGTTCATTTATATTCTGTTCAAAGCGTTCGATTTTGAACGTGTGTTCGCGAATGGCGTTCGTTTTTTTTCGTTCATAATAGAAATAGTAACCCTGTTATATATAGATAGATAGATAGATAGATAGATAGATAGATAGATAGATAGATAGATAGATAGATAGATAGATAGATAGTAGAGATAGATAGATAGATAGATATAGATAGATAGATAGATAGATAGATAGATAGATAGATAGATAGATAGATAGACTTTATATATATCTTTAGAAAAGAGATTCAAAAAAATACGTAATGACTTTATTTTTAAAGAAATTCCAAATAAAATGACAACGTTTTTTTAGAAAATATATATTTTTTAAATTATATTTTAAAAATTTTTGAAGTCCCGGCCCGGATTTGTAGACACCGGGCCGGGGCGTTCAAAAAAGAGCCGTGACCCAGGTCGGGCACCACGTCGTTTCCTTTGATGTATATATATACATATACCTATGTATATATATACATACATATATATATATATCTGTATATAAATATATTATAAACAAGAGTCTTGACAATTAAGCTTGGAATTCAGATATCAATTATACTTTTTGTTTATTTTATGTATAATACTTATTTCAAGGGAAATATTTTTTATTTCAATATAAATCATTGAAATGATAATGACCTTGAAATGGCCTGTATACAGTTGATAATAATAATAAACATTTTATCATTATAATTAATTCATAGAATGAAGTTTATTTTCATAAGATGACCCTTAAGGGAAAACTGTTCTCTCAGCGTTGAGCCTGGAACAGATTAATTATCCAATAATTTTCATTCTTCCCCGTTATATCTTCCTATATTCAAAGTTCCTTGTAATAAATTACCGTCTTTTATAAATATATCAGTAATGACGACATCCTTACCTCTTAATTACATATTTTCTTATTTATTGCTTTAGTGTCGCCTTCTTTGAGTAAAAAATTTATAAGGTGTGCAATGCACACTGTGCATGCTATAATTAAAAGGTTTAATAGTTTTAAGGTCACAAAGGGGTCATAATTATTTATATATTGACATACGCATTGATGTGGAGAATTATGCCTTTGAAAATTGGAACTGTGAAAGGATTATTTTTTTAATTATAGCGATAATTACGAACACCTTTCAGAAAAACCTGAATATCCTTTATCTTAGCAAATTATTATTTCTCTCATTAAATACATATTCCTTATGTAATCCCAACCGTCATACATATTATATTAATGTTTCCTTGTAGTATACTTGAGTATTATATATATATATATTATATATATATATATATATATATATATATAGATATATATATATATATATATATATATTTACCTACGCCGAAGGAGGTATTGTTTTCGCTGACGTTGGTTTGTTAGTTTGTTTGTCAGCAGGATAACTCAAAAAGTACTGAACGGATTCGGATGAAACTTCGTGGAATTGTCGGAAATGCCAAAAGGAACAGTGATTAAATTTAAGATAAGATGAAATGAGCTGAATACTAAAAATATTAATAATGAATGGGGTCTCTATTCAGGGAGTAGGAAAGAACAAACGCTTAAAAAATATTCATTGACGTAATATTGTACATTTATCAGCTGAGGACTACGTCACGGGTGCTTAAACTTCTTTCTCTTCCCGTCTTCCTCTTAATATTAAATAAGAATATAACGCTAATATTAAGAGCATGATGGACAAAAGAAAGGAGTTTTTAACATTCAGTGACGTATTTTTGAATTGACGAATAAATAGTATGACATCATGGATGTTTTTTAGGATGGCTCTCTCCTCACTCAATATTCACCAAACACACCTACTTATGTGGACATATATGATTGGATTGTAATTCCGTTAAGTGATTCATTTGATGGGGATCGGTGGAGGTTTGCACTCTCTGAGTGTATACATGCCTCTAGTCTAGTATACTTTTAACTAGGGATGTATTAGGAAATGACTCCATTGGTGGTAATGATTCTCAGATGAATGATCTTTAATGTAGTCATTTTATAGAAAGAAAAAAACAAGCAACAATCCTTCCTTCTCCAATATCTCTCTTATATAATATATATAAATATATATATATATATATATATATATATATATATGTATATATATATATTGTATATATATTATATATATATATATATATATATATATATATATATATATATATATATATAATATATATATATATATATATATCAGGAAACGACTGGGTACCCCGGCCGGTCTTGGCTGTTTTGAACGCCTGACCCGAGCTTGGTGTCTAGAAAACACCGGCCGGGACTGTAATATTTTCGTTCATTCGTCATTCTGAAGTGTCGACGTTTTTTTAGCAACGAATTTTTAAAATTTTAAATAAATATTTAAAATGTTTTTCTAAACAAGAAAGGTCATCACTACTTCAAGCCTTTTTGTTTTGGTTCAGATGTTTTTTTATTAGCTAAATCCATGCATTGTAAAAAAAAAACATAAGAATACACTAGAAAGTAGGATATAAAAATACACAATCTTAATTTTAATTTTGAATTATAATGTTTTGTTTGTAACGTAACTGTCTAAGATTGGTTTTTTTTTTATATCCTACTTTCTAGTGATTTTTTTTTCATTTAAAAAAATAATAGGCAAATATTTTCTATAAAAAAAACGTTGTCATTTTCATAATGACGAAGGAACGAAAATATATTAATGTCCCGGCCCGGCTTTGGCCCGGCCTGTGTCCTGGCCAAAAGAGTTTCCTGGTATATATATATATATATATATATATATATATATATATATAGATATAGATAGAGATATATATATATTATATAAGTGAGCAGGCATTTGTATTTTCCTATTCATGTACATTTCAAGTGTGCTTGGTTTATTATGTTGTTCATTAGATAATTTTACACATACTTTTATTCCATTAGGTGCAGTCAGAAACAAACAAGCATGCTATATAAACAAAAATAGCAAAATAAAATGTATCCTTCATAAAACCTTCCTAACCCCCTTTGCTCCCTTTTTTTGTTTGCCTATTTTGTTCGATAGAATTTGCTTCCTTCAAGTTAAGGGTCCTATCGCCTGCGGAACAAATGCGTCTTCGATCCAAAAAATAACCATAAGGGGATGGTAATTTTTGGTCTACCTCATTGATAAGGTCCTAGGTTCAGTTGACTATTTTAATGCTGTATGCTTATCTATATCCTGTCAGATGCCATATAAGGAAAAAATAACTTCCTTCATTTACTATTTGTGGTTAACTGATTCCCATTAATATGTGTTCCTGTGTCTGATGATCCCTGCCATCAAATTTGTTTAAATGATATGAATAAGGATTGCAATTAATTGGATAAGTTTTAAATTTTGATTGTTCCCTACTTGGACAATGGCGCATAGACATAAATGTTTATATATGTATTTAGATACATTATTTTGCATATCAGCTGCAATTTTAAGATACATATACCTATGTGTTTTGATTTTTTTTGGAGAATAATGTCATAACTGATCAGCAGGGCTGTAGGAATCTAGTAAATAAACTTTCTGGGCATAAACGACCTTTTAACGCATATAACACATATTTGGCCTTTTTCTGCATATTTATCGCATATTTGAACAAATTTTGAGGATATATATATATACCATTGCTTCATTACTGGATTTTTTGTTTTGATCATTTTTTCTCTGCCGTAATAAGATATTACAATATAAACATAAAAATTATTCAACTAAGATAAATCTATAATTGATCATTTTTGCATGTAGATGGTGTGTACTTGCAAAAAATTGTGCTAATTTATATATATATTCGGGTTTTTCATTTCACCATTAATTAGCTAATAGCTAATTAATGGTGTAATGAAAACCCATTTCAAGCCTGCAAGAGCGCCTTCCACTGACGAAGAGCATTGGAATCCTTGGGATGGTGCAGACGCAGCTGACCGTTGAGCCCTTTGCCAGCAAGTTGAACAGTGTCCTTGAGAAGAATCCAGACTTCGAAAAAATTAAATTCTACTCCAAAATTCTGAAGAGAGAGACATTGGACTCAAAGATGATCCCAAATTGCCGTTCCTTTTCTCGTGCGCTACAATTACCTCTGTGGACTGCGAAAAGGTCTTCTCCAAACTAAAGTTTCTTTTTTCTGCCACGAACCAGTTTGAAAGATAGGCATGTAAAAGATGCTCATTCTTCTATGGAACAATGATTAAATGACATAATTGTTATTATTTATTATATACATTATTTATCAACATATAAAAGCTTTTTTTTTTGCTTATTAACCTTTTTTAGCATATTTTTTTCGCATATTTAGTGATTTTTTTCCCCGCATATTTATGGGCATATAGGGCATTGTTTTTGTTCCAAATTCCAACAACCCTGCTGATCAGCTTAAATTTGAAAGTTCTAAGAATTAATTGCGCTCTGAAGCAAAGGACTTTGCAATGTACATTCTAAGGAGGAAAAAAAGTACTTATATTTTATTTAATTTTATCATGAATACTGGATGAATTATTCTTATTTTTTTTAATTCCGGAAAATGATTTTCGATTCAGTAAATTTAAGACTTTATCCGTGATGAAGGAATCCATCTCTCTGAGCTGTATAAGTTAGCACATATTTATCTTTTTTCATTGATATTAGGCTTAATCTTGTTAGGTCATTTTCATCAGTCTCCATTGATTTTATAAAATAATAATAATATCGTATATGGAGCGTTCCTTAAGGACCTACCACCTTTATACACTCCACTTTATTTTTAAAATTATGCAACGAGATGTCTCTGAACTTATTGTTATTATCAGAGGCGGTCCTGGCTACTTTTACGCCCTGTGCGAACACTCCATTGGCGCCCCCCTCCCATCAATGTTACGAATAACACTAATTACAACATCTTAATAAGAATAATATAGTATTGTAGCGCGAAGGAGGAGGAGAAATGACAACTCATGTAGATGTTGAGTTAGAGTGTTTATTGATCTCCTGCCTGCAGGTTATATACCCGCAGGCAAGAGCACTTAAGATTGAGACCTGCTGAGGTGTGAGATTAAGAAGTGGTAGGTAGACCTGCTGTTACTAAGCGGGTCAATCCGCTACAGTATAATAATAATAATAAATAACACGATATAATGTAAGCACAATACACTTTATTTTGGAAGCAGCAGTTCCACTGGTTGCAGAACGACTGCACTGCGTACTTCTTACGTACCCCCTGCGTGCTCACGCCCACCTTATCAACCTGCTACTGAGCGCATTTTTTTTTACTTTGAAAAGTCGCCGGATGTTTTATTTTGAAGCTGCATCCAATCCCGCTGCCGCTCGAGCTGCGCTGAGCTCCAGTGCGGCGTCCGCTGAAATAGAGATTGGGACGTGATCCGCAGTGTGTGGAACTGGCGATTTTTTTTTGCACCCCCAAATAGATTGTGCCCTGGGCAGTCGCCCATATTGTCCATAGCAAAAACCAGCCCTGGTTATTATTATATTAATATCCCTTCATACTAGTGTGTTGGTCATTTTGAATTGGACAGCATTCATCTCCGATGCCCATATTCTATTTCATTTCTTTTATTTTCTTACAACTCATCTTATTGGAGCACCAATAATTATTTCTTTTTTTTCGAATTTTTTTCCCATGTGGAAACTGGCATGTGAAATAAACTGAACTACAAGTGTGTTTCCCACGGCTCTATGAATGGGACATCCCATACAAACACCACCTCTTGAAAATAGACACGACTCTTTATGATTTTACATTGTCATGAAACACAAAATGGAAAGGCATGATTGCCAAGGTTATTGTTTTATTGCGAGTGATTTATACGTTTGTCCAACCTGTTGAAACAATACATATATGGCTGTCATATTGATGAAAAAATAAAAATGATTAATGTTCTTTGTGCGTACGGATGCTTTCATAGTGTCTTGTCTACTTTTTGATGTGAATATTTTCACTTTGTAAATAAAAGACAGACACGAATCTAGGGTTCTATATAGAAAAATAATTGTCTAAATATTATTTTTAATGTATATATCTCAAATTGGTTGCAAGAAGTCAAGATACTGAAAATGACTTATCTGAATAGATGTATTTTTGTTAGGGTAAGAAATCGTATCCGGGGGCCTAAATTTGGATAAAACATTTAAGTTGTCTTTATTAGCAAATTAATATATAAATAAACATAAATTTAGAATTTTCTTAACAAATGCAGCTAATAACTTATTCAAAATGAAGTAATGTTCAATCATTATAAATACTTATTTGTGGGTATTATCGATACCTTATCATTATATGCTTCTAATATTTTTTCTATAGTTAGATGCGACTTATCTATAAAGCTATATATTATCTGATTTGCAAATAGTGTTATATTCGGAAATACTTTATCTTTACTGTAGATCCATTATTTTGTTTTTGGCATATAATTATCATTATATTCTATGTACAGCATGTCCATAAGTTATCTCTTTTAAATAGAGCAAGGTCACTTTATTTTTATTGCGGTTACTGGAATAATTATATAGCAAAAATGTGTACAACGCATTTAAATAACTTAAAATATTGTATCTCATTACTTTTTTTTCGTCCTTCATACTTTTAAAACATATGAAATTAGTTTTCATTTTACTATACCTATATAAAAAGACCATATATATATATATATATATAGACTAGTTGACGTTCGCAAAAAAATTGTCGTTCGTCTTTCGGTTGTCGTTCGCCAAAATTATCGTTCGTCGTTCATCGTTAGTTTTAAATTTATCGTTCGTCGTTCATCGTTCGTTTGTCGTTCGCCATTCTAAGAAAAATTGATGACGTTTTTTAGAAAGGAAATTTGTCCCATGAAAATTAAAAATCTTTTTTTTTTGGCGCCAAAAACGAACTACAAACGATAAGGAATTTCCTTATCGTTCGTCAAAAACTTTGTCGTTCATCGTTCACGAACGATGACAAATGAACGATAAATCAACAAGTCATATATATATATATACATATATAATTTGGAATTTGGAAATTCTTATATCTGATATTAAAATATATCATTTTTGGCTTCTTGAAAGTACTGACTTCGGTGGGTCGAAAGAGGTCAATCATTTTGACATAAGTTAATCAGCTCCATTAGCTTAAAGAATCACAATGTCAAAGGCGCAGGTTCGCTTTCTCCCGAGAGGAGAAGGTCAATCTTGATCAACCACATTGATAAATTCCTTGAATGAGTAGACTAATTTACGCACTACTATGATTATATATAAATATACATATATATGAGTAAAAACTGTCAAAAGTTTCAGAAAGCGTCTGGAGGAGGCATTGGACCCAAGGTCTGTATAATAAGGTCTGGGCAATACAAAAACAAACATGTAGCAGTGTGACTATTCAATGACGTCACCGGAGAACGAATATATATATATATATATATTATATATATCAGGTTTGTGAACGAAACGCAAATTGAACGGCGTTCAGCTGAACGCACGTTCAATGAACGGAACGCAACTTTTTTTAACGCTGAACGTTGAATGCAAAAAATAGTGTTTTGCGTTCAGCATTCAATTTTTCTATACATTTCAATGTAGTTTTAATGAAGTATTTTTTTCTGGGATATAAACAAGGGGATGAAATAATATGAGATATTATTAATATTTATTACTCTAAGAATAAACTACTCTCCCAAGAACTCTCTATAGAATAGTGAAGCACTTTTATTTAATTTTACGCAAAGGAATTTTTCGAAATGCTCTTTTTAAAAATCGTCGTCACTTTTTTTCGGAAATTCTTTGCTAAAAAAACGTCGTCACTCTTTTTGGAGCTTCTTTTCTTTAAAAAAAGTCATCACTTCTTTTCTTTAAAAAACCGTCGTCACTCTTTTTGGACTTTCTTTTCTAAAAAAACGTCATCACTTCTTTTCTTTAAAAAAAACGTCTTCACTTATTTTATTTTGAAATTATTTTCTTTAAAAAAGATCCTCTTATGTTGTGAATATAGACGTTCTGCGGACCCCAGGTTGGGAACCCCTTGGTTAGATCCAGTCAACAAATTTATATCATTTGAAAATCAGTTCGGGCTCATTTTTATCATAAAAATCCTAAATAATACTTCCATTTTTCAAAACTATAAATGTTATTTTGTTAAATATTTGAACGCTAAACGCTAACGGAACGCTGAACGCAAAAACATTGAACGGAACGCTATTTTTTTTAACGCTAAACGCAAAAAAGCTGAAAGCTCACAAGCCTGATATATATACATATGCATAGGGGAGATGTTTGGTTTGGGGGGCAGCATTCAATTTGCCCGAATTTTAACAAGAACTGTTAAATCGGTGAAAAAATAATCGAATAAAGAAAGCTATGTCGATTAATATGTTCCTTATAGTAACTACATACTATTCATTATATTATATTTATTTGGTTATAATTCAAAATCCGTTTATTTTCATTTTTTTTTTCTACAACGGAAATGCCCAAAACCCTCAACCAATTTGCCGAAATTTGAGAACTCATCCGAATTTTGGGGGGGGCAGTTGCCCCTTGTCTCCTACGCCTATGTATACATATACATATATTTATTTATATTTATATATATATATATCGTTCTCCAGTGACGTCATTGAGTAGTTACAAGCTAGGATTACATATTTGTTTTTGTATTGCCCAGACCTTATTATTCAGAACTTGATTGAAACCACTGTCATGGGGTATATGAGGTGTCCAGTGAGAGTCAGTTCAAGTTGCCCCACATCTTCGAGACAGATCTAAACAGGGTGAACAGGGGCATCTACTCGCAAGGCGTTGTGTGGCCGTGATTAAGTCTGTCTCACTCGGATCCCTGTCCGCAAAGCTAAGAATGGCTGAAAATGAATACTTTTGCGTTCGTACCCTCTTGGCTTCCCTCATCACCTGATTGAAGCCTGTAGGACTAATTTGTCTGGTCCTACGTGGCTACATTGAATAGAGAGCGGCTTAATATTCTAATGAATATATATATTTTTTTTATAAGTACTACAAAATAAACTATGAGTCGTTATTTTAAGCGGTATAATTTTGTCCATGCACCTTTTAGAATCTGAAATCATGAATACTTTGAATAGTACACTATTAAATAAAATAGCGATCATAAAGTCATTTTTATATAAGAAAGTACATATTAGATAACCCAAGCATTTCTTTTTTCCCTTTTTCAGAACTTCTTCTCCATACAAGCATCTTGGGCATATGGTTTTGTCTCCTCGCCATGGGTCATCACGTCTGGTACATCATTCGCTCCAAGACCGTCTTTACCCGCGTCACAGATGGTCAAAAGCTCCTTTATTACTCAAGTTTTATTTTCGCTGGAACGGGAATCACAGCAGCCATTGCACTCGGCGTTCAACTAGTCCTGGAAAGCGAGGAACCCACCCGAGAAGGCTCAAAGATAGGCATGTGGAGAATAATTTTGATTTATTTAGAGTTGCAATTGAGTATTCACGGGATATGAAACACGCACAGAAGTATTTTTAAAGGTTTAAAGTGTGGAGAATGATAACATACAAGCTTAACTTATTTTTAAAAATTGTATTAATTTTTTTTTGGCTCGAGAAATGAGAAAGAAATCTTAAAAATGTTTTGCCAGTCATTTTTTCGACTTTTAACAGCATGTTTCGATTACTTTCTAAACTCAGAACTTTTGTCTTAATTAAAGCATTGTTTTGAAATTTCTATTTATTTAGAGTATTTAATTTCTATTAAAAATTAATAACCGATCTGTTGAGAGGAATTCTAAACCTCCGTTATCAACAAAAAAAAACATTTCTGCTCAGGTCATATACAGCTAAAATGCCTTCTTTATGGCTATTTCTTCAAGCTTTTCAGGGTTTCAGGTTTTGAAAAAAATATTTGTTTGTTTGTTTAGCTCCTAGATCAGCCCCTTCACTGGAACTTAATCCGGTAAACTGTCTAGGAGCTAACTAATTTATTTGTAAAAAATATTAAATTTCGACAGAAACATATATTTTAAAAAATGAATCCTCAAGAGGCTTCTTCTTCTTTTCACTTTCCAGGATGATTTCCTCCATTTGTCTCCTTATCCGTGGGCATTCGTAGATTAGGTGAATGGGAGTTTCATCTCCCTCTGCACAGAGCTGGCATGCCGAAGATTGGGGTTTGCCTATTTGTGGAGATGTCTACAGAGGCTTACGTGCCACTAATCATCGCCACTATCCGGGAAACATTCAGCTTGAGAAGTGGTAGATTTTTTTCCCAAGATAAGGCTCCGCAATGAAGTATTTTGATTGCTGGCACGTAGTCATATGAGTCCATATGTCTCCACCTGGACATGGACACTCGCCTCAGGGCACTCCTTGCTTGACCAATTGATGTTGGTATAGTTACATACTGCCCGTTTGGGCTCCTTC
>CP045904.1:16256483-16270444 GCA_013387185.1 Caligus rogercresseyi
GCGGAATGTTATATAATCATACAAGCCATGCATTCGTGGATTGCCCAGCCATTGTACAACTGAAAAGGTTTTGCTTTCTCAATGTTGGTGGCCTAGACGATAGGTCGTCATCCAGCTTGAGAACCATAATTATGTTTGGGCTCTCCTCAAGAGGGATGAAAACCTTTGACAAAACGAAGGCGCTAGATTTTGCCCTTTTAAAACCAAAGGCTCTGATAGCAAAAAAGCTTTCAAAATACGAACCAATAAGACCGGGAGAGATCAGAGGGATCCTGCTTGGAGCTGCAGATAGATCGCTGCCTTTTCACTCAAAATCCCATCGTTGGACGGCTCAGCATGGACATTAGCGGCTGAATTGACAAATATTACACGACGCAATGTAATCGCTTTTTACCAAATTTGAGGAAAATAATCAAGAATTTAATTTTTTCGCATGATTTTTAATGCTTTTACAGCTTATACTTTTAATACTGTTAATTAGATAAAATTTTATTGTTTGTTCAAGATCGATGCTAATTTTAAACTATAATGTTTATTTTTGTATTTTATACGTATTAGCATCGTTTGTATATACCTGTGCTGTATATATGTGAACAGTTTAATAAAAAAAGTATAAGTAAGGATTCTCTTGAAGAAATCTAAGTGAAGGATTTATGTTAAAATTAGAATTCAAATGGTAATAAACTCTCTGTGAGGTGGAGATAAGATTATTAATTTATTTTCTTTATTCTTCATCCCTTTGAATACCTTCTTATTTGATTTATTTGAATTGATTTCAACTGTGCATGAAAGGATTTTACTTGGCTGAAGAGATCTACCACAAGCGAAAACAAAAAATCATTTGTATTTCAATACCAAACATGAAATCCCCTACTACAAAAACAGTTTTTTTTTCTTTTTAAAACCTTTGTGTTTAAAAAAACCCCTCTCGCAATGTTATTTCTTTTATTAATCAAAGAGCATAAATTATGAAATTTTTCTTTGTGATTAAGGTGTTGATTTTTATGTTAATTATGGTAATCTGGAGGTTCACACACAGCGTCGTCACTTGGCCACTGATTATACATATCGTAATTATGACGTTGGGGATTTTTATTTTTTTATTTTTTTTACGGTTATAATTTTTTTTATTCGGCTTTCAAAATTATAACAGTGTAAAAAATAACTACACTAAAATACAGACAACTATCAATAAATAAATAAATAAAAAATACTCTTGACAGTTGCGTTCAAATAAATAACATGAATGAACATTGTAGAACATATTTACTGTCAAGAGATTATAACTTATTATACATGGACGAAGCAGCGTTTATTTATTCTTTAAAAAATCCCGATGACGTCTTAAAATCCTTTTCAGAGCTTTCAGGTATACTCCTGAGCGAGATGGCACAAATCGTACAATATCTCCCGCCCATTTCCAAGAAGAAGATCCAGTTGGGGATTTCAAATCAACCCCCAGAGAACCTTTATTTTGTATAATCTCAAGTTCTTGGGTACTAAAAAGTCAAGAAAAAAATATTTTGTTATTCATAATTAATTTATATTTGATCATTATATATATATATATTCAAATCAACTGCCAGAGAACCTTATTTTGTATAATCTCAAGTTCTTAGGTATAAAAAGTCCAGAAAAAAAATATTTTGCAATTCTAACTAATTTTATATTTGTCCTTATATATATATATATTATATATATAATAGATATATATATATATGTCTTTCAACATAACATTTTCAGGGAGTGAAAAAATTATTATTTGCTTCTTAAACGAATATATAATGGTATTTTGATTGACTTAGCAAAAAAGTATTTTTGTTATCACTATTTTTATACGATGACAATAAAATATGAATATTTGAATTTAATTTTTAGCATGTTTAATCCTTGTTTGAATAATTATGAAGTGTATTTACTCTAAAACTTATATTTCTAAACTTGTACAAAAACCCAATTATCATATTAAATAATTAAATAATCTGAAATAAAAAAAACTTATTTCTATTCCAAGCAAGTAATGGAAATTGTAAGATATATATTCAGAGTGATAAAATACATTAATAGTCCAAATATAAATTTAAAATATTTTTAAAATTTTATGGCATAGAAAGTGTTGATAAAATATATTTAGAATCAAAAGATAATAATACAAACAGAGAAAGAAATGTAAAAAACCCACAAAGTTATTGAGGTAGTGATTTTTTACCATTGATTATCTTATATAATTAAATTCATCTAAATAAATTTAGATAAAGTCAATGAGGAGTGCTCTCAATCTATAAATAAAGGGACTGAAAAAGTTTCATTTGCTGATATATATATAAATACATCAAGGAATTTTTTATTGTTCTTCTTTCAGAAAAAGCATAAAGGCCGTGTAGGAGGATAATGGGTCTTTTGTTTTGGATGAATTGATCATAAAAACGATTAAATAATTATATATATATATTTTTGCAAAAGTTTAGCAAAAGGCTAAAAGTAGTATGTGCAAATAAGTGACTCTTGAATATATAAAAGAGGGGGTTTATTTGAAATATCGCTATTTATTTATTGCTTAATAACCTCAGGTTGACAAATAAACTTTTAGATAAACAAATTAAAATATGTTTTGATATATTTTTAGATATATGCAATTTCAATAAATAAATGATGTTTCTTCAAAAAAAAATTACTCATCTAATATACAGGGTCTCACGATGAAATTGGCGCAAAATTGAAATTTGTGTAACTTCATCATTTAGGCAGATTGCAGGCCGGTAATTATACCAGTAGAAAGCTACTGGGTTAAGCTATACAGCCAGTTGATTCAAAGCACCTTGAGAGATTTACAGCAATCTGGAGGAGATTGTTTTCAGCGAGAAGGAACGGAGATGCGCCGTGGTGGCAATCTTGGTTAGTATGAGGGGCATGATTGAGCTGTCAAGGTTGACTTTTATGAGGTTGACTTTATCCAAAGACTGAGGAAATCCCTGGAGGACTGCAGGGATCCACGTAAAGTGATTAGTAGGGAGCCTAGGCTGGAATTGTCCCCAAGAAAGGTCAGGGACATGGACTTTGTGAACAAGGTCCAGGAGATCATCGATAAAGACCCCACCCGCTCTTTATCGTCAATTGCTGAAGAGCTAGAGGTTGGGGAAACAACATTTCAAAATTGTATGAAAAAAGATTTGTGTTGCAGATGGTATAGGATGCAAATGGGTGAGATCTTAACCCTTACAACCAAGAAAAAGGAAGGAGATGTGTCTCCCAGCAGCCCAGACCTAATCCAATGGATTATTTTGTCTGGGGCTATCTTGAAGGACGGACTAATAGACGTGCTCACAACAAGAAGGCCTCCCTCATCAACTTCATCAAGAAGGAGATATTTTCCATGGACAGGGAGATGTTGAAGAGGGCCTGCGCCGCTTTAGGGGCCACACACAGAAAGTTATTGACGCTGAGGGAGATTATTTTGAATAATCCTATAGAACACATCCTTACCTTTCAAATGTAATTTATTTGAAATAAATATATCTATTATTAGCATAGTTATTGAATTTTTGTGAGAAAGAGTTTTCGCACCAATTTCATGACTTCAAATGAAAAAATATATTATAATTTTTTATTAATATAAAACACCAGTGACATCTATTTGTGGGTTACATTAGTTTGATACATTATATATAATGAAAAAATTGCAATTAAATAGTATGTTCGTGCCAGTTAGTAGCAGTAGCAAAGGATATATTTTGATTCAAAGGACACAATTAACGTGCCTCATATTCAACAAAATCAATTCAAAAAATTTAATATCAAGTCGGACGTTTTAAGGATAAAATAATATCATTGAATCGGTAATAGGACTCGATTTAATATATCAGACCCTTTTCGAGACCCAAAATCAGGGTTTGGCAACCCAAAATGCCGAAAGAGCCATAACGGACCAAAAAAATTAAAAAATGTGTCTGGAGCCGTAAAGAAAATATTCCTTATATAACATCCACACGTGCACATTTTGGTCTTATATACCTATTTTCCTATCCCATCTTTTCCCATTTTCTAACCTTTTTGGAAAAGCTCCAGGGAGCCACAAAGGCAGCTTTAAAGAGCCGTATGATTGCCGACTCCTGCCCTATATCAATTTAAATACTTGATGAAGAGATACATACACATACAAATTGTTAATTTAAGTCCGTAGAGTATCGTGATTATTGAGTATGTTGCGTCAAACAATCCAAGCCTCTTCGTTTTCTTCCCGCCTTGATTATGATAAGATAAAGTAACTCGAAGTGTGGCAGACTCTCTTCATTAATTCCCGCCAGATGGCGTGGCGTTAGTTTGCTCTGAAAATGTCAGCATTTACGTTAATAATAGTACTTACTCCTATTCCAATTTCAATCATTTTTCATCCTAGTATTCATTGTATTATAATGCTTAATGACACCTTATTCATATTTATACTATTTCTTGTGTACATTGTGTACGTGTGTTTGCATTATTATTAATAAATACTTGGTCAAAGAGAGTGTCTGATCTCAGAGCTATAAAACGCTTGTGATCAAAAGACCTCACTCTCTTTTTCTCCAGTCTACAACTACGATAGATGTATTCATTTCATTTACAGAAGAAGAAAACCTTAATCATGATATCCTTTTTGTTTAGGCCTTCTGATTCCACTTTAATTAAAACTTACGTATAGAGGAATAATAAGTAAGAGCTTAATTGCTAATTAATATTAGACTTTTTTCTGCCCTTTTCTCACTTTTAAGCCTAATATATGGTATATGTTCTTACGCCTAAAACTGATGGTTTTTTAGTATTGGATGTAAGCTTATTACAGAAAGCTGAAGTTTATTTCATAAGCAGCTTATATTATATTCAATTTCGCATCAAAAGAGCATTTTCTATTTGTTTCTTACAAATTAATTGTGTTTATAATGTCGTTATACTTTGAAAACACGGATTTAATTATGGTATTATAAGGGTAATTAAATAATTAATACTATGTTATAACAACTTAATATATTTGACACATGAAATAAAACAAAATATTTGTCTTAGAAATACAGTTATTTAATAATGGAGATTTGTAATCTCGATGTTTTATTTTTGATAGACTGCTTCCCCACATTTGATCATATGTTTTTAATTTTATAATACCAATAATACTTATTTGTATTGGATAAATAATATATATTAGGTTGTTCCATAAATAATGAGGTCGACCAATTAAAACTCAAAATTTTCGTCAAATCAACAAAAAAACTTCTCAATCAGTACACATAATCCCCTCCAACTGCAATGACGTCGTGGCAGTGTCCCCGGAGCTTCCTGAGTTGGTCGTAGAGTTAGTCTTCCCTGACCCTCCTCATCGCCCGCTGAACGGCGAGTGTAGCCTTCTCGTGGCCCCAAAACTCGTCCTCCCGGAGCAGGTGCTTCAACTTCCGAACAGGAACCTGTCACACAGGTTCAGGTCGGGTGAGTAGGGTGACTGTTTCACCGGTTCCACGTCCCTCCGGGTCAGGAACTCCCTGGTATCGGTGGCAGTGTGGGGACGTGCATTGTCCCACATGAGGAGACAATCTTTCAGCCGGATTTTGTCCTTTTCAGGCTGAGAAAGCGCTTCCCAGTCGTCCTCAGGTACTCTATGATGGTGTTCCGGTCTTCTGTGGTCCCGGCAGATAGTGCAGTGATCGATATCCGCCTCGCTTGAAGGTGAACCCATCAGAATCATCGTCTTCCTCGCTGTCTGTTTCACACAGGGGGTCGAGAACTGGTGAGGAGGTTTCGGAGCCCTAGATCCTCCGTCAGAAGTTGTAGATGGTAGGTACACCTCTGCAGCAACTTGTCGAGTGATCATCCGAGGGTTATCCTCGACTAGGCGCTTCACACGGGCCCATTATCCTCTGTCCTCGTCTCCCGGGACGTCCAGGACGGATCTTCTTCTCCAGGGCAAAAACTCTTATCGAACTCAGTGTGCCATCTCTGGAGGGTGGAGAGGCCAGGGCAGGAGTCAGGGAAGGTAGAGAACAGGTCCCGTGGATCTTGTTGACTGTCCTGGTGAGCTTGATCCGGATCAAGAAGTAGGAGCGAAAGTCGGGTGTCTCCATTTTCAGCGGTGAGTAGAATGAATGATAGAAATGACGCGATAACTCACCTTATATACTAACCTGAGTGGCGCCATACAGTCTGTTCCCATGCAAAAATATACGATAAGACGCTCCGTTGAATTTTTGAGATAGCGTGTACTGTAGGGATCCGGAGTGCATCAAGGATCTATTGTAGCCAGGGGAGGTTCTCCAGCTTGAAAGACCGTAGGAAATGTCGTCCGCAAAGATGATCCGGGAAGTCCGTAATTGTCCGAATTAACACAACACAGTCCTGCTTATTATTATTTTTGTTATATGTTCATTCCTCACGAAACCTACCTTACCGTAGCTCAATGTTTATTTGTACCCTTAAGGGTCTATTATACCTTTATATATGAACGAAAAAGTACTCAAATGGGCTCATTTTACTATTTTATATAATAAAACTTACCAAATGTGCTCATTAATGCTCAATAAAGCTATTTTGACGGATAAGCTGGGCCCAAAAGTACGTAGTTTCCTTTAAAAATGCATTTTATACAAAAGTGTCGTTAGAGAAAAATTCCTAGTTACAAATATTCCGAACACAAATATGCTTTATCAATTTTTCCTTATGCATAAGTGTTTATACAATTATTCCTAGAACCCTTTTCGAAATAGCTAACATACACATTATTTATGGAACAACCTAATATTTGTTAATAGAATGTATATAAATACTATTGAATACATGGATGTCTATTTATGTCCAAGATAATATGGGTGTTGTGTCTTTATAATATATGGAACCGTTGATGAATAGGGACGGTGTTCATCTGACAAACTATTTTCCACGCATCAATGGGTCTTACGCCCATCAGGGCTAATTGATATTGGGGTTACATATCCACCGCTGAATGGCCATCGGGTTCACTTAGTAAAAATTAGCATATTTGAGCATTTAACTCTTTCCAAAGGCCCTCGGGTTTCGCCGGCTACAGTTATGGCATATTATGGAGTCAAATCCATTAGTCCTTTGAGTTTCTTATAGCTCAAGTATGGATTTTTAAATTAACAATATTCCATGTTGAGGCTGTTCGGATCCATGGGCGTTGGATTTGTAATCACAGTTTGTCATAAGTATGAGAGGCTGAACCCGAGAGCCCATTGACGATGAATTTCTTACCCCAATATGTCTCTTTGTAACCAGCGTGACCTAAGGTTCCATTAAAGGTGTGTCGGTGTGTGTGTAATCCCAATATGACAGAGGAAATCCCAGGACCCATCGTCGGTGGGCTTGCAACCTCAGCAACTTATGAATTATTATTAGTGGTTTTTAAAAGCATAAAGCATTAGCATGATTGTTATTTAAATGAAGGGAACTCATTTAATCCAAGTTCTTAATAATGTACTAATCAAAATAATGTAATTACTAAAGTCTATTTTGACTTCTTGATATACATATAAAATGCCTTTTTATCGATCCTGCAATTGAAAAGAAAAATATTGTTTACTTCCACAACAAAACATTTAAGTAGTTACGTAAAATAATGAAAAAATTATTCTGTTGGCATATATATATTTAATATCCAATCTATCGTTAACATTAAGTTTGTTTATACTTCTAATAAAATATTAAGACAAGGCTTTAGAAGTACGACGCAAATCATTTATGTAAATACCAGAAAAGAGATTTATTCTCTTAAATCCTTTACTGTATATGGTATTTATATAAGTATTTTTTTTATTAAATTCGGAGCAAAGGGGTACATCGTACAATTTTAATAGTGATTTCATGAGAATATACCGGGTAGTAGAATGGAATTTCTTCAGCATACTACAAGAGAAAACTATAAGCACGTAAGCTTAGACTTCAACTTTGGCCCTTGAATGCCGGCACGCCTATGCCAGTTTGGGTGGCGCCAATGAAAATTGAGTTTTTATGAGGAATTAGTAGTGCGATTTGTAAAGATTGGGTTTAACAAATAAACATATTTTATAAAAAACTATTTATTCGATTTCAAATATATTTAGTGACCGACTACAATTGTAGATACGTAGGTATGTTGTAAGAGGCTATAGTAAAATTATATAAAATATAAATCTGTCCGAGGATTTAAGCCTAAGAGAACTAGGAAAATAATCATCTATTTGAATGTTTTAAAAAAAGTGTTGCATTTGAACAAGTCTAACGTAAGCTGTTATCTTCCTAGTAAAGCGCTTTGCCAATCCTTAAGTCGAGCTGAGTTGCTCTTCTTCGGCCGTGACAAGAAGAAAAATATTACAAGATTTAAAAATAGTGAGAAGTAGACAAAGATGATTAAACATGGCTAATCATTCAGTGACGTCATTACATGTTTATTATTTTAAAACTATAATGTGTATTTAGTATGTTCTTATAATACATTTACTTTAGGTTTAATGTAAACATCTTATTATTATTTATTAATATAATAAATAAATAGTTGGAAAAATAATGAGGAGTAGACAAAGTGTATTAAACGAATTCATGACGTCATTGATTTTCATAACCTACTTTCATTGTAAATAAAAGAAGTACTATTCATGATGGCAGTCTTATATAAAACTGATTATGTAATTGATGATTAAATAAGGCTAATCATTCCTTGACTTCATTTCATATTTATTGTTTAAAACTATAATGTTTACATATAATAATGTAAATATATTATAATAATGTATTTACATAATACAATAATTGGGTTAAAAATTACGAGGAGTAGACAAAGTGGATTAAACATAATCGATCATTCAATGACGTCATTGATTTTCTCTTAACCCACCTTTCCTTGTAAAATAAAGAAGCACTATTCATGATGGATGTTTTACAACTGATTGGTTTATGTGGCTCTGCTCGAAGTTAACTTCAAAAACCTATGTTTATGGATTCCCGGCCTGTAGTATTGTTCCTTGTCTCAATGTATCACGTTACAGAACTCTTCCTAACTATTTTTTTGTTTATTAAGACCATTATTAGGATATTGTACAGCTATTGGTTTCAAAAAAGTAAGCTGCAAGTATACATATGTAGATCATCATCTCATCATCAATGGCCCTACAATACTAATCCTCTTCCTCCTTCTACCACTCACTCAAAGATAATTATACTAATCAAATCTTTGCCTAGGGAACTGAGTATGTACATAGTAGTAGACTCGAAGGGAAACATATCATAAATAAAGAGTTATATTTTTCATGCATGTGCATGTTAACATACTTTTTTCTCCTTTTTTGTGGATCTATCTCCTTCATAGAAACTAGTTCCAAAAATTTATTGTCAATACAGAGCTGGGATTCGGTAAAAAAATCTACCGTTGGTTCGTATTCGGTATATACCTTCACCCGATCGCATTCGGTATATTTTATTATATATCTACAGTATCGATCGATATTCGGTACGGTAGATTAGAAAGAGAGATAATTTATTATGTATCTGCTATGTGACTTCTTCATATCATTAATATCGGACAGTTATAACAAAGAACAATTAAATGCATCATTTGTTATAATTTATTATAGATTATTGAAATAAAATACATACTAATACCTTATATAATTATATATGTACTCAAGGTAGTTAAAAGTAAGGTAGAGCCATGACGCACATATGCCAAAAGAGGGTCTATGATTATAATAAAATATGTTAAATATAATCGAATTTAGCCTTTAATTAGATCATAGAAAATTAATTATCACAATTCTATTAGAAAATGGAAAAAAATAAATTTTGTGGGGACTCATAATTTTTTTATGATTTAAATTTGCTGAAACTATCCAAAATAGTTCATGAAAAAGCAAACTCTTAAATCATTATACAATACGACACATAAAAAACAACGAAATAAATTATAAAAATACTGTTTATACATATATTACACAAATATTATTACTAAGACTTATTTAGAAAAAAAGTATATAATTATAAACTAATTAAAAACAAAATACTGTTTTATATCTATATTACATAAATATATTACAAAGACATATTTAGAAAAAAGTATATATTCATAAATTATAACAAAACAAATACTGCTTATAATCATATATTACATAGTATTATTAAAAAGACATATTTAGAAAAAAGTATATAATTTATTGGAGCATTTAATTAATCCACTGTTTTATTTTGCCCTCTCTCTTAAACTTTTTCTATGACTAGTTTTTTGCTCTTGAAGGCGATTTTTTTCATATTTATTTGGAGAAATACGCAAATTTTAGCAAAGTTATTAATAGCTTCCAATGGAACCGACGGTACATTTGACATTGATTTTAAACTCTTTTTACAAGGTTGTCGTTCCTATCCACCCTTCCATTTACTTTAAATATATTTTTTTGTTGTTGACATTGCCTCTAAAAAATCTTTTTTTTTAATTAATTGAAGCCCTTTTTGTAAGAATAAGATGCACAAAATGATAAACTATGTAACAAATTAAGGTTTTTATTTGTCCTTAAGTTGAAACTCTTATTTCCTATTTGCCTATGTCCAGAAACATGAAAAAATACTTTTAATCATTTTTAATTTTGCTTTTGTGTCCAGATAGGATATTTGTAAATTTACAATTTGCATCATTTCTAATGGTTCAGGCCCGTTATTTCGTGCAAAGTACGAATAACCACAAATGTCAGTACTATTTATTTTTCTAGTATGTCAATGCATTTCAAATCAGTTTTTATAATTTCAATATCTTTCGTACTATTCGAATAATAGACTTCATATTTCAAAAAGTTGATCATTTTTTAGTGTTCTATTTAAGCGGCTATATTTTTTTTTGTTTCAAGTTTATTGACTATAACTAAAATATAATATATTTTTTCGTATATGTCAATAAATTTCAGAACATTTTATATAATTTCGATATCTGGGATGAAAGTAAAGAAGTATAAATTTAGTCTGAACAAGTATTGATCAAATTATATAAATAATACATCATGAGGTTGCGTTACCTATAATTGTGATTTTTACGAAGAAAAAAAAACATGTTTGCCTTTTTATTTGCAAGGTCCTTTAAATTAATTTGAATATTTGGGAGTTACTGTGATTTTGGAAGTTACGGTGATTTGAAAATGGGATTTAGATTATTTAAGAAACTCCTAAGAATCCATTAAGGAACTTGCAAATAAAGACAAAAACTTTGTTACACGTGTAATTTGAGTAGGATTTAATCATTATTATATATAGTAAAAGTGATTTGTTATGTTTTCTGGCAGACTGACGTCACACAAAAAATTTCGGAACCTAAGTTTATACATAATGAAACGCGGGGTGTTGTATGTACTTGAATTTTGTAGGAAATGGAGGCTATATATTTTGTTCATTTACTTTCCTTTATTTCCGATACCCATTACTTCCATTACGTACTTTAAAGTACGTGTTGTAACCTGATTTTGTGGTATTATGCTGTTCAAATACTTATCTTAGAAGCTTATTTTATAAATAAAAGATAGATTTACGTGTTAATAACATTCATTATTTTATTTCATTGTACCGACAACTGATTCAGTTTGTTATAAATAGTCAAAGAATAAAGTCAATATTTCAAAATGAAAAAATCTGTGCTCCCATTAAGTTCAACCATTAAAAAACGTAAGTATTGTCACATTTTTATATTTTTTCTTTAATTACTTAAGATATAGTTCCAAACTTTTTTCTCAATGAAAAAAAAATGTCGTAATTGTAGTTTTTGTGTCAAAATTATATTGTAGATTTTGAACGTACTTTAAAGTACGTGATGGAAGATGACCTGAAAATTTGTGTTTGTTTATTATACATATTATATCGTTATAATTTTTTTGGGGGGACATTCAGAACTTTTGGACTTAGCACAATTGAAATTTTGGATCTACTTGAAGACTACCCTCCAAACAATCCAACGGATATTGTGATTTTCCTTCCTCTTGAGACAAACGATTTAAGTGATGAGGACGATGAAGTGGAAGAAATTGGTGGAGTCGTCGATGTAAATTTGGTTGCTAAGAAAATCTTTGTCAGCCAGCAGAACTGCAAAGTTAATGAAGATGATGAAGACGAAGAATCTGATGATGATGACGAACCATTTAATTCTACTGGAACTATAAAAAGAAGAAAGAAAGACATAAAAAATCCTCAAAATCTTTGAAGGACCAATTACTTCGTGTTAAAAACTCAGATAGGATACAATCCAAAAAAAATCAGATTGGTTCGAAGATTAAATTCGATTCAAACTTCATTCAAATCTTGAAAATATTCCCGTAGACTTAGATGAGCTAAAGAATCCTTTTGATTATCTTAAGCTTTTCATTACGGACGAAATATGTGATAAGATATTAGATGAAACGAAAAAAGTGGCAATGAAAAACAATGACATCGATTTTGCTCTCTCTATAGACATCAATATGATTAGGGCAAGTCATGCTTGAGCCTTTTTGAGTGGCTATATGACAGCATCTTCCAAAATAATGTATTGGGAAACGAGGGAAGATACATGCAACAACTTTGGAAAAAATGTATCTCCAGATCGAACCATGAAAAACTAATACAATACACTTCGAAAGTATCCAAATCCTAAAAATCCATTATGGAAAATACAACCTTTGATGGACGGCATAAATCAAACTGCAAAAATGTATGTTCAAAGAACTGAGCATATTTCGATCGATGAGTCAGTGGTGAAATTTTTTGGACCTCATCCCCTCAAACAATTTTTGCGTGGAAAAACAGTACGCTTCGGTTTCAAGATCTGGTGTGCATGTACTCCATTTGGAGAGCTCCTCTATTGTCTTCCCTATAGGGGAAATACAAAGATTACACCAAGAGGACTTGGACAGGGTCCAGATGTGGTCGTTTAAATGGTAGAGCAACTTGATCTAAAACAAGGCCATAAGATTGTTTGTGATAATATATTTGCTTCTCTTGACCTTATGGATTATTTGGGATCTAAAGGCCTTGGAATAGTTGGAACAATGAGGCAAAAAAAATCTGAATCTACCAACACAAAAATCAATGAACAAGGCGAACAAAGGTTTTATGAAATATGTTTATATTGACAACTATTTGTGCGTTACAGCGTGGAAAGATTCAGGGTCAGCTTTCATAGGGTCAAACTTTTTGGATTCAGAGCTAATTGGATATGTGAACAAATACAATCGAGAACAACCAGATCCGGCAGCAGGCCAAGGCTTTTGGAGGGGCCCTACAGTTGTTATGGGGGGGGGCACAATTGGCACATTCATAAAAGATTGGGCCCACGTCACTCAGTGGGCGGGCCTGGCCCCCCTCAGGCCCGCACATCCCGCCGGGCCTGAGAACAACGGAAGAAGATACCCACAGCATGCCCTAATTCATCTATCGTTTAGAGTCAAAATATGGCTTGCTGGATAACTCAGTCTCAAATTATAGAATTACTTTGCGGACTAAAAAATGGCATTGGGCATTATACAACTGGTTTCTGAATGTCCAAATGGTGCAGGCCTGGCGCCTCTATAGACGAGTTGGAAAGCTAAAAAATGTAAGGAAAAGGAAAACAAGCAAAAGAGATCCTTTTTTCGCTGCTAAAGATGTGATGTGGGTCTTCACCCACAATACTTGACGGACTACCACACAAAAAAGTAAATGAAAATAAATATTGTTCATAGGTATTTGCATAAGTTATAAAGCAAATAATTTGTAAGAATTGTATATAAATGAAAATATTTATTTTGATATGCTTAGTTTCTCAATAAAAGTAAAAAGTGAAAGAATTTTTTTCTTAGTTCTTCCATCACGTACTTTAAAGTACGTGGCCATTGCTAAGGTCTGAGGGGCGGTAGAGAAAAAAATATCAATATTATCCATATTTATACTAAAAGGAATAACATATCAAATTTTCAGCGAAAAAAATAATTTTAAAGGGGTCATGGAAGTAATGGGTAAAT
>CP045904.1:16276656-16295216 GCA_013387185.1 Caligus rogercresseyi
ATCGTATTTAGAGTGCTTACCAACTACATAAAAAATGGAGAGTTAAAGAGAATGTTTGTCACACCGAGATGATCACAACATAACCATGCTTCATTTGAAGCACTTGCAAATATTAAACAGTTCATATATGGCTTTTTGTAAGAAGTAAAATAATATATTTTTTTAAATCTGGGACCTTTGTTTAAGCCTCAAAATGCTCTCATTGCTTTGATTCTCTCATTTCTTTATGCTCTGTCAACCCTCGAAGGTGTTATGTTTTTTTAAGCATTCTCGGATTCAAACTTGTGACTTTAACATAAAGAGTTGTAGCCACCTAACGGCATTCCTCAAGAGTTATTTGGTCCTTATTTTGTTACTCTCTTTTATAATGTGAAATAATATATAATTTAATCTGTTATCTATTAACTTTTTTTTCTTATTTATTTAGGATGGGGCACAATAAGTGTTTTTCTACGTTCTTATTGGTATCATCTTTTTATTGAATCTCTATTTCTACGCCACGACTCAAAACGGATCCGCCGTCAATTGGTGTACAATAAAAACATTCAGCACTTCCAAGTCAAGTAAGTCAAGTGATATATACTTCTTCAATTATTTTATTGATACTGATATACTTATAGTACTTATATGAAAAATATTTAATTATAACCATGACAATCTCAACATATATTAAGTTATTATATACAACCATCACACAATAATGAGTATAAGGAAAAAACAAATCTATTTTTTTAAATATATAATGAAGGAACATATTTGATATTGAGAACTTACATAAATAGAAATATAGTAATTTTAGTTTCAAAATAAGATCTCTAAATAGAAGTTAAAGGCAAAAAAACCGCTTCATAATATATAATATAGCTTTAAAAAGAGACGCTATTGTAATATATATCATAAATAGAGAAAAAAGTTTTAAATCAGTTCTTCTATTATGTAAATAAATAAAGGAGACATTTACATAAAACCCAAAGCAAATGTGTTATAGAAGCATAAATAACATTATAGTTTAAAGTTTTGGCTCTGGGAGGAAAACAAACAATAAAATATTATATAAATATAAAAAATAAAACAAATCGTCTTTTAAAATAAGATTACAATTAATTACACAACTATTAAATATTTTAAAACTCTTAAATGTTCAAAATAAACATAGAAATATTCAGAAGGCTATATGTTACAATAACTTCTTGAAATAATTTTTATCAGTTTTTGATGTTGGAGGGAGGACTAAGGAAATATCTAATTATTCTTCCGGCAGACGTCCACGTTGCTCTTTCTTCCAGCGAGGGGATTTTCAAAGATAAAGCTGCATATCTTCCTGCTGCCGACAAAAATATGTTCCTCAGCTCGAAGGGATTTAGGGGTTCGTTGACATACTGACATACTGAGTGAGCCTTTGAGTTTAAAATACTAATATAAATAGAGATTTTTTTATTCAATATTGAGGAAAAAGGAAATGGAGCGTTGGTTTTAGATTAGATGCTTGTATGAAATTATTTATTAAAAAAAACAGAAGCAGACAATAAACACGAGACTTAATTATTTTATTATTAGAGTATGACAGAGAGTGACTCTAAATCCCTCCCAAGAACACAAAGCATATGCAAAGGAATACGCCATGAAAAGAAATTGACTACAAAATGTATATTCATTAGGGAGAACGATAGCCATGTGCGTTAAGGCGTGTTCAACTCTCAATGTTGGGGGCGCAGGTTCGAATACTTCCGATAGGGGATGGTCATTTTTGGTCTGCTACCTCATTGATAAGATCCTAGGTTCGATAGACTAATTATAATGCTATATGCTTATTTATATCCTGTCGGAAGCTGCAATTCTATAGAACCATATAGGCAAAAAAATATATATATATTCATTCTGAGAAATATGTTTATTTTCTTTTTTATAGAGATAATTACATTCTTACTCAAAAACTACAGAGAGCCGTGTGATGTAATAACTTTAAATATAGCCTGAATATAAAACTAAGGTTGAAATTTTGAAGAGAGAAAAAATAGCTTGTATGATTCAACACCTGCGAATAAGCTGAAACTAGTTACTTGTCTAAATTAATATTCATGTGCTTAATATATTAATTAAAATGGTTCACCAGGATGGTTATCAAATGAGGAAATATAAAAAACGTGGGAAAACTATTAAGAACATACCAGCTGTTTGTTCACGTTTATATTAGAGCCAAAGATTATATAGTCATTAAGCAAAGTTCATTTTAGGCCTTGATTACTTTTCTGCCTCCCTTTGAACCAAAGGAGTTCAATATATCCAATGAATCACATTAATAATCCTACAAAAAAATATATTGATGGGGAAGTTGTATACATACAATTAAATAAAACCCGGCTTGCTTAGCTCCTATATCAACGAGCAAAAAGATTTGAAAGCAACTAACATGCACTTCTTTCTGCTAAGGCTTTAATGGCCAAATGATTAACGCCATATCATCCTGTGCAAGCTTCAGAGCTGAGGCCAATATTTATTTCTGCTGCGGCGAGGTACACCTCAAATTCCTTCTGCCTATGGTGATTACTGGACACTAGCCGCCGATGAAATCCGATACTCCCCTTCCCGGTGCCGGTTTTATAATGACGACATAAAGAAGCTTTTAGAGAAATTTAGAAGCTACAAATATACTTTTTTATAATTTACGTGTTTTTTTTTTGTTTTTTTATTCAACAGTTCATTTTTATGATATGTACAACAGAATACATAAAAACTTAAGATAATGTATGAAAATTCATATAAGTAATTTTAATTTACAATTTTATCATTTAATTTACAATTTTATCAACCTTTCAAATTATTTAAAAAATCCCAGATATATTCTGGAGCATTGTTTGACAACTTCTTTTTTTATTCAACAGTTAGATTTTATGATATGTACAACAGAATACATATAAAACCTAAGATAATGTATAAAAAATTACATAAGTAAATGTTTAATTTACAGTGTTTTTTTTCGTTTTATTTTTGTCATTTCGGTTTTATATGCTTTTAATTGATACATATATTTAAGATTGTTCTGCTAGGAATTTAAACTATAATGTTTAATAATGATTTTTTTTACGCATTACATCTAATTAAATACTTTATACTTTGAATATTGTATATATTCCATGAACTGTTAAATAAAAAATATAAAAAAGGCTCTTGGAGGATACTTCTTAACGTTATCATACTTTTTTCTAAAACCTATGGATTTTTTCTCTTGGCCAAAAGGCAAACGATGTATATTCACTAACCATGTATATATTTTAAAAGAAAACACTTGAAGATAAAGGATATTGATATAAAACATAGTATTATCAAACTTAAATGGGATTATTATGTTGAAAATAATATTAAAACTAGTGGCATATTACACTCAGAGAGTGCAAACCTCCGCCGTCACGGGTCCTTATGAGCCTTCCGAGGCGGATTTTCCACGACTGGAGCGGCGTAGAGGGACGGGGGAGGGTTCCCCTCGACGGAAATTCCGAGAGGAAGGCGCTCCCGGCACACGATTTTACAGCACAGCGACATCTATTGCAGAGTAGGCTAACTTGAAATATTTATTAGTATTTAGCTCATTTTGCATCTTAATTCTGCACTCAGAGATGCCAAAATTTAATCACTTTCCTTTTGGCATTTCCAACAACTCCACAAAGTTTCATCCGAATCCGTTCCGCACTTTTTGAGTTATCCTGCTGACAAACAAACAAACCAACAAACAACCAACCAACCAACCAACGCCAGTGAAAACAATACCTCCTTTGGCGGAGGTAAAAATACTTAGAACTGTGGATGCAAAAATAAAAGTTAATTGATATTTCATTAAAAAATTGAAAATCCAAAAATAGTTAGTCAACTGTGCACAACAATACACACAACTTTATTTTTTCTCAAAACATACATACATTACCATACGACAGCATTAACTTCACACAACAATGATGTGGGGATAAAAAACATTAGATTGATCCCTTGGGGCAGAAATTAAAACTCTGCAAAAGTTTGTTTAATAATTTAAAAAACAATTTATTTGGTTGTATATTTTGTAAAAAAAATCAGGAATAATTGTTTGTGTTCGTTGGAGTTCGTAAAGAATAATGAAGGTTTGGGTAGAAAGCGGTTTATTTTATCTTTAAAGGAGTCTAAATGAATAAAAGAAAGTGATTGTACAAGAATTTTTTTATGCTACTTTTTACGGACTTCTCTAATGTTTTGAGAAAATTGTTCAATTTTTGTTCAATTGTTGGAAGAACAAAAAATTAAGGCTTTGTTTTCATATCTACATTTTTATTTTGCATTTATTACGTCATATCAATTATTTATTTCCAATTTTGTCAGTTTTTTACCTATATAAAAAACTGAAAGTATGTTGATGGTGTTTAAGACCTTTATAAAGGACATTATTCTAGGATAATTTCTAGCGATTCAAGTCTTAAAGTTAAAGCACATTATTAAGCTCTTATTATATGGATTGACTTGATTTATTCAACTTCTTTATGGTTTCTATTCATTTAAATATATTTACTATCCAGACTTATTGATTTGTCGTTCATTTGTAATCGTTCGTTGTTCGCGAACGACAAAAATTTGGACGATCGACCACAAAAGTGCCTGTCGTTCGTCGTTCGTTTTTGGCGCCAAAAAAGCGACAAAGAACTTTTTTTCAGAATGACAATTTCCTTCCTAAAAACCGTCCATTTTTTTAGAATGACGAAAATTAAAGGTCAAACGATTCAATCTTAAAAAGAACGATGAACGACGAACGATAACTTTTGGTGACCGACAAACGAATGACAATTTTTGCGAACGTCAACTTGTCTGGTACTATCATAGAGATATAAAGATATAGAGAGCTTATTCCCTTCAGTAGCAGAGAAACATCGTTCAGCTGTATTCTGTGTGTCCACTATAAACAAGTAATTTGATCTACGTCATCGTAAGCTGATCATAGAGATAGATCTCTATGATCAGCTTACGATGACGTAGATCAATTACTTTGTTTATAGTGGACACACAGATACATCTGAAAAGGAATAAGCTCTCGATATCTTTTTATCTCTATGGGTACTATCCATTGGATCAATAAGCGTATAAACTCTAATTTAACGAACAATAATATTAATTATTTAGTGTATTCAAAGTTTAACTTTACCCATCTCTTCCCCCTTTTTGCTGCATCTCAACTGCACAAACAAAAAGATCCCTGAGAGAAGGCTTTCTAAGAAAACAGGAAAAGTACGTAAATGTGAGTGCTTAACGTAGTTTTAGTTGATTTATGCATGCATTATAAATATCCATGTTAGTTTTAGTTACATTTGATAGAATACGTTATCTTACACATCCCCTACAGTAACCCTCGTTTATCCAGAGATAGGATTACTCTATTTTCATAGCGTCAAAGCATACATAAAACAAGATATCCTGTGCGTGAAAAAATGTAAATAAATGCACCAATGGCAGTTTAAAAAATAAAAGTCATTAATTAAATCGTCAATAACTGTTTTCTTATAATGAAAGAATTAAAAAGAATTAAAAATCCGTGAGATACGAATTTCTATAAAAGTTTTTAACATATCATTGATATCCAGGCATGAGAACTGATTGATGATCAGTTGACCATATAGTTTTTGGGACAGCGACCTCTAAACGGAGCTTTATCTTGTTCAAAGTTTCAAAAGACGCAATCTATACACAATGTTAAAATATGTACTAAGGCGTTCGATTTTTAAATCCTTAACTCAAAGTATTTTTGCAACTGCATTGAATAGTTTTAATCTGTTTCTGTATATAATTTTAGCATATTTTATCTTTACACTGTTCGAAATTTTCACATTTAACCAAATAAAATGTTTTAATAAAAAACGCCAAGTAAGAATCACCCAAAAATGCAAGTATATGTTGTTCTTTTTTATTTGTTTGGTCAAGATACGTTGTACATACTAAAAGGTCTATTGACTCTAGAATAAACAAGTAGCTAGAATGTTTTTCATTCGTTAATTATATATTTTTTTTTTTGTACAGACGATAATAATCAAGGATTAACAGTTTCTAAATATTGTCAAACAAGAGCATTAATAATATGATACTACCAAAAAATGGTCAAAATTGAAATGGAAAGTAATGAAACACAGATATATATATATATAGTAAAAAAATAACAAATCTAACATATCGAGTTAAAAATACAACTCAATGGATGTTTATGTACTTTTTTCTAATCAATTATTTGCAGTGGATGCAATTATAAACAATAAACACCTTGAGTCGAATCTCCAAAATCGTCCAAACCCGTGTAAGTGTTTGAAAATAGTTGTTCTAGTATTTATTTAGAGCACATCTTCGGATATCTAACATTTCTTATTGCTTTTTTTAATTCAGTGGCTCCAAAGTAAATGATTTACCGGACATAAATATAAGATCGATCAAATGATACTCTTTTTATGAAAACCTTCCGATAGATTATTCTTTGTTTTTCCAAAGCTTAAAAATCCAAGAGAAAATATTATTTCTTTAAATTTGAGTAACTCGAATGCCTGCCGTCTGATCCGATGAAAATTAAGCTTTAGCATGATACAAGGTTTAAATGATATTTTGAAAAAATATCATATTTCAAGTCGAACATACCAAATAGAAATAGTTATTCTCTTGAGAAGAAAAAAAAGTCATACCATTATTCAAAATTTCATTTAATCTACAAATATGCTGTAAATAGCGCTATGTACAATCGTACAATATATATATATATATATATATATATATATATATAGTATATATATATATATATATATATATATATACTTAAACAATAGTAAATAAATAAATTAAAATTTAGTTTTCATTTATAGAATCTGTTTATTTTTCCCCCGGTTTTATAATTAATATTTGTGTGTATCTCATTTGAACCCAATATCATGGTAAAGTTCTATTTTCTTGAGTGCTTCCCGAAGAGGCCCAATTGGCAGGCATTTACTAGTCTCAAATAAAAAATGTCTCATGTTGGGGTGCAGGTTCGAATCTCGGGAGGTGATGGTCATTTTTGGTCTACCTCATTGATAAGATCCTAGGTTCGATAAACTAATTATAATATTAGCATGCTTATTTATATCCTTTCGGATGCAATTTTATCGAACCAATAGGCAAAAAAATATTCGTTTCAATTTTTAAGCCTTTAAGAACAAGAAATAAATAATAAAAGTAATTTTGTATATCATTAAAAAATCATATTTACTTTATGCTGCTCGAAACGATAGGTACATATTTTAGGGTCTATCATTTTTTTTAAATATTTACAAACAATAATAAATTTATATCATCGTTATTCATAAAGGAGTGATATTTTTATAAATACCAGGAAACGACCGGGGCCCCGGCCCGGGTCCTGGCGAAAAAAGTGTCCCGGCCGTTTTCTGATAAAAAATATTTTATGGAACATAGCTTTTAATTCCCTGCCTTCCTCTCTATTTTTTCAGTTTCGATCTTTACGCAAAGTTCCTCATTGTCATTGGTGTCTGGTGCTTTTTCGTCATGTTGAGCCTCTTTCGATTGGAGGCCCTCCAGTACATCTCCATGATTTCAACATCATCCTGGGGCCGCTCCTCTTCTGCGTGGCCATGTGTCGGACCCGAGTGGCCTACCTCTTCAAAAAGTACTTTTGCCTGGAGTCCTGCATCTGTTCCTCATGCTGTCGACAGGAGGAGTTCATCAACGAGGAATGCCAGGAGCTCGCCACCATTGATGGGCTCAAAAATCGAGAGGAAAAAATATCTCAAGACTTTCCCTCCCCGGCCTTCACTCTCCTTCCAAGCTCTAATCGGCAAATGAGTCGATCCCTCTTCAACATTCGAGGCCACAGCGATGGCAGCACTCTGGATCGATCCGAGTTGGATCCCTCAATCCCGATCCGGATGACTCCATTGGGAGAATATCCCGATTACTCAAATCCAATTCTATGAACGCCATCGTTAATGCAAACTTTGGATGGAGAAAGGAAACCTCGGTTTAGTACTATTTAGTACATGGACATTCTTATTACTGTGAATCAGGGAATTGCTTTGTGTGTGTGTGACCCCGAAAATGCACTCGCTGAATTAAGAAATACTTAATATTTTAGATTAATAGTATGCAGAACATTCCTAGTGGAGTTCACAATCCAATGCAAGAAAGGAATAATTGTGAAACCATGATTATAGTTTTAATAATACCGATAGAGGGAGTAAGTAAGTAATTATAAAATAATAAAACAACTTAGTTAGTATCTTCTGAGAGCGGACAAGTAGCCTTATTAACACTCCTTTGAATGCTAATTTTGCTCTAGAACCCTCCTTACTGGAAGATATAAGTGTTTCTCAAGGATGCTAACAAGTTTTGATATTTGATGTTTTTACATATACTTTAGTAATTAATTATTCCGTTAAACTTGCAATATATAGAGGATTGTTGTTATTTGTATAAATAAATTTTCTTCATCATCGATTGTATTGAAAACGAATACTAAAATCAGGGATATCATTCGTTCTCTTCTTGCTTTGTATATGAATTATCCCCATCTTAATAATTAAATCCATTAACGTGAATAGCATTATGTGTATTCTACATACATATTACGACTGGGTTGGAAGGCAAGATTGATTATTTAATTAGACATTCGTTCTCCTAAACATATATATTGCTCGAAATCAATTTGCTGTAAAAGTAATCTAACAAATGTATTATTTTAATAATGGAGAATGTGGATCTCGCTTCGGTTCGATTCCTCAGAAGGATATTTAGAAACAATTTCTTATTACAGTGAATGAACACATTCGTAATTATGTATAAATTTGGATATAGACAACATAATTCAATATGGTGGGATGCTAGAATATGACAAAATAATACCACAATAATCAAAGTGAATAGGCGCACAAAGAGGTAATTAAAACGTGTTTAACTATGGTAAAACTTGATGATTTGTTGAAATAAGAAATTAGATACTCAATTTATTTTAATATAAATTAAGTAATTGGCTTAAAAATTAATGAATATAATATTAAATACAACTTCAAAGATGCAAATTACCTCCGTTGACCTAAATAAATATAACGTTTTTGATGTATGTAGAAACTAGATATCGACATATATATACCATCAGTTTTACCGATTAATCGGCTGCGATAATACATTTACCAACTATTGGTATACGCGAATTCCGATAGTTGTTTATACATACATATCTTGATTTTTTCAACAACAAAGACATACTAACAATTGCGAATAATGAACATAATACCTCAAAATTACTCTACCCATGTAAAAGATGAATACTGACCTAAAGACATAAAAATTCAATATATATTATATATATAGTCTGGAGGAGGCATTGGACCCAAGGTCTGTATATTAAGGTCTGGGTAATACAAAAACAAACATGTAGCAGTGTGACTACTCAATGACGTCACCGGAGAAGGAATCTATATATATTATATATATTTACATAGATACATTAGTTTTTTATCAACTTCATTGAAATATATGAAATACTCTCGTTAGAGTATTAATTATATGCGACTTAATATTTACCATCAAAAATATGATATTTAATCCATAGTTTCCAATTTATTGAAGTTGCTTTTTCACATTTATTATACTTTACTATTTCCCTCCATTCCAGTGTATTTATACCCCAAAACATTATTTTGCATCAAAGGCATTTAAATATTTTAGTCTACTATATCTTACTCCTTCTTTTCATTCTTCATACCAAGTAGTCCCAAGGGATAGAGCTTATATCAAATGACCATTTTATCATTTTTCTGTAGAAAAGCCTCTTTTGTAAACTTTATTTTTTTAATATTATTTAAAATTATGTCAAAATACTTCATGGTTTGAAAGTTATAAAAAATCACACGTAGGCAAGGAGTTTTACCGATTGAAAAAAAAATAGAATGAAGGGTTACATATATTATGCAATTTATATGTATTTATTTCGTGTATTTTGTGTTTAAATTTGTCATGTAATAATAAACACTGCCAAGACTTGGCTACCATTTATTGGGTTTTCTATTATTGAATCGATTTTAAAGGGATAAAAGATAAGAACATAAAGGCCACCTGTTGTCAATCACGATGGTGGTTGGCAAATATATCATCTAAGGCTTTTGAATAAAGTAGATGTAAATAAAACTATTTGCTTTAATTAATTAATATTATATGTTTAAATATCAAGTCATTCTACATTATGACAAGTTATATACGTTTCAGGGTTATCACTGCATCTTTTTTCCTTTATTAAAATATATTATGTACATCAAAACAGAAAAATATAAATATATAAACCGGAAGCGTTACGTAAAAGAAAATACATGAATAAACATTATAGTTTAAAATTAATACACCGGAAAGGAATTATAGCTCATCATTAAAATAACATTCATAATAAAACCAACAATTCACAATTCATAAAGGTATACTAAAATTCTTTAAAATCTATACAAATATTTTTTCTGATTTAAAGATGTCGACGGAAGGAATCGCATTAATGCTCCAGCGTAGCTCCACGATTTGAATTCGGACCATAGGAACTTTAACAAATGGAGCTAAATACCTAGCTGACGCAGCTACTAGTATAATTGCTCTCCGATCCTCTTCCTTTAGTGGTTGAATAGAGTTAGCTTTTGAGCTATAAGAGCTTACATTTCAAAGGCGAAAAGTCAATTGCCCTCGTTTTTGGTGAGGCACAATTTGTCCCTCGAATGCTTTTTGATCAGGGTTATGATTTTATGAGTTCAGTTATAAAAAGGCTAAGCCTTTCGTGGGGGTCATTATTTTGCTCTATATTTATCAATCCTAAAACATACTTTAAAAAGTAACGTTCCTCTGAAGTTTTTCAATAGAAAATATTATATCGTCCTAAACAATATAATTCAGAATTATGAATCGAAAACTTTTTGTTCCTCTGGAGATTGTCAGTTGATTATTACCTCCGCCGAAGGAGGTATTGTTTTCACTGGTGGTTGGTTTTGGTTGGTTGGTTTGTTTGTCAGCAGGATAACTCAAAAGTACGGAACGGATTCGATGAAACTTTGTGGAGCTGTTGGAAATGTCAAAAGAACAAATGATTAAATTTTGGCATCTCTGAGTGCTTCTTTAAGATGCAAATGAGCTAACTACTAATAAATATTTCAAGTTAGCCTACTCTGCCAATAGATGTCGCTGTGTCTGTGCCGGGAGCGTCTTCCTCTCGAATTTCCGTCGAGGGGAACCCTCCCCCGTCCCTCTACGTCGCCCCATCGTGAAAAATCGCCTCGGAAGGCTCATAAGACCCCGTGACGGCGGAGGTTTGCACTCTCTGAGTGTATATATGCCTCTAGTTTTTTTGTGTTTAAAAATGTTTAAAAAGCCGTTATGTCAAAAGAATTAACCCTTTGTGTAAAATTTTGAATGGATTCTTAAAGTCAAGGAGGCATTCAGGATTTTTTTACTTTGTCAATTTAACTTTTGAATTAATAAATTGTTATTGTGAAGAATTATGAACTCTTCCCTTATATGCCTTATTAAAAGTAGAGTGAATCTAAGTTTTGGGGGAGACGTCAGTCTATTATATTGCCTTTTCTATATGTATAGTCCAAGACGTTTCTAAGTGAACTATATACAACATTTTTTAATGACAAGTGATGACAAAACACGTCTAATTCAAATAAAAATATCAGGGGTGTGCAAGCGAATCTAGACAACTTTGAGTACTTGTATCTCAGAACCCGTTAGGTAGTAAGCTTGTATGAACTGGTTAGTATATCATATGAGCTTTGTTTAATAACAAAAAGATTGAAAATGTCCTCGGAATTTGAGCGCAAGACGGCCATATTGTGGCGCTCCTTAGCGGCTGTGCGCCCAGGAGATCATTGACTTCTCAAATTCCCCAAAGCTACTGTTACAGCATTGCCAAGTCCTTCAAGGAGTCGGACGAAATCGAGGAAGGATTCCTAAACACCGAAAGAAAGACTCCAGACCGATTTGGTGCAAACTGTGCTTAGAGAATCTCGACATGTTCTGGTCAAAGGAGTTCTGGCCCCCCAGCAGCCCTGACCTCAACCCCTGCGACTACTACTTGTGGGGCGTCCTTGAGAGGGGCACTAACAAGTGTGCTCACAACACTTTGGACTCCTTGAAAGCTGCCATCATCCAGGCAGTGGCCAACCCTTTTTGGAATTATGAACTTCTTCCCTTTATATGCTTTTTAAAAGTAGAGTAATCTAAGTTTTTGGGGAGGCGTCAGTCTATTATATGCCTTTTATATATATATATTAGACCTCCCAAAAAAACCACTTTTTTAGTTCTTTTACATATACCCAGCGATTCTGGTTCATTTTTGATGCTGAAAACGAGTATCTAAATAAAAAAATTCTAGCATTTTTAGAAATCGGACGTCACTGGTGTCAAAGGTTTCGTTATGAAGCAAAACTTTTCGGTTATTACTTATTTTGAAAAAACTAATTTTACAAAATTTAGCTATGATCAATTGATGACTTTGTTATTTTTTGCAAATTTTCGTCAAATAATATTTAGTGCCAATAAATGAACATAAGTGCTGACGCACCAACCATTTTTTAAATAACAGCTCCTACTAGGGTTCTTTATAGTTTCAGGAAGGAAAAAGAAAAAGAGGGTACTCAAGTGATGTTTTTAAGTTATCTTTTAAATACAATACAATAACCATTTAATCTTATTTCATCAAAACCTGTTTTTATTTATAAACACGTGATTTAAACACCGTATCAGATTCAATTTCACTCTTTGATCTATCAGTCAAGTGCCTTTAACATAAAATGGAAACTCGGACACTGAAGAAGTGCTTAAGCGAGGCACTGGGTATTGGTTATACTCTAGAAATTTTCAAACCAGGTCCATTCCCGTTAACCGAAGAGGTGATACGGTACTTTTACTTTCATCTTTGGCCTTTGGGTAGACCGGACGCGCAGCTAGCTGCCCGTAGCACCGCCGATTCCCTACTTCGTCTCTGGGCACCGTCTTATTTGCCACTCATGGCGAGGAAAAAATTAATTAAGAAGCTCCATCGCCTCCATGATCTATTTCGTGGGGTGGTGGATTCACTGCGACGGAAGCGAAAAAACGCCGAGGAGAAGAAGGAGCTCTTTCTCAAGGAATTGCAAACTCGTTTCGATGTCAGTGCCGAAAGTGCTTTGGACATCATCGAAGCCGACAAAACTCTTAGCCGGGTAAACATTCCTTTAATAATTGTAATAAGCTATGATTAATTTACCAAAGAATAACAAGAATTTTTATACCAAATGCCACCACCTATATCTCATTGAGCGTTTCTACCTTCAGCTTACAAACATCCATCCAACCTTCTTGGAGCTCCCGGTCACACAATGGGCTTCTGATTCAACATTCATTGAGTTAAGCGGCATCGTCACCTCTCTTCAAGTTGTCAATGACGCGGCAGAGAGGGCCGTCAAGTTCGGGTCTGACTTTACTAAAGTGCTGACCAAGAGCGAGAAACAGCGTCAGAACATTCTTCAGGCTGTTGAACTTTCACGTCGTGCGTTTCCTCACGCAACCCGAAAGTGTTTCAATCGTGTCAACGCTACCAGCTCTGTGATTGAGCTGATGGTATCGTCTGGTTATGACGCCCGTTAGATTCATTTACGGAATTCATAGTTCAATCCATAATTTTTGATTGTCAAATATGAGCATATATATATATATATATATATATATATATATATATATATAATATATATATATATATATATATATAATAATATATAATATAATATATGTTGAAGAAAATGTCTATTGGCGAATTCACGAGATTACCATAATGACATTTCCATTGAAAAACTGTATTTTGAGAAAAACAAAAATTAAAAGAATTGGTATCAATACTGATGAAGGGATTCAGAGGGAGTAGATTGGGATTCGATGGGGAAAATTTACTATCATTAGTCGTTTTAAAAACGTAATAAAAAGATAACTTAAAACATCAACATGAGTACCCTCTTTTTCTTTTTCCTTCTTGAAACTATAAAGAACCCTAGTAGGAGCTGTTATTTAAAAAATGGTTGGTGCGTCAGCACTTATGTTCATTTATTGGCACTAAATATTATTTGACGAAAATTTGCAAAAAATAACAAAGTCATCAATTGATCATAGCTAAATTTTGTAAAATTAGTTTTTTTCAAAATAAGTAATAACCGAAAAGTTTTGCTTCATAACGAAACCTTTGACACCAGTGACGTCCGATTTCTAAAAATGCTAGAATTTTTTTATTTAGATACTCGTTTTCAGCATCCAAAAATGAACCAGAATCGCTGGGTATATGTAAAAGAACTAAAAAAGTGGGTTTTTTTTGGGAGGTCTAATATATATATATATATATTTATATAATATATACAACAATTTTTAATGACAAAGTGATAACAAAACACGTCTAATTCAAATAAAGCCACCTGTTCCCACCCAGGGACAGGTGGTTCATGCCGTTGGGAGGTTCATGCACCGTGTGGAGGCTGTTATTGTGAAAGGAGGAAGTTGGATTGAATGAAAGTCATTTAAATTTGTGTGATATGAAAAAAGTCAATTAAAAGGTCTTGTTCTTGGATATGAGTATCTTGTTTCTGCGCTAAAAAAAGTCTAGATTCACTGCACACCCTGTATATGACGGAATATACATACAAACAAAATATAATATTAAGAGGACGCTGATAAAATACAATAAACAAATTTTATAACAATATTCATTTTTTATGTAATTTCAAACCTATTTTTGGTCAATGGTAAAAATAATCGAAGTCTAACAAACGGAGCATGATAGATAAGATTAAAGGATAAGAAATTGTACTTCTGGTTGATGTTTATACACTTTATTTACCCTTATAATATCGTATACAAAGAGCACATTTCCTTCCTTGGGATCGGTCCTTTGGACCGTCCTTCCCCTGACCTAAACCCCTTGATTTCAGCATCTGGGCGCACATTGAGAGACAGGCTTGCAAAAAAAAACCACAGCAGTACCAAGCTCTCAAGACAGCATCACCAGCCTGGGCCAAGATGGACCCCACCTACATCAAGAACATCTGCTCCTTCTTCCGTCCCCGTGTTGTACTGTCATGGAAGCTAAAGGCCACATTGTTAAAAACATATTATAGACTTCAAACAAGCAAAGTTTTTTTATTCAAACATTTCTCTGTATCTCTACTTTTAGTCCTTGTAGATCTTAATGAAGTTGGAAGTAGAAATCAATCAGACTTACCGGACACCCGGTATAAGTAGGTAAAAGTAATAATACCTATTTCCTCGAACGTGATTGTTGGAGGGAAGAGGCACGGGAATAACTATAAAAACAGTTGTTATTATGACATAATGATTCGTTTAACCCCTGGCTGTTAATGTCTAAACATAATCTTGGCGATAAAGATTTCCTTCTAAAAATAATATAAGCAATCCATCATGCACTTTATGAATCCTTGGATCATACCATCAAAGCTAACATAGATTTTTAGAACCAGGTCCTCACGCTTTTGTAGAAGAATGAAATTTATAACATCATATAAGACATTAAAGGGATATATTTCGACTATAATACATAAAAAGAGAAAGAAAATGAAGCTGCTAACTGACAAAATTATATTTATTGGTAAGTTTCCGAGAACTACTAAAATGGCAGCCTTTCTTAATAGATTTCTATTTGGGCTTTTTAATCTTATTTAAGAAGGTACATATATTCAAAGGGTTTCAAAGGGAAAAATTTAATAATTGCGTAAAGAAAAACGTATGGATGCAATTACATAAATACAACTATTGCATCCATGAAACAGCTGTATTTTCTCTCTATTTGGACCTTGGAGCAAAGAGATATAAGATATAGAGAGCTGTTTCCCTTCAAAAGACGAGAACATCGTTCAACTGTTGTCTGTGTCCAATGCATAGAGATATAAAGATATTGAGAGCTGATTTCCTTTCAATAGCAGAGAACAGCATTCTGTTGTTTCTGTGTGTTCAAAATAAACAAAGTAATTTGATCTACGTCATCGTAAGCTGATCATAGAGATAGATTATATCTCTATGATCGCTTACGATGACGTAGTACAACTTACTTTGTTTATTTTGAACACACAGAAACAACAAAACGCTGTTTCTCTGCTATTGAAGGGAATCAGCTCTGTATATCTTTATATGTCTATGGTCCAATATAGTAATTTGTACTACATCGTCGTCAGTTGATCATAGAGATAGAAAGATTTGTTTATATTGGGCTCAATGAAGACTCAAGAAAATTTATATATCTGTATTTCTTCGGTTCAGCTTTTCATATATTTATTATTAATTGCACGCCTCGACATGGCTCATTGATCCTAGTAGAGGATAATCTGTTTATAAGATAAAATCAAAGATTTATAGTGATATTATGAAGACTGAATATATTTTTCCTCAACCTATATTAAAGCATTACAATTTATGCATTGAAAAACGTGATATGAGTGCATTCAGTTTGAAGTTTAGAGGTATATGATATGAAGTAATGCAAATCTGTTGAACTGAAATGTGCATATTTCGTGCTAATGCGTGCATATTATGCATCATAAAGTATTGAGGATAAAAAGTTCTCTAAAATTATATGAAATATATAGAAGGAAGACATTTTAAGGATGTTATACCAAAGAGCATTGAAGTTTGAAGCAACTTTAAAGAAAAACCAAAAAACTCATTAGAAAGTACGATTTCATTATGAAAGGGAAGAAAAATCCATGCAAACAAATTATTTTAAAAGCTTATTTTCAAACTGTTTGTAAACACCTGTTAATTGCATAGATTATTTGTTTTCAGCTTATTGTTTCGTAAACGAGGCTAGAGTCCATGATGTTTCATCATTTTTTTTTCCTATTTGGTTCGATCGAATTGATCCGACAAGATATTAATAAGCATTTTAGCTATAAAATTAGTCACTCGAACCAAGGATCTTTCAATGAGGTAGCAGACCAAAAAGACCATCCCCTCTCGGAGTATTCGAACCACCGCCCCCAACTTTGAGAGTTGAAAACGCCTTAACGCTCACGGCTATCGCGCTCCCTTTCATTTATTGCAGAGTTTTGCAACTGGGGAGTCAGCTATAATGTATTTCGCTGTATGGTGGCTCAGAATCCTTTTGCCTAACAGTAATTGGTTTTGAACTTGAAGGAATGGTTCAAATCAGGTTAGAATCCAAATTTATTTGGTCTGTTGTTGATGGACATCAGGATTGTCTTTAGTTTAGTCTTTAGAAAAACTTGTGTCTTTAAAATATGAGCTACTGAAGCAATGTCGAGCGTTTTAGTGAACGAGTCAAACCAAGGCTTATTAAAACCTTACTGAGGATAACCGGATAACGGAGGCTTCTCTCTCGACATGTTGAAGGCATTCACTATCATTTTATGTATCTAAATTTATAGATAGATGTCAGGGTTTGACATATAATTAATGATTTTTCTATGAATCAAAAGTGCAACATGTGTGTTTTGCAAATTTTTATGAAGTCTGATAATTCTGAAAGGGATTTAAAAATAGAAAATATATATACAAATGATGCCCTCAATTCCCTTATAAAAATTATTTGTAATGTTATGAGATCGATAGAAAAATTACAATGACACTTTTTTCGACGGAACTTCAATTTTTCAATCCGGGCTGGGTCAAAACCGGGCCGGGACTTAATATATTCGTTCCTTCGTCATTCTGAAAGTGACGACGTTTTTAGAAAATAATTTTTCATTATTTAAAACAATACAATTATTTTCGGAGGAAAAGTTATGACGTTTTTTATTTGGTCGCATGTTGTGTTCCAAAAGTAGTATCATGGTCGGTTTTTTCATTCTAAATCTAAAAGTCTCCACACACCTATTTTAAGGATATATTACAAATGATACGCGGACAATGTAATTTTTATGAAAGCTGATAAAATTCAAAAATGCTTATTGAAGAACTAATACTAATTACTTACATTAAATTAGTATACCTAAAAAATATATCTAAGTATAATAGCTGAAGCTTAAGTAAAGTAGTGCATGCATAACATAAAATTCTTCCTTTTTTCGCAAAAAGGAATTGGCCAAAATTTATTTCTTCTTTAGTCCTTTTTTTAGTTATTTAGCCCCGCTTTGATTCTAGAGCTCTTTGAAAATAATATCAAAGTCCTTTTATCATTTAGATTTGAGACGTTTTATATCTGAAAAAAGTGTTTTTGAGTGGCTTAATCCCTTTAAACGGGTTTTAAATAGGATTTCATGGCGTAATTTCAGGACTAGCGACCATCTAACGTTAAAAAAAGTAAATAAAACTTTGGTCAATTTTTTTGTTTACTTTTTCTTGCATGCGCTACTTTACTTTTAACGCTTCTAGTAATAGCTATCTTGGAGCCTGTCGAGCTCTTACTGTTGATGGAGCAGATTCGTCTCCAAAGTAGATAACAAGGTATTTATCAGTCCCAACTATGTAAAAGATTGATGTTCTATGACCCTTTTTCGATTCCTTAATGTGTATGTTATCAATATGATGTATTTCCCTCAAATCAATTC
>CP045904.1:16295316-16318428 GCA_013387185.1 Caligus rogercresseyi
ATGAAGACATCCTCGTAAAAAAGATTTTTATACCCCATATTAGTTTCTTCTATATGTATGTACATAGAATGTAGTGATGTCCATCAATATTAAAATACGTTTCAAAAAGCAGAATTGCAGTAGTCTTTGCTCTGTTAGACAGGAGCTGCTTTATCGAGGCAGGGAATCTGTGACTGAGTCATCATCAGAAGGGGAGAAAATATAATAATGAATGTAGTAACGTTGTTCTGGCATTGTTCTGAAAAGGACCCCAAGGGAATATTTAATTAGGGACGCTTCTTGTATAATTAAATAGGATTTTGACGTGTGTTTTTTTCCATATGCATGATGAGTCGTGCAGTCGATTATTAAAGTGTGTACATATTTAAGCGCAATCAATAGGAATCAGGAAAAGTGAGTGCCATAAAAAAAGATGATGTGAATAATACTAATAAAACATTTGATATATGCAATAAAGTATCATTTTCACTCAAATTTCCAAATTTGAGAAGTTAATCATAATATATTATAACTACTTACCCCTTCTGCGGAAGTGATTTATCCTGGGAATTTTCAAATGTACCTAATTATTATTATAACATGTTTTGTTACTTTTATTTGAATTGAACTTTTTATAGAATAATTTTTAAATATTGTTATTGTCTGATGTATTGTGTTATGTTAATATGATGAATAGCTTTTATATTAGAGAACTAATTTTAAACTACAATGTTTATTTATACATTATATTATGGTTATTTTCTCTGAATAAATAAAGTTATAATAATTCATCAATTCAGAGAGAAGGGATATAAATCTTTAAATTCAAATTATCCTATCTTCTCCATGTCTTTTCGAATCCTTCGATTTTTAGCCATCCAATTATTTTAATTATAATTAATTTATATGATAATAAGATATATTATATATAAATATATATATTGAATTACATTAATTCTTAATTATACTAAGTATATGAAGCATCTATAAAAATAAAATAAAGATGAATTGTTTTTGTCCTCTAATCGATAATGGACTTCCATGACGTCAATAAAACGTCCTTCTGACATCACGGAGCCCCAGGTGTTCCCCAGGCCTGATAATTCCTCTCTCTCTCATCTAAATATTGAAATATAGAGTATTCTCATCTATATAATGGTTTTGAGGCATTCGGTATCCGTGAAAACCCTACATGGACCATATCTTTTATACGTAGAAAAGAAGGAAAACTGTGCTGTGCAACTTTAAAAAGTTATATTTATGTATGCGCTTTCGAGACTATCTTTTCTGTCCTTAAGGTCGATAAGGGGCGAACGCCCTCTATTGAGTTAATGTCGTATAAAAAAAGATAAAATAGAGGGTAACAATAAAAAACTAAATTTGTTATAGAATATATGGAGTGAACTTAAGCTACTTGTGTTTTCGCGTTCTTCTGTGCATCGGAAAAAACTTTCATTGACCTCCTCATGTTGAAGGTGTTTGTTCGAATACACACATAAGAGGGAAAGATCGATGATATCGTTAACCTCGATGAAAGATCCTAGATTGAGTATTTATAATATATAATACTTACGGTTATTAAAAACACAATTCTAGCAAACTAAATGATAAAAAATATAAATATATTAATGGAATAAATATTGGGAATATTTATTTTGGTTATATAAAATTGTTATTTACACTTGTTGATAAGTATGAGCTGTACCTATTTCTGCTACTAGCCTTTGAATTATATGAAAGAGCTATATAACATTGTAAAGGACCTAATAAATCTACGACAAAAAGATTAATTCTAAAAAATTGTCTACTAATCGAAAAAATTACTAGAAAACTGTTTTTACAATTATGTTCTTAATTAAGACTTCATTAAGAGGTATTAGGGAAAACACTATTTTGCAGCAAAATAACCTCTATTTTGCAAAAAGCGGGGGTTCGCTATGTAATAAAATGGAATCTAGGTTAAAAAAAGTACATCATAATTCCTAATTTCAAATATTTAAGCCAGAGAACAATTAAACCATTGATATAACCCCTGTGCTAATAAATTAGTCAAAGTGGTTGTGCTTACTTCTGAAGATCGTTTTAATATAAACATAAAATTGATTCATCTTGTCAGACAAATCAATATATTTCTTTTTGTCTTAACTTTTAAGAGCTCCTCTATGGAGAATTACAAACCGTTGTTGGGCGCTTTGCTATTCAAAAACGCTTTGCCGCAGATCTTCTATATTAAATGCTTTGGATGTATTAAATTAATATGAATACTTCTTCAAGATGAGAGTTCAAAGCTTTAGAATAATAACTTTTTTCACCATACTTAGAATAATTTTTGGTGTAAGTAGAGTTTTTATTTAATAAACTTTATTGTCGTAACAAAATTAAATATATAAAAATATAAAAGTAACATATAAGTCTAAAATATGACTAAAAAAATATATATATATATATCAGGAAACGACCGGGTCCCGGCTGTTTTATGGACGTCCCGGCCTAAAAATCACCGGACCGAGACTTAAATATTCTCGTTTGTTCTCATTCTAAAGTGACTACGTTTTTTTCGAATATAATTTTTAATATTATTAAAAATATTCACAAATAATGATTTTCATTAGAAAAATGATTTAGATATTAGAAAAATAGGAAAAATTATATTAAAAAACGTCGTCACTTTCAGAAGGACGAAGGAACGAATATATTAAAGTCCCGGTCCAGTTTTGGCCTGGCTTGAAAAATTTAAGTCCTGGCCCGGGTCCCGAGAGAAAAAGTGTTTTTTCCTGATATATATTTTATATGTAATATAATATTATATATATATATATGAACTTATATATATATACAGTCAACTTCGCCTAAGTCGAAATTGCATAAGTCGAAAAGTCGCTAACTCGAATATAATCAAAAGTCTTTTATCTCCATTGACATGCGTGTAATAAAATCGTACAAGTCAATTTTTGTTAGTCGATATTTCGCCTAAGTCGAACCGATATTTTGACAGTAACACATACATAAACAAGTAAATAACTCGCATAAGTCGAAGAGGGCGCTCACTTCCAAAACACAGCCCGCATGCACCTGCGCCTGCCGTTCACACTCTGTATTACAAGAAGCAGACACAGATGGTTGAAATGGAAAAAATATTGATCATTCCCAAATGAGAATATAAAAATTTGAGAATAAAAAAGGCATGTTCCTCCTTCCAAGTCGAGGTAAAATTAAAAAATAAATAAATTGTGTCCTCGCCCACCTGCTGCCTCGCCGATGATTTGCGACTGCATGTGAGCGAGTGCACACACACACGTCTACCTGTCTATCGAATTTTCTTTCGACTTAGCAATCAAAATTGTAACTCGCATTTCGCCTAAGTCGATTGTTTTTGTACAGTCCCGAGAAAATCGAGTTAGGCGAAGTTGACTATATACATATATATATATATATATAATTTAGTTCGGTAGAATTGCATCTGTTTGGATATGAATAAACATGTTAGCGTTAAAATTAGCCCGGTTTTGGCCCGCCCAGGTTCTGGCAAAAAATTGTCCCGGTCGTTTCCTGATATATATATATATATATATATATATATATAGATATATATTATTAATATATATATATATATATAGATTCGAACCTGTGCACCAATAGGTTCAGAGTCTCTGAGCTTTTTATCTATATTATTTTTTTCGGACACCCGTCAGAAAAGATGTAAAAGAGAGAAAAGCCTGTATGAGGGGTGCTGTTTTTTGGCTGGGTCTTTGACTGATTTAATTGAATAATTTATGAGAACGTCGCATATATACTTATAGTATACTTATGATTATCCTTTTAATTAAATAATGTACTGAGTGATGAAGAAGGAAGGAGAATAGAGAGGACTCATTTGGGGCAAGGATTTATCCTTCATGTTTAGAAACATTCATATCATATGTATATTTTGACGAAAATATATTTCATATAAAATAAAGAATTTGGATGAGCACGACGAATTTTTTCTACACATAAAATGTCTTCATTTTGTAATGAAAATATGTAATATCGTATTAAGATATAATATGTAGAAATTTAACATTACTTTAGACCTTTTATTCCAGTTATAAATGGTTGTTTTACGCATGGGATAAAAAATATACATAACTTATTCAGAGTTCATCCTAAAATAGGAACCTTTTCAGGGATAATTAAATAAACATAAAAAGGTACATCATAAAAGAACCTTTTTGTTATGGGCCTTCTTTGAAGAGTTGGCCGATTTTCATGGTATTAACTCTTCTAAAGAAGAAATGTTTTTCTTGGAGGGATGCCCGCTGTGGTTATCTCTATGGTTATTTTTTTCGTCAACCTTTGCTTATATATTCATGCTTTCAAATCATTTTGTGTGCATTAAAATAATACTAAGCAAAGATATTTATTTCCCTAAGAAGTTATCTTATACACATTATCGACGAAAATTCGTGTATCATGAGATTGGCTCTATCGCCCGGACAATTTCACTACCAATTATTTAATATTTCGAGCAAATATTAATCAGTTTATCAATATTTGCTGAATATGCTGCTGTTCAGAATATTATTCTTTTATAAATTGTTGTTAACATCTAAAATTTGTTAGAATTTTTTTGAATATATATATATATATATATATATATATATACAGGGTGGTAAGATCAAATCCGGTGGGTTTTCAGGACATCATTTAACAAGGATGACATCATCCGATCCGTGCAGCTGATTTTTTTAGTAGACAGCCAACATATGAGAGATAATTCAGTTGAGTTTTGTCATGGCTGCGTATCGAAATCTACAGCCTGTTATCTGGAACGAGCAAGAACGCAGGTGTGCCGGTTTTTTATTATCTAAAAATTATTTTCTAAAAATACAGTATCACTTTCTTTCAGAAAATACTTTTTAAATTAGAGTCTCAGCCTGGTGATTTTAGACACCGGGCCGGGACGTTCAAAAAACAGCCAGACCGTTTCCTATATATATATATATATATATATGTATATATATATACAGGTGGTAAGCTCAAATCCGGTGGGTTTTTCAGGACATCATTTAACAAGGATGACGTCATCCGATCCGTGCAGCTATTTTTTAGTAGACAGCCAACATATGATAGATCATTTCACTTGAATTTTGTCATGGCTGCATATGGAAATCTACAGCCTGTTATCTGGAACGAGCAAGAACGCAGGTGTGCCGTTATCCAGATTTCTTTGTATAAAGGGCAACACCATCAGCAACATCCAGGTCTTTGAGCTGCTGGGATCGACAGAAGAAGGGTTGCTGAGCTCAGGCAGCAGCTGAAGGATACCAGGGACCCTCGTGCTGTCGACAGGGCTTTCACGCCCTCCAGCAGCGCCCAGCAAGGCCAGGACCCCTGACTTCATCAGGAGGGTGTCAGACATCTTCGGCACGACCCAGCAGGTCCATCAGGGATGTCGCCAAGGAGTTGGTCGTTTCTCACGTAAATTTGTTGGCCTGTGTGAATGAGGATTTGCGTTGTCACAGCTACAAACTCAAGGTTGGCCAGTTGTTGACGCAGAAGAACAAGAGCATGCGGCTGTACACGTCTGTGAAGCTGCTGAACAAGCTCAAGCACCCAAAGGAAAACTCTGATGAGAAGAATTTTGCAAGGACCAGAAGTTGAACAAACCGAACCAGAGGTGGGTTGCTAAATGTCCAGCTCATGTGAAAGGTGATGAAGACGAAGTTTCCCAGACAAAGTCTGGTGTTCGGTGTCATCTCCAGTGATGGTGACGTTATGCCTCCACACATCTTCGAGAAGAGGGTGAGGGTTAGCACGGAAGTCTACCTTGACGTTATGAAGAAGACAGTCCTTCTCTTATTAAAAAGGTGGCCGGGACAGGCCGTGGGTCTGGCACAGGACTCCGCCCCCTGCCATATGTCCAAGAAGTCTCTGGACTGGTTGGCATTCGTACAACCCATACGACTTCGTCCCAAGACCCACTGGCCCCCTAGCTCCCCCGATTTGAATCCTATTGACTATTTTTTGGAGGCTACCTTGAGTGACACACCAACCAACAGACTCACAACACCAAGGCACCCCCTGATCAACTCCATAATGAAGCATGCCAGGAAGTTGGAAATGCCCTGGTGGCCAAGGCCTGCTTCTCCTTCTGCGCCAGGATCCGTGCGTCATCGATGCAGAAGGCAGATGGAATGAATAAGCAGAATCTACAAATCTTTATGAGCATTTTAATATCTAAATAAATAAATTGAACATAAATTAACGATTTCATGTGTATTTTAAGTTGAGAGAAGAAATATGCGTATTTGATCTTACCACCCTGTATATATATATATATATATATATATATATATATATATATAATATATATATATTATAATATATATTTTTATATTGTGTGTTGTGACATTAGAATATACATTTTTTTGTTGTATTTCAATACAATTAACTAAGACTTGATTTTATAAAAACACAATAAGAATAATACATTCGTAGGTATTAAACATAAGACAGGTTAATAATAAAGGGTTTTAAGTAATATTTAAAATGAGGATATAATAATAATAAAAGATGAAAAATAAAATAATAGAAGAAGGCGTCAAGAGAGTAACATGAGGCGTGAGGCTCTATTTGTAAACAACAGCTCCTCCACCGGAACCAGCACTACTGATGAAAAATTGGGACGCCGTCGAGGATCTCCAAGCTTCTTCTTACCACGCAATCAATCCCCAAGGGAAGAGGAGCTCCCTTAACTCTAGCGGCATAAGGATCCCCTGGACAGTTGAGAGAATATACATAAATAATGATAGCTTTAAAAAAAATACTTTATGTATCTATTAGATGTACTTGTGAAATAGAATTGGTTCACTCCTTTATTGCATAAAAAGGAGTTTCAATCGAACACGGTGTATATCCCAAAGTCGATCCATTTCTTCCTCGTAACTTAGTTCAACCATCTTGATTTGCCACGAGATGGGCATTAGATTATTCTTTGATGTACGGGCTAGGGGGAATCGGAATCTTCCATTGTTAAAAACGGAGTGGAAGCTTGTTTCATGAATTGTTATAACATTGTTATTAATGTCTATATATACTAAATGTGAGGGATCGCTAAGATTTAAAAAAATAATTTCTTTTTATGTTTTTCTTAAGACATCAATAACTGAATCATAAAAATATGATGGTTTTCTCATCCAAATCATTCGATGTGCTGCTCCCTGGAGAAATATTATCAATTAACTTATTTTATAAATTAGTGCACATCATGAGCGATATTGTAGATATTCTCCTTAATTGTCCTTCTCCATTCAACTGTTAGAATTCTTGAGAAGTCCGTAAAAAAATTGTATATATTTTGGGCAAAATATTGGAGAGTAGAAAAATCCCTCCTTCAAGAAAGCGTTTCGGGCTTTATGATCTCCACGTAATTATTAAAGCACAAACCTTTCAGCCATCGTTCTTCTTCTTTTCGCGGCTTTTTCTGCGAATAAAGGGTTTGCAGAAGCATTCTAAATAACTAATTGAATCATTTGCATATTGTACATGTGTACTCTTTTTTGCAAGTTTAAGGTCTTCCATTTAGAGGCCGATGGCCAATAACTGTTGGCCTTCCCACCAGTTTTTCTCATGAAATCCATTTCGACCCCATTTAATCCCTAGAATCTCGACAGAGTTTGAAATTGGGATGGAATTGATACTGAATCCTTCTTGAGGCTCCATGAACCATGAGATAGAATAGTAGTCTTTTTTCTATTTACAGCCAGCCTAGACTTTTTTTAAACTTCTCTAAAAAATTGACGAGGACTCTTGCAATGAGTTGTGCCTCTGAATTACCTTCAAAGGTTAATGTAACATCATCTGCATAGAGATCGATGAAATGTCGAGACCCAACGAAATCGATGCCAAGTCCTCCATACCTTCTATTAATTCCTCTAACGAGATCCTCGACTGCAGCTATAAATAGAAGGGGGCTGAAGGGCACCCTGTCGGCAGCTCCTTTTGAGGATTATAGGCTTACTTTCAATGCCATTAATTGAAATCGTGGATGTTCCGTTTTTTAGCAAGGCTCTCACCGGGTTAAAAACTGCTTTGGAGGAGTTTTTTCACTGCTCTCATAACTTGACTATGTTTAATGGTATCAAAGGCCTCTGAGACATCCACTACAATCACAGCTCCATATTTCCCCCTCATCTGAACTGACTCAATTGAAGACTGTATGTTTCTTGATATATCGGAAACCTTACGATTTTTAATAACCCTTTCTGTTCGACTCCAATTCTTCAATTAAAGATTGGTGCCATTTGCTTGGTTAGCAACTCTTGAGAAAATTCTATAAACTCATTGAGCACCGTTATAGGGCGCCAGTGACTAAAGTCAGAACCATCCCCTTTTTGGAAATGAAGCTATTCCTCCTTTAGTGATGGTTTTGGATTTTGAAAATTTATGAACCAAAAAAAGTAAAGTATTTAAGTATTATTATATCGTTCAGCTAATTATTTGAAGTTGATGTAGTTATCTGTATATAATAAGAATTTGAATGGTTGAGTTACTATAATGGGAGTTGATATTTTTTTTCATAAATTATTTTTCAGTATTATTTCTAAGAGCAATTCCTCTCATTTCACAGGTATTATAATATAGCTATATGAGATATTACGAAATACAAACTCAGGGCACCAAAGTTTACATGAATAATGGTATTTTAAACATATTTAGTTAAAACTTGTAGTTAAAGAATAAGTATGTGTGTCGCAAAATTTCGAGATTTTATGAAAGTAGTATTTCTTTTATCCATCCATACTTATGAAGAGTAGAAATATTTCATGAAGCTAAATTTCTTCGGATTTGCTAAGTATATTTTTAATATTTACAGTTCATAATTTTTTTGAGTCAACTGTGATACTCCAGTATTTAAAATTATAATTGTTAGAGAATATTTTGGAAACTAGGGCTGTCAACGAATATTCGTTTGTTCGAATTCAAATAGTATCACAAAAAGCGAATTCGAACGTGAAAATTAATATTCGAATGTTAAAAAAAACACTTTTACTCTTTTTCTAAAAAAAAGTCGTCACTTTTTTTAGAAATTCTTTTCTAAAATAAACGTCGTCACTTTTTTGAAAATTATTTTCTAAAAACGTCGTCACTTTTTTGAAAATCTTTTCTAAAAAAAAAATTGAATTAGTTCGAATTCGTGATTTTTTTCTAACGAGTATTCGAATGTCATTTTTCAGCAATTTTAACAGCCGTAATGGAAACCAATTTAATAAGTTTTTCAATTTCGAAGCCATTAACAATTATTTTTTATATACACAAATTTAGAGTTTAAAACTCATTCAGGTAATTCACTGTATGGAAAGACATACTGTACCAGAACACAAACACCTTGGGATTTTTTAATAGCTCGTCATACACATGATTTGTTTAACGAACTTTATTTTCGCTAAAATCAATAGTCGATATTTTAGAACTTGGTGTTTACTTCCTTCAAAGCTTTTCACTCACAAAATATAATCCGTACGATTATTGAAATTTCTTAGAAAAAGCTCGTTTAAATTGTGGTTAAAATATCTTAAAATAATTAATAAAGTTATAAACCCAAAAAAAAATTCTGATAAATTATAATTTTTTACATTTTCTACATACTTATAAAGATTTGTGGAGAAAATAGTGGGTTTATAAACTGTGAACTATTTTTAAATCAAGACATGTTGAGTATGTAACATCAGAATTCGATAAATGACAAGTCTCCTTTCAACTGTTAGAATCGCTACGTTTTAGTTTTTTTTTGCATTTCAAAGTAAGTATTTTTTATGTATCAGTTAGCACAACAAGCAATTTCATGATACAATGGAAGCATTCTTTATGAGAAATATTTAAACCTTCTAGTTAATTTGAAATGAAATATTATTTATAAGAGAAAAACTTATAATATTATGTTAATGTATGTTTGATTTAAAGGATTTTTTTTGCCGATATGGTTCGATAGAATTGCTTCCGACAGGATATAAATAAGCATTATATCATTAAAATTAGTCACTCGAACCTAGGATCTTATCAATGAGGTAGACCAAAAATGACCATCCCCTCGGGAGTATTCGAACCTGCGCCTCAACATTGAGAGTTGAACACGCCGATTTGATTTTAAAAGATTTAATATGCAGGTGTAAGAATGGATATTTATTACTATTAATCTCTACAATATTTTTTATCACAAAAGCGTTAATACAAAATCTGTCTCATCAATTGAGTGCAGTATTACTTCATATATAGTAACATAAAATAGAATAAAACGTTTCAAAACACTTGTAAAAATGTTCTGATTAATACGAATATATAAAAAGGTGAATATTCAATAGAAAGGTTGTATGCAAATATACAATAATAATATTAAATCGATAATACATCTACATATATATGTAAGCGAAATAGATTCGTCATACTATTGATTTTAAACATGCTTAACACGTAAGATCTTATATTCACTGTGACGTCAAATTATAAAAACAAACTACCTATATATATATATATGTAAATAAGTTGAGTATTTGATATTTTTGCTATTTCAAAATGCACTAATAATAAAATATGCTACGTAGAAAAAAATGGCAAAGTCAACAAAGAGTATAGCACTTTAAATTGTAATTATACCTGGAATTTGGTATAAGTAACTCTTTGTGAGTAATGACCATTATGAACACACACACAAAAAATCCTCCAGTCATCAATTATATTTATGGCACCCTCAAAGGAACAACAACCAAAGAGCCCTTGAAAGACACATTTTGTCACTAAAGTGAACATACATTGTGTCCATTAGAAGTGTCAAAGCTAATTGTTTCTCTTTAGTGAGTTTATTTAGAGCTACCTTTTGACTCCGAGGCTCATAATCATCAATAAATTTAAATATTGTGAAAATGTAGAATATAAGAAAAAGATAAATATAAAGAGATAACTCTAACAAAGATCGATTCATTCTGGCAATAACCGTTGAGTCGCCACGCCGAGGCCCAGTTATGGTGTGGACCAATCTCTCAGGGGTTGAGAAACCCCCTTCAGTCCTTGCAGAGATTAACAATTGCACCGCTTTCTTTGCGGAAAATGTAAAAGACTCGGCACTCGGAATCAAAATCCCTCAAGTAGCATTTTCCTCCTGGATTTGAGCTGGGAAGATCATAAAATTCATTCTTCCATCAGCGCAATATCTAAGCCTGATTAAATCAATTGCTAGACGATATCAACGTTTCATGTCAAGAACGGCCTTATTGTGATTAATTTAGCTTTGAACATCGTATTATTGTTCCTTTATAAAAGGTTATTTTATTTAGGCAGTAATTATGAACTATAATGTTCATTTATGTATTGTTTTTACGCAACTGCCTAGTTGTATGTTTTTGTTTATTATCGTATTGTCTTATGTGTATTTTATCTAAACATTTGTTTGTTGATGATGATGATTAATAAAAAGTCTTCACCGAAAAAAATGTAAAAGACTCTTTTAACATAATCTCTTATCGAGTATCTCTTCATTTCACTCATTTACATTCCAAAAATATATATACCATTTGAGGACCAACTATCCATCATGGGCATATTATGTTGAATGAAAAATACAAATACATCAGTATACATAGATACTCCTGTCTCTTCTATTGAGTTTTTTTAAAGCTTCATTTAAATTAAATTCCTTTTATTCATTCCTTGCATACAAGCGTAGTATTTTCTCATTTACTATGAAGGATAAATGATCACCAAGCAATGCTTCTTCATCAAATAGGCGCTGTATTTTAAAGTGAAGTGCTACTGGACATCAATTATATGCCATCAAATGATAGCATTCCTATGTGTATATTAGTATTTTTTGTCCATATGTTGATTCATAATGGTGTTGCATCTACAGATAGGATTATAAGTCTAAAAATTATTTTAGGATGAGGCCTTTGTAAGCATTTAAAGCACACTTGCACTGTGTGTTTTTAATGATATATTATGATATATTTGACAAATTATTTAAAATAAAGATGATTGCTCATAGGTGTGACTTCTATCGGCTCATACACGATTAAGTTTTAGAGTAGTGGGGCTGATATAGGATTAAAACAAATTATAAACAAATAAAAACAATTTGGGCAACACTTTTATCTCAATCATAGAATAATATACATATTCGGGACGAACAGTAAAAATCCATAAAAATTTTTTTAATCAATATTGTGAAAACTTTTTGTCTGCGTATATGATTATGAAAGAAGAAATCATGATATTTTTCTGCGTAGACCATGACTTCAAATGGAACTATTGAACTTTTAGTCCACCATGAGCCGACACTGAGCTGCAGTTAATCCCGCGGAGGAAGTTAACGCCTGCAAGTTAACTTTCGAAACCGGATTGAGAATATACTCGACGTAGATTGATGCCACACTAAAAATTAGATTACTGAAATATACAACTTTTATTTGAGACACAATTTGATACTCCACTTCTCCGCCTTCGTGATGTGGATGTAGTTGAAAGTATTCTGGATTTATTTGCCCAACGCTGTATATATATATATATATATATATATATATATATATATACATAGATCTATATATATATATATATATATTATATATATGTGGTGTGTGTGTGGTGTATATTGCATATATAATATATATACTCGTATATATATAGGTATTACATTAATTGAAAACCAAAGATATTTACTGTTTTATTTCTATAAAGTACAAAATTAATTCGTTTAAAAAAGCCCTAAATTGTAATTTAATAAAGTCTATATATCAACGCACTAAAGGAAAAAGTAATTTAGTGTTTACTAAATACTCAATTGCAATTATTAGTATGTAATAGACTGTACATAAGAATTAAGTGTTTTCATTTTCAAATTATTATTTAAATAAAAAGCAAATTTTATATTTCACAAGACTATTTGCTTCTCCAGAGTTATAGAGAAACACCAAATAATGTTATTGATGGGTCGTTTTTTGAGGTGTTCTTGCATAATTTAATGACTGAATTATTATCTACTCACTATCAATTGATCTTGTGACTCTCTCTCTCTATATTGTTAGTGATTGGGGAGAGTTGGGCATACCAAGAAGACTAGCGCGAGTTATAAAAAAGGTTTTTTTTTTTTTTTGCCTATATGGTTCGATCGAATTGCAATCCGATAGGATATAATAAGCATTATGCGTTAAAATTAATCTATCGACCTAGGATCTTATCAATGAGGTAGACCAAACATGACCATTTTTATTAAAAGGTATTTTAGGTGCTGCAAAGTCAATTATGCCATAAGAATGGGATGTTACTATTAGTTTAAAGTGATAATGAAGCTTTAAAAATGGGCGTGGAATTACAATTACTCTAATTTCAAACAACTTCAAACAATATCATTTATATATGTACCTTCTAGTCTATAAAAAAAATATATACTAATTCCTCTATAGTTCATAATCAGTTCATATTTTTATACGATATACGATTACCATCTGGTAATAGGTTAGTGTTGCCTGGATAGCAAGAAAAAAGAAGGAGAGAAGGGAGGAAAATACCCCTCCCTTTCTCTTCTCTTTCTATCCAGGTAACACTAACACTATTACCAGATGGTAATCGTATATTCTCATATCAAAAGACAATTTTTGGGGACAGTACGTATTTGCTTATATCTCTTAAAGTATAGCGATTTTTAGAACACCAACATATCAAATGAAAGCTTGGTTAACCAGCTTTAATATTTTGGTATACTAAATCATGTCATTTTAATAAATAAGAGATTATATGTACATTAAAAAAGCCTATTTTGCGTACAAAATGACGCATATAATGGATTATGTATGCGTCAGAGACAAAGTAAAATTTTGAGAGGATACCTTGACGCAAATCTAAGAAACACATTATTATTTATTTTTTTCATAATCGATTTCTTATAGGTCAATACAGGCTCTGAATCATATGATGTAAACTCAGATTGTACTGAATTCTGAACTGATAGAATGCAACCAAGGTCATTTTTGGATTTATCATCTAAAGTTTTACTAAACTTAAAAGTACTATTTTACTCTGAAGCGAACAAGTCATCTTCTACAGGCGAGTGAAGTTAATTGATACAAAAAGCTATGAAATAAGCTAACAATACTCACTCCCTTTCTTGCTTTGTTTTTACTGAAAACTTTGTTTTATTAAAAAACATCAAACATACGTCTGGTAGTAAATTAGATTTCCTTTAAATTAATAATTATTATTGAAGTCTGTAACGTCCACCATTTTGAAGAAATTTGCGGAAACTATATTTTTACTAAATTTTAAAACTTTGACCTCTTTGCGCGACCTCGTAATGTTGACCGATTTTGTTCAAACTTTGTATGTCGTCTTCTTTTATCACCAAGAAACAGAAAATCCACTCAATGGCTAACATTTCAAACATTTGAAAAATAAGAACACCCCTAATATATATATATATATATATATAATATAATATATATAATATATATATCTAGTATATACTATATATATATATATATAATATATAATATAATAATATAAATATATATATATATATTAGTGTGTTTGGGTATATTAGGTGTGTGTTCGGGTTTATTTTTCCCATGTTTGAATGTAAGCAACATTGTAATTTTCTGTTTCTTGGTGAAAAAAAGACCACATACAAAGTTTGAACCAATCGGTCAACATTAGGGTTGCTCAACGAGGTCAAAGTTTTAGAAATTTAGTAAAAATATAGTTTTCATCCAAATTTCTTGAAAATGGTGGGCGTTACAGACTTGAAAAATAATTATTAATTTAAAGGAACTTTTAGTTTTAGTTTTCTGTAGTAAACAAAGAAAAATGGAGTGTGTAATGTGAGCATATTTCATAGCTTTTTTGTATCAATAACTTAACTCACCTGTAGAAGATAGTAATTTTAAGTTTAGCAAACCTTTAGAGTGATAAATCCAAAATGCCCTTGTTGCATTCTATCAATCAGAATTCAGTACAATCTGAGTTTCATTATATGATTCAGAGCCTGTATTGCCATAATAAATCGATTATTAAAAATCTGAAAAAAAATGTGTTTTGTTAGATTTGCGTCAAGTATCCTCTCAAAATTTTACTTTGTCTCTGACGCATTTATATCCATTATATGCGTCATTTTTGTACGCGAGATATTTTGTTTGAATGTACATATAACTCTCCACTTATTAAATGGACATATTTATAGTAATACCAAATATTAAAGCTAGTTTACCAAGCTTTCATTTGATATGTTTGCTGTTCTTAAAATCGCTATACTTTAAGAGAAAATAAGCAAATTACATTTTGGCCGTACTCTCCCAAAAAAAATGATCTTTTGATAGGATAATATACAATTACCATTGGGAACTACGTTACTTGGATAAAAGAGAAAGAAAAAGAGAAGAAAAAGAGAAGGAGAGAGTATTTTGCCTCACTTCTCCTCGCTTCGCTTTTTTTCTTTCTCTTACTATCCAGGTTTAATAAGGGGAGGTTATATGTTAATTCTTACACTATATATATATTTTATATATATATATGTATGTGTGTATATATTAAACACGTACCAAAATTGGGATAAGTGAGATATTGATTTCAATTTTCTACCGTTTTTTTAATATATTTGTAAAGCTTTTTGCACAATTATATTGAACTTAAAGCTATTTGACATATTATGTAGCAAGCAGATTTTGTCTGTCTTATGTGAAATTTAAGATGTTGTAAAGGCATGTCCGAGCGGTTTTATTCTTCATTTATGTTTTGTTTTTAACGTACCGGTCTTAAGTTATTGTTTTTTTTCTACCTTACTTTTCTAGTGTATTCTTATATTTATACAACTGTATGGATTTAGTTAAAAAATAAACATCTTAAGCAAAAAAAAAAATACAATCCAGGGCTGTTATCATATGGTAATTTTTCTAGGGCAAACTTTTATTTAATCAAATATATGATAATAAGCTTTTTTTAAGGATCATACAAGTCGTAGAAGACGCATTAAATTGAAATATGGTTGATTGCAGATCTTTGCTTTCATTTATTGGTGCCAACAAATGTTGTAAAAACACTTAAAAAATTGGTTATTTATCTTTAAGTATACTTCAATCCTCATCAAATCGCATCAAAGTTCATTAACATGCAATAACAGAAGTTGTTAACACTTTTTTAATTCAAAAACATCCAGGTCGGGTGCACAAAATTGTTTTAGGTTCCATTGCATCATCATCCATAGAGTCTCGTTCATCAATAAAGCGGTTGTCCTATATATAATAACAGACCGACAGGGGCCCTGTTTTTTTTTTATATCAAATAACTCATAAATTACTCTTTGCTTATGAGAGACATGGAGGAGAGCATTAACTTAAAAACGAAGGGAAAAAGTACCTTAAAGATCTCTTTGCCGGGGTCTAGATGCATATGAAGATAGTGAGAATGCAGCAGCAGCATTCAATAAGCATAATTCATGTTTGAACATTTTCTTCTCTCTTCTGTTACATCCAGTGGATTAATTAATTCATGGGGTATTTATGACAAAAGCCGTTACATAAAAAGGAGCTCTTGGACTCTCCCGATCAATAATATAAGGAAAATGAAAATGTACCTTATATAGTATGTACAACTCAATCAAGAAAAACTACTTCAGACAGCCAAGAATATATATATATTATATATATATATATATATATATATAATATATATTATATATATATCAGGGTGAGGAAGTAAAAATGTCCTATTGACAAATTTGAATGTCCTGCCCCAAACGGTGATGGTAATCAAAACAATACTTAAAATCAAAAGTTTCCTTACCTGTAAACAACCCTTTTATTATTTATATCAGACCTTGGTGGATTGTGAGATGAGCAAACAAGAAGCAAACGCAACAGAGTTCGCGATCTACTGGATCCCAAGTCCTTCAGAAGGACATTGCCAAGAGTTTACATATTTACTGTAGAACAAGTGCATAATAGGAGGAATGATCGATGGATTGCAGAAACACAGAGCGGTCAAGGGGGTTTTCAGAACCAAACATCCAGCCCAGGTGATGGTCCTGGAGTCTTGGGCTCAGATGGCAATAAGAATGCCCCCCTACTTCTTCAGCCAAAATACAAAATTGGAGCTGATGTGTACTACAAAATTCTGAGGGTACACCGTTTTGCCTTGGTTGAAGGCCACCTATCCTACAACAACTATTTGTGGCGCAAGATGGGGCTCCTTCCCACACATCAAACAATGTCCAAAAGTTTGTGAGAGAATTGAGAATTTCTGGCCCAAAGACTTTTGGCCCCCGAGCTCACCTGATCTAAACCCCCTGGATTTTTCTGGGGAGCGTCATTGAGTCGAGGACCAATGCACCCCTCATGTAATGTGGAATCACTTAAGTCGGCAATATCCAGGGAAGGGAGGTCTACCCAAAGGAGGATATCAAAGGGCCTGTGCCTCGTCAGGGCCGCATCGAGGCCTGCATCATGGCTGATGGAGGACATAATGCGTAGCATGTTTCAAAAGCTTTCAATTTGTGTTCTTGAAGAATCCAGTTCAAAATTTCAATGAATAAAAAAGTTAACCCAATTATATTTGTTTATTTCCTGACCGGACATTTTTGCTTCCTCACCCTGTATATATATATGGGTCATTCCAAAAAAATTTACTTCAATGAATGTTGGTTCATGGATTCCAATGAAATTTACCCATAGAATGATAAGTCTTTTCATTTATGTTTTTAATTTCAGTTCAAAATTTGATGTTTGAGCAAAGTTACATGCTCTTAAATTTGGGCTTTTTTCCCGGCCGAAATCCCGGTCTTATTTTTTTATTGGAAATTTCGAGCTTCCTTATGGAGTTTTTGAAAAAACTTAAAAATTGACCATATTTGTTTTGTTGATCTTATACTAGAATTGCCCATTTTGAGCATTTGAAAGCTCTATGGTAATGAAATTAAACTTTTGTTTTTTGCTTGATGCCACTTTTTTATAGCCATCGGCGCTCCTGATTTCCTCTTGTTTTGGACAAAAAAACTGAGGCCTTGAGTTGATAGAAGAGACTTTTTTCTACAAAAATATCAAAAATTCAGAGATGTGTTTTTTGTGTTTAAGCCGAGAAATTAAGGTTCATTTTGGAAATTGAGTAGGTCCTTTAGATTGCCTGTCATCATCATTATTTGTGTATTAGGATGACGTCAATGGAATATTGAATTCCTCCTTATATAAGTATATTGATGATAGACACACAGATAGAGAAAGACACAGAGAGGAGAACTATATAATTAATTCCCCATCCTGAAGAGTCTCGGATCCAGAAATAGTGGAATAGTGACTTTTACACATCGAATGGGAATCTTTGGGCACCTGGCGTGATAAGAGGAGGTTCTTCATGACCTATTCCTACTCATTCGTCTTCAAATGTCTCCCTCCGTCCCTCCATCCCCCCTCTTCTCCGGTCTGTCCTCGGATGACTGACTACGGAGACTCCACTCATGAAGCCTCCTCCTCTCTCCTACACTTCTCTTGGACTCGTCAATCCCGAAAAGAATCTCTCAGGCATTGGGAAGAAGTGCTGTGTGCCCCGGATGTCTCCCCCCTACAGTGTCTCCGAGCGTGGGTTTCTTGTTTACTCCGTGTTCTTCTCATGTAGAGGTGCTTTGTGAGAGCTTGCTCACTACAGCGGCCATGTGAGGAAGGAAGTCTATCCCTCTTATCTCGAGGGACTCGTGAGTAGCTTCGACTCCCGGAGCTCCCCCTCACGCTTCCCTTTCTCTTCCGTCCGAGGTCCCCTCCCTCCCGCCACGAGCACACCACGGGGACGCACAGCTTCAGAATCGGGGTTGAAGTGGAAAGTCCTCAACACCGCACGGGACTCTGAAGGCCTTTGGCTGGTGCCCGCTCGCTCAAGGAGATACGGAGCAACCGTGGGTCCGTCCTCTGCAGCTCTGACTCCGCCGGGGAGCCCTGGCTTGAACCAAGTGGTCCCAGGACCGGACGCCTTTGCCCCGAATTCGCCAGATCTCAACCCCTGTGAACACTACCTAGAGAAAAGTAAATTCTTCTAGCCTGTTAAACTTCAACCCAATAGAGATAACTGCACTTTATAAAAGATACTTAATAATAAAATGAACAAATGTCAAATGTTTGTACGAATTTATTTATTTTTGGTCATAATTTCAATATATAATCGTAGCTATCTTGAATACATATACTCGTTACAACCAATTTTTATCGTCAAGTGGTGTAAATGGTGATAATTCCTTGTCCCAGTATGGTTTTAGAATTTTCAAATCTTTTACTTTAAACTGCTTTCTTGGTTTTTCTAAGTCTTTTGTTTGCAATTCTAAAACACTTATTCTTGTATATTATTTTTTGAAAAAATCAATTATGTTCTTTTGTAGTTATAAATTGATTGTCAAAAGGTCTTTGAAGACTAGCCTTTGTCAGTAGTCCTTTCAGAGTTCCGCCAACCCCATTCAAGGAGACTTCCATGGCTGGTTGCAAAAAATGCCAGGAGCTTGAAATTTTAAAATCTTTTTCGTGGCAATTAAATTAATAAGAGTATTTTATTTTTCTATTGTCCGGTGCACCCATCTGAAAAATATTGTTTTTTTTTTACATTTTTATTGTTTTTCTGAAAATTTCGAATTGTATGTATATAATTTCATATACAAAAGCCACATCATGTTTAAGATCTTTTGAAATAAAACATGTACATGAAGATTTGGTTTCCCCTGCTTCTTGTAATATATATTGTGATGGACAGTACATTGATCTTTATTCCAATGAAACCCTTGAACTGCATCTTGAACTATAAAGTTAAAATTTTCGGCGAAGTCCATAATTACAATTACCTCATCTTCAGACATATTTTTTTTCATTTGTTTAAAAAAGATTGCTGGTTTTTGGCAATAAAATAATGGGTTGCCAAAGAATCAATTTTTTTAGCAAACATTTCTAAAATGCCTTTTGGTAAGCCTCCAAGTACTGAGATTGGTTCGACCTCAATGAAGACCACTGTTGTAAATAAACAATTGATTTTTTTTTGCATTAATTCTTTTTTAAATGTTTTTTTAGTTCAAACACACCTGGGCATCTATCACAACGTTCCCCATACATTTTTGTTGACTTGTTGCAGCTAAGTATGAAACGTACCGTTATATGTTTCACACCAATTTAACACCATTTACCATTAGTTTATATTTTGATGGATAGGGGCAAGACACATGTAATATGTGCCATCTTGTTCATAGGCTGCACCATTTGGGCGAAGGGATGCAAATTTTCGAAAAGCCGATCTTTTCTGAAGGGTACTCATTTTTAAAGAAAAATATAACTCCTTAATATTATGCAGAAGGAATTTCCTCTTTTGTACACTGTTGATTTTTCGAAATATTCGTGAAGGTCCTTTTTTCCTGGTAGACTTCTTGATATTCTTCACTGCAGTAGAATTTTGTGGACCTTTTTCTCGTAGTTCTTTCCTCTTTCAAATTATCTGTATTTTATCCCGATCCTCGAATTTTTTATGATATATTTTGATACTCCGAAATGGTTTCATCGCCTTTTTATCGACAAGAATTGGGAATTAAGGACAGCAAATTCTATTTTTGAATGCTGTTGGTCCTGGAGATGCTTTCGTATTAATGCCATAAGTTTACAAAACATGTAAAAAAATATTGTACTTAAGAAACCTTTACTTATTGTAAATGTTTATATTCCTGTATTGAAACAAAAACACCTTCACAACTTTTTTGATTTTCTAACGATATCAGCTCGTATTTCTTGTAACGATGGTAAAAGTATTTTTGTAATATAAATATAAAGAATATTCTAAATAATGCACACAGAGTATTGATCTTCACAATTCTTAAGTGAAGTAAGGTGTTCGTTAATATATTTTATGATATAATCTGTACTTCTCTGCCACCTAAAGAAAGAATGCTTATTACTACTATTGTTAAATTACAAATAAAATATAGCCCATAATAAAAATCTAAAATGAAAATAGTTGTCATTGACCTTATCATGAGTATACTTGATGTTATTTATCACTTAAGGTCTTAAGTTCCTTTTTGTGTTTATTACTCTCATTTTCCTGAATGAACCTCTTCAACGCAGCCCACAGTGACTCGATATTTACAAATAAAATACATGAAAAAGCAAGGGCCTGAGTTTTGCACTAATAATAAATATTATAAGTATAGATATGAGTATAAAAATAGATGTCGATTTATTTTATTCACATAATAACGAACATGAAAAAAATAGATGTCGATTGAGTGATCAAGTGTATATTTCGGGTGTATCAATCAGAGTATTTGTACGAATATATGTGGTAAATATAAAATAAGGATGAAACAAATATCCCAAGTGGAAAGGGACTCCGTTGAAATTATTTGTAGAATCTTTGAAATAAAATAAGGAGTTTATTTCACTCTCATGGATTCAATTGAAAAACTTGGTGTAATTGAAGATTCTAGGGTCAAAACGCGACGTAAAGAATGGTAATAAGTCACCAAATTCTAAATGATCGAATTGGTCAAAATTATGGCTCTTTCCACTGTGTGTCTTCATCCGTGCTCACGACCCGCAGAGACAGACCACTTGGAAGGCATGGACCTGACGGAGCAGGCGTTGATGGACTTGACAAAGACGGCGTGGGAGTCCTCGTCCTCTGCGGAAATGTCCTGCATCTCCGAGGGCAGCGGGCTCCAAAAGGAATAAAAGTCCTTGTCCTGGATGTGTGGCATGTTGGATCGGGGGCAAAGGCGGTCTGGTCCTGGTGGACCACTTAGTTCAAGCCCAGGAGCTCCCCGGCGGAGGCGGAGCTGCAGAGGACGGCCACGTTGCTCCGTATCTCCTTGACGCAAGCGGGCCACCAGCCAAAGGCCTCAGAGTGTTGAAGACTTCCACTTCCACCCCGATGCTGAAGCTGTGCGTCCCCGGGTGGCTCGTGGCGGGAGGGAGGGGACCTCCGGACGGAAGAGAAGGGAAGGCGTGAGAGGGGAGCTCCCGGGAGTCGAAGCTAGCTCACGAGTCCCTCGGAGGAAGAGGGATAGACTTGATAGACTTCCTTCCCCCACATGGCCGCTGTAGTAAGCACCGCTCTCACACAACACCTCCACATGAGAAGAACCGGAGTACCCAAGTACCCCGCTCGGAGACACGGTAGAGGGGGGACCATCCGGGGACACAGCACTTCTTCCCAATGCCTGAGAGACTTCTTTTTCGGGATTGACGAGTCCAAGAGAAGTGTAGAGGAGGAGGCTTCATGAGTGGAGTCTCCGTAGTCAGTCATCCGAGACAGATCCGGAAGAGGGGGAGGGGAGGGAGGGAGGGTAGATATTTGAAGAAGAATGAGTAGGAATAGGTCATGAAGAACCTCTTTTATCACGATCCAGGTGCCCAAAGATTCCAATTCGATGTGTAAAGTCACTATTCACTATTTCTGGATCCGAGACTCTTCAGGATGGGAGGAAGTTAATTATATAGTTCTCTCTCTCTGTGTCTTTCTCTATCTGTGTGTCTATATCAATATACTCTATATAAGGAGGAATTCAATATTCCATTGACGTCATCCTAATACACAAAAATAATGATGATGACAAGGCAATCTAAAGGACCTACTCAATTTCCAAAATGAATCCTTAATTTCTCGGCTTAAACAAAAAACACATCTCTGAATTTTTGATATTTTGTAAAAAAAAGTCTCTTCTATCAACTCAAGGCCTCAGTTTTTTTGTCCAAAACAAGAGGAAATCAGGAGAGCCGATTGGCTATAAAAAAGTGGCATCAAGGCAAAAAAAAAAGTTTAATTTCATTACCATAGAGCTTTCAAATGCTCAAAATGGGCAATTCTAGTATAAGATATAAACAAAAAAATATGCTCAATTAATTAAGTTTTATCAAAAACTCCATAAGGAACTCGAAAATTTCAATAAAATAAGGCTGGGATTTTGGCCGGGAAAAAGCCCAAATTTAAGGCATGTAACTTTGCTCAGACAACAAATTTCGAACTGAAACTTAAGACATATAATGAAAAAGACTTAATCATTCTATGGTGTAAATTTCATTGAATCCATGAACCCAAATTTTCATTGAAGTATTTTTTTTTGGAATGACCCATATATATATATATATTATATATATAATATATATA